>BMAV01013356.1:647768-673882 GCA_019973955.1 Trichonephila inaurata madagascariensis
AAAAAAACCAACTTTTTTCAGAAATATTCTGTGTTTCTTATGTCGAACACCTGTTATTTCATAATTTTATTGTAAAAGTTGAGTTTTTTTTAATAGACAGCATAGTTAATCATTGAAAAATTGTATCCCTGCAAAAATTTTATTTATTTTTGTGATATATATTTTTCTAGAGTTGTTAGCAAAAGAGCAATTTTTTTGCAATATTTTGGTACAAATTTCTCAATATTTTGAAAAATAAGCTTTCAAAAAATTCTTCTTGCTGTATTTTCATAGTTTTGCAACATACTTAATTAAAAAATAACAAATAATTATTTAAGTTATATTTTAGAAAATTGTCTCCGAACCCAGTCGGATACCTTAAAGGCATTTATTTTCATCTTCGTTTTCCGCGATGCTCTTCTTTTCTCGCTCCAATACATTTCTTTACAGACTCACATGCGAAAACAATTGTATCAGTTGCTACTTATATACATCTGATTTATGATTGCTTCCAAAAGAGATATGATGAAATCTCGCTGTTGACTTCATAACTATCCAAAATAAGCAGAAAGTGCTTTTTGTAGCGAGATTGAAGCAGTGAGTGGGAGTGTAGGCGAGATGAGGAACCTTGATTCATCTGGTGCTTTATATAATGATTGCAAGCAAACCTTGTATAAAGAGACACAAAAACAAGCTGGATGCACTTAATATCGCTTAAATGAGGATGGGCAATAGAACTTGTGGTGGACCCCTCCAAAAGATCGATTTCCTGTAAGGGAACTAATGACTTCCCAACGGTCACGTAGTTTCGCGTGGAAAAGAACCCAAGACAGGGCCATACCGACACCTAAGTTCTAGGGCAAGTCAACCTTTGACCTTCCTATATTCTACCGACAGAAAAGTTACCAGCGCTGTTCCCACGCCAAGCACCGGCTTCAAAGTCCAACGCACGAGGGGTGAAAAGGACTAATGGCCGAATAGTAATCCCGGCTACGTCCAAACAGAAATGATTCTGTGTCACGTGTCACTTTTGGAGGCGTGACACATCCCACCTTTAAAGAGACGAAAAGGAGAAACCCACAGACACTTTACGACGCCCCAAGACGCTCCAACACACTCTCTCAGACTTTTTCAAACCTACTATCAGAACTTTCAAGATGCCAGCATATCGACCATCATGTCTTCCTAACACAGTCTTCACATCAGTGATCTGGTCTTATCAGCACCTCATCAGTGGTGCACCTTTTCAAACTCTTTGTCAAGAGTACAATTTTGCGCTTTTTTCTCCATCAATTCCTTGTCTCATTGAAGAAGATTTTCTTTAAGCAAATTGTCAGTCATCCAAGCTTTTTGATTAGTTTTGCAACTAATTTGTACTTTTTTAACGTTTTAAAAACATCTGGGTTTTGACAGTTGCTTATCATGGTTTGTCTTTTATCGATATCTCTCCATATTCGCAGTCAGAACAGCTACTATAATTTTCGACGGCTTCCCACTGGGCCATTTTTCCTCCTTTCAATTTAATGCGGAAGTCATATTGTTAAATAATTGACCTTCATTATAGTGTTAAAAAAACGTTCCTCTCTTCATAATCCGAGATTACATATGGCCCAACTCAAATCTTCAAGTTTTCCGAATCCAATGCAGAAACACTAATTACTTCAATCGAAAATTTAGCGAATAAAATATTGTTTTGTTTCTTAAAATTTGTCCAGCCAACCGCTTAGCATAAACCGCCCCCCCCGGGAGGGTTGGGAGTTTTTTTTTTTTTTTTTGCAGCGTGACTCCTGTTACAGATAGATTTCGATTCTTTTGAATTACGAACCATTTTAAAAGAGTTTCCTCTACAATTTCTTTTTAATCCCAATGTAGCTTCTTTGCTCCATCCAGAGTTTTTCATGAACAGAGATGATTATGCTGCGAATTTTCCAAATGTTGGAAATTGTAGATTTTAATCAGGAAAATTCTTTGAATTTTATCTGTATAGATTAGCTTCATCTTCGATACATTAGATTATCTTTATTTTGTCCTCTATTGATAGATTTTCCTCTTTACGGCATTCTTCCTTTTTACCGATTTTCTTCAGGATAGTGAAGAGATAAAATGTCTGTTGTTCGAAGCTCTCATATGGAAATAAAATCAGCGTTTGGAGATAGAAAGGAGGGAAACATCAAACGGCGTCTCTATGGCCCGTTCTTCTTATGTTCTGATTTTCAAAGGGGTGGCTTGAAGAATGAGGTCTGTGAAGTGGACCAGTGGAATCCTAGATATGTTGGAGAGGGTGATAGAGTAAGGAAAAAGAAATATTCTGTTTATCGGGTAATGGATCACACAGTGATTGATTCCTGTAAACGCCAGGGAAGATGGGAAAGTTGGAAAAGAATATTGTTTATCGGTTGTCAAGAGGTTTATTCCTAGAAACGGCGAGGCTGGTATAAAAATTGAATTTGAGACGGAAGTTTCGGGATCCTAATACGTATGTGAAAAATTATTTTTAGGAAGTTATAAAAAAAAAAGGAAAGGTAAATTTCAGATCACTATAATGGAACTTCCGTTTTCTCAAAAGTGCAGTGTAAATGCGCAAAATAACATTAGTTAAGGTATCCAACTACGTTCGGAACCGTGATTTTGCAAAAGCGAATAAATGGATAATTTTCATGATATTTAGTGTCACTTAGATTAGAATACATGTATACAATTGTTTTAAGGATATTTTGACAAAAAAATTATTTAAATGCAGTATTTTGGCAAAAACTTAACTTAGAATAATTTTTTTCAAAATGTTCTCCTTTTGTGAAAAATGCTTCTATTATAATAATATTATTCTTGTATATAGCTCAGACCTCTTTACAGAGGCTCAACTAGAATTTTTGAAATATACAACTTAGAAGTGGGTTTATCCACATTTTACGACAGCAGAGGGGAGCAATTTTAAGAAAAAAAACGCCGATAATTATTTCAATTGGTAGTAACTCTGAAAATAATGGGAATTTTTCAAAAATCATAGTTGAGCCTCTGTACAAATGTCTGAGCTATATACAGGCAAAATATTATTATAATAGAAGCATTTTTCACAAAGGGAGAACATTTTGAAAAAAGATTATTCTAAGTTACTTTTTTGCCAAAACATTGTATTTAAATAATTTTTTTTGTCACAATATCCTTAAAACAATTTTATACATGTAGTCTAATCTAAGTGACACTAAATATCATGAAAATTATCCATTTATGCGCTTTTTTAAAATCACTGTTCCGAAAGTAGTCGGATACCTTAAATAGATATTCGGCATGGACTAGTGGAAAGGTTCACTATAACTACGAGGTTGGTCTTTGAGGAAGTGAATACATGTGTAAGGATATAATTAATTTATTACCTAAACAAAATTCCATTTCCCACTTGATATTTATTTTTCCACCGTATACACACACATATTAATGTATAAAATTAAAAAATTCATACTTTCTCAGAAAAGATTCTTTAATTTTCAAATTCCAATCCGATCTCATTTCCTTTTATAGCCTTAGACCGTACTTTTCCACGCTTCACTCTCTATTCGAAACTTAAACTAAAACAATGATTTATCGGTTATTAAAATAATTATGCAGTACAACTCTAAATTGGACACAATTGGCATTGGTTAGTCTCGCAGTGATGTTGTTGAAAGTTGTCTTCATGAATGAATAAGAAAACTGATTCCCGAAAAGTCTTCATGCTTTTTTTGAATCGTCATATATACATAAGCATATGCATTCATGCCTGTGTGTGTGATAATTGTTTTTTATAATTATATTGACATTACTGGTAAGGGAAAAAAGGAATATAATCTTTTTAATTGATTCATTTAAAAGTAAAACTAAATGATTCAAATATTAAGATCCAGATAATTTTCTCAGTAATGAATGCATAAGCAGTGAAAAAAAATATGTAAGTACCTAGGTTAGTAAAATATTATGATGCATATTTTGAATGAACAAAACTTTAAATTACAGATTTGTTAATTTACATTCGATATCGACTGACAATAAAACATTCGATTCTTATTATAAGAGCATTTACTTCGGACACTCCAGCGTAAAGTATTGCAAGGAATTCCAGCAAGCGAATAATTGTGGCTAGGCAGACAAGATGGCCTGACATAATCTGATCCATTTATGGATTGTTCCAGTTTCAAAATTGACAGCACTCCAGATCCAATAGGGGATTTCACCATTCCAGTGATTCTCGATTCTTGGTCAAACGGGGATTTTGAAGACAAACGTATTATGCCAATGCGAGCAGTCCAAACAGCATGGGGATCACTGAAAAATAGAAGAATTTGTCCTTCAATTGATGAGAATTTGTTGTTCTGAATTGACATTAATTGATCTAAAATAGATTTGAAAATAGAGTTTTAATTTGTGAGTTTCTGTATAATTTTTTGGGAAAGTAAAATGAGATTAGATACTTTAATGTGGAGATTTAAGTGATTGGATTAAATTGTCTTCTCGCTTAAAATTTTTTACTTCTACGCTATTCAAGTTTAGAAGATTGTCAACATTTTACAACGAAGTGTTTTTTTCATAACTGATAATTTTAATAATAATAATGATAAAAATTTGCTATATGTATATATTTTAAATATGATTCGCGTGGAAGAAAATTTCATTAAATATATTTTTTAATACACGAAAATTAAGCTTTCATTTTTAATTCCATTTTTAAATATTTGTAAGTAAAATATATTTTCTAACAATTCAAAAATAAGTTGATTTTATTAATGTTAATTTATTTTCGAATTTTTGTCATCTCCAACCAACTAATTTTAATATTTCTATATTTTTTTATTATTACAAATTACTATTTTAAACTTCATGGTAATTATAATGCAATTGATTTTCAATATGTAGAATATAATAGTATAACTATCGAATGAATGTTAATAATCACTCAATGTGTAACGGGTTCTATTTGGGCTTCTACTAATCCTCTTGGGGAAAATACTCTTTTTAACTGTGATATTAATTTAAAAACCGCTTTCCGTATAGATGACTTGGTTTTATGCAAATGTAAATTTTTATTTAAGTGCCAGTCGGGGAGTAGGTGAGGTAATGGCTAAGAGTTGATTGTAAGCGGAAATCCTAGTGTTAGCGACTGGTGGGCACACATCGTAAGATTATATTATATATAGAAGAAGGATCCACGGAATAGCGGAAGTCCACTTTACGGCTGACCGAGCTATCAAGCTGAAAACCGGATCATACAAGAGATTGCTTTTCATATATTTGATATATAACTTTGGGTTAAAGTTTTACTGCTCCTAAGGTTTAGTTATTGAAGTGCATTCCCATATGTTAAAAGTTGATTATAAAATTAGGGATTCTCTCTCTCTCTCTAATATCGTGTCGGTTTCTTTCTTGAACTCTATCACACCCACGACCTCCGGGTCGTATCAATTGTTTGAATAGTACTAAGAGGGTTCGGCACGAGCCCATGTTAAATTGCGTAAGTTTATGTACCATTTTCTCAGAAACTACTGATTTCTCATGGATAAAATTTTTACAGTAGCTTATATATACTATCAATAACACTTAAACGAAGGGTTTTGTATTTTTGTTAAAAATTAAATTAATTATGAATTTTTTAAAAATTGTCCAATTCCCCCCCTAAAATTTAGTTTAAACAAGTCATATCTAACAAGGTTTGCTAGATATATCTAATTACTACTTCCGTTAAAATGTATAAACATGTTATATAAAAAATAATAAAAGTCTGCTCACTGAAAAAAATTCAGGATTATATGATAAGTAGTTTTTGAGAAAAAGGTGCATAAAGTGAAAAATATTACATTTTGAGGAAACAGGCTTTAAAATAAAAATTTGTAATTTTTTGAACGTTTACTTTTTTTAGTACTTTCCAGAAGCATATGAAGAATTTTTTTTAACTCTCTGCTCTTACAAAAGACTCTTCTAATTCTAATTTTCTTTTTTCATTATTTTTAACAATTTTTCTTTTTTTTGGGATCCCAAGTTGCTTTCGTTGGGCTACACGAATCCTACGTGCATCTAGTTTTTTGAAGTATTACACACAGTTATAACTTGGTTCAATATCAGAATGTTTTAAGATCCTTAATTTTGTTACATGACTCATATTAAATTGTGCAATAGCCATATTTACCCCCTAATAATTTAGAGTTTTTAATTTCACAAATGTAGATCTTGAAATCACTGACCATAGGGTGTTATTAACTGACTGAGTTTGAGTCTTTCCATGTTTACATTTTCTTAATAACCCATATACTTTTGGATAAGCCCAATTCAGTCAAATTTTTCCACCTGAAAATCATATGGATTTGCGCTCATCAGAAACATATGCAAGGGGAGACATAGGTGCTCCTAGTAGAGCTCATTTGATGCGCGCCAAGGAGTAGCTTCATTAAAAAAATAAATAAAAATACTTCTAATTATCGTATTTTCTCATATCGTATATCATTTTAAACAGATATATTCTAAATTTTAGAAAAAAAAAGAAAGTGAAAGTCGATAATTTTTCGAAAATTCATGTGCCGGACCTTCTTAATGCAAAAAGAATAATTCCATTTACACGGATGCCACATTTGGAGAAATTTTTCCATTGCATGTCTGATATAAATGTACCGCGAGTTAAACTAAATTTTTTTTCATTTTAAATATGTATAAAATATACAGGATTATATAGAAAGCAGAAAGTGTTAGTAAAATTATTTAATGCCTTTATTTGTTAATTATATTTGTTAAAAGTTATTATTCATTTTATTTAAAAGCAAACGGCTAGTCTTACCGAAATGCCTATTGAAAAGATCATTTATTTATGTTTCACGTATTCTGCTGAGACACTATAATAAGAAAACATTATCTGAATACTTAGAAAATAGTAGGACAAGGGAAATATTTAGACATTATGGTCAATTTTGTTTGTGTTCATGTTCAATAAAAAAGCATTTTTATTTGTTAAATAAAATTTAAAAAACATACCAGGAGTACTGTTAAATTTTTCAGATGCATTAAAAGAAACATTACAAAAATCTGACTAAAATTTCTTAAAGGCAACTGTTTTTAAAATAATTTTTTCACGACCATTTCCTTCAACTATGAAATTTTATCTAATATAAGTATCATAAAAAATAAACAATATTTGATTTTTAGAGGAATGTACTGAGGAATTTTTTTCTGGAATCTTTTTGATCTAAAATTTACTGGATCAAAAATTATATTTGAGAAAAATAAACCATGAAATTTAAAAATTGTTTAATTATTATATATATATATATATATATATATACAATGAAGTGCCACACTGAATTAGGGATAGCAATGGCTATGCAAATTCTGTAGTGCTGGGCATCATTTATGTGCAAGTGAGGGTACAGTGGTAACTGCATATATAGCGTGTGCTGTGATTGTTCTGAATTAGCTGCTGGAATTGCCGGTATGGGCAAACTACCTGATTTAGAAGCCTTCGATTGCGGACAAATCGTAGGTGTGCGACGCATGGACTATTCAATTTCCGAAATCGTCAGACAGCTAGGATTTTCAAGGACGACAGTGTCAAGAGTATACCAAGAATACATGGATGGTGGACAAGAAACTAGCGATCGGGCAAACTGCATAGGATAATTAACCTTGACAGTGTGTGGCGAGAGAAGGCTCAGGCGTATTGTACGTTACCAGCAAAGCCAAACATTAGCTCAAATTACCATCCAGTTGAATGACGGTGCCAGTTGTATAGTCAGTAAACGGACTGTGCAACGCTCGCTTAACTGTATGGGTTTCAGGAGACATCGACCCATTACTCGATGCTCGTCATCAGGCCTCACGTCTTGCCTGGGCAAGAGAGCACAGAGACTGGAGGGTAGAGGACTGGAAACGAGTAGCATGGAGTGATGAGTCTCGATTCCGACTACTTAACATTGACGGGAAGCTGAGGATATGGCGTCAGGCTCATGAAGCCATGGATCCTGTATGCCTTGTTTGAACTGTACAAGGAGATGGTGGCTCAATCATGGTCTGGGATGTTTTTTTGTGACACTGTTTAGGATCTTTGGTGCGTGTACCAACCTCCCTCAATGCAATTTGGTATGTAGAGTTTATGGGTAATCAACTCCATTCGTTTATGCTGTTCTGTTATCCGCACAGTAATGGAGTTTTTCGGCAAGACAACTGTACCTCTCACAAGTCCCGGTTGGCTACTGGCTGGTTGGATAAGCCTTTCTCTGACTTTTTTGCCATAAGTTAGCCCCCTAGAAGCCCAGACTTAATTTTTATTGAGCATTTTTGGGGTGTTTTTGGAATAAGGCGTGAAAGGCGATCACACAGCACCAACGAACCTTACTGAATTATGGAAAACTTTAGCCAATATTTGGCAAGTCATTCCCGTGGAACGTTTTCAGAAACTTGTAGAATCGATGCCTCGTCGTGTGGCAGCCGTTATAAAGGTTGGAGAAGGCCAAACTCGTTACTAGGTAGGTATGCCTAATTCAGTGGCATTTCAGTATATATATATATATATATATATATATATATATATATAAGTAGGGATATTAATTTTATTCCATAATGTGTAGTATTTCAAACGGCATAATATGGGGTATCTAGAATTTAATCTCTTTGAAATCAACCTCCAGAAATGGGTTTAAGTTATAAATTCTGAATAAAATATTTGTATATTTTTGTTCCTGTTAATTTTATTACCTCTCAAAACAAGTAGTAGATGTTAAAATCCAATCATCAGAAATTAGAGTTGCATCGCAGGCATATTCTCCATTCTTAAAAAGGGCAACGTGCCACGGCCATTGACCATGAACGGCTCCGAATTTTCCCTCCGGAAGATTCAGTGCGAAACTTCTGGCAACTCGGGCGGAATGTGCAGGTCTCAGTCCACATGCTGCAATGAAGAAGAAAGATTTAAAGCCATTCATATTGCGCATGTGGTATCAAATCATTAAGAAAATATTGCATAGTTAACAGAACTTTAAAGAATTTCCGTGCATCTGTTCCTCTTGTAATTATGTTTATTCATAATATTGAATATAATTATATAGAAATTTAGGGATCTTTATTCTCAATTCTTTTTTCTATGTATTTCTTTCTGATTTATCTGTTACATAGTTTTCCCCCCATAAATTATGAAATTCTGTATTTACTTACAACAATAATTAGGAGGTGCAAAGTCAGTACTGAGAAGTAGATCCTTAAAATGTTTTATTTTTCCTTTATGATGTGTTTTGTCATAAATGAAAAATAATATACATTCCAACCCACTGTTATTTCGAAGGACTGCCTTTTTGGTTCTTGTTTGAGTTCTATTAGTTGGTAAACGAGTGTTGTGATCATTATAGATAACTGGGACAATATTAAGGTGGAATTTTAGAAGCTCTTTACGAATTGAGTTTTTTGTTTTTCTTTTCACTAATTACAAAGAAGAAATTTTTTTTCCCTAGGATATACAATTTTTTTTATAATGCTGATGTTTTAATAGAGATGTATCCATTGCCGTTTGCAAATGGAGGTCTTGGATGGTTTCCAACTTTTTACATTCCTGTCTTAAACCCAAAAGAAGTCATTTTCTGGTCTAGACAGACGGGTAGAACCAATTATCATTCTATTCTAATTTAGGCTTCAAAATCACCCCAGAAACTTTGTCATACTCTTTTTTTATATACAAGGACTACTTATTTACTTCCTTAATTGTTTTGGATTCCTTTTCTAGAGAAATTCGAAGAAGCTTAGATGTCGGAAAGATTTTTTGAAAATGTTTTTCTTATTGCTATCAGTAACGAAGAAAATAAAATAAAATTGTTGTGAGCTACAGTTATCCTATTATTTTATAAGAATTTAATAGCATTAAAATGTTATTTATTTAAATAAATTATTTTTTCTTTGTTTTTTGAGGAAAACGGCTGTTCCTGTAAGCAATATTACTTTTGGAATGTTTGATTAATGTATTTTATAGTATTAAAATAACTATAAACCATTAATATCAAGTCTCACTTTCATGGGCACACAACTGTAATTCTCTAAATAAAAAATAAGGGTCAGTTTTACCGTTAAATTTCAGGTTAACTTCTTAAGAAAAATTTATATTTTATCAGTCTTTTTCATCTATGTGCCTTTTTTCCATCTGATATGCTTATCAACCTTTTTTTTTTCTAGATTTTGTGTCAAATTCAAAAGTTGTAAAACTTACCGATTGTCACTAGAAATTCTGGAAATCACTACCAATAAAATACATGCTATATATTATCTGTGTTTCTAAATATTTGTAACGCCACTAAGTTTTAAATGTACAGCTACCACGATCTGATACTCTACTGAGTCTACCAAACTAGACAATTTAAAACAAATTAAAGGACTACCTCATTGAATTGAAGATTCTTTAACCCCCAAAAAATTTGGTATAAGAAGAATATAAATTTTTATTTGGAAAAAGTCTGCTACTAGGACATAGTAAATATATTTGAAGATGTAATTTCAAGGCTGATATTAATATTTGTCTGGTTGCAAATTAACTTTAGTTTACTCTTTTTAAAATGAAGTCCAATTTTATTTTAGTAATTTAGTGTGATTTTAAGGTTTTTAAAAACAATTAGTGAACAAATTGTGAAAACTTCTTTGGTTTTTCATATTCATATCCTAGATTTCACGTTCCTTTCCGAGTCGCAAGACAGTACATCATAATTCACCTTTTACTCACATAGAAACCTTTTAAAAATTTTTTTTTGTTTTTCTAAGAAAAAAAAATGTTTGTTTATGAAAGAAAATCGTATGTGTGTATTTTTTATTTTTCAATCACTAACAACCGTATATTAAACTTATGCCCATTTAATCATTAGATATGCTTTGTCTTATAAATGAATTCGATGTACAAATCATATAGCGTGTAGCTTAATATTTAATATGTAATAGACTAGTAACACAAAAAAAGTGAGAAGGGAAACCATTTTCTGTATATTCAGGGTAGACGTGATTCAATTTAAATGAAGAATTGTTTGTTACTTTCAAAAATATCTTCAAGTTTTATTTAAATATAATTGCTCATTTCAATCACTTGATATATTTTGTTTCATCTCAAAAGGAAATATCTATATTACAAATTTATAACTGCGACATATTAGTTTGGGCTCTTTTGGATCGATTATATATAAAACTTTTATGTAACCTAGAAAACTTTTAGAATTTAAAAGAAAAAAAAAGTAAGCATTTTGTCAATACTAACAGGAGATTTGTTGCGAATAGAATATTTCTACATTTTTCATAATTTTTATGGTGATTTAAAATTTCAAAACAAGGGTATTCTCTCGTTGTAGGAGAGAATACTAAAATTCAATACATATTCGTAATACAAGGATATAATCATCATCTATGCAATAATTATTTTAACGTTTTGTTATGTTTAATTATAGAGAATTCTCTTGGCAGAAAAGAATTTTGACTTTAAAGATTCATCATAAACAGACGTTGATTTCATTGAATGGAATTGAAGCTGATTTTCTTGGCGTTGAATTTATTGATTCATGACAATAGTTGAAGACGTTAAAAATTGCAGTTATTGCAATTATAAAAAGTGGTAGAAAAATGACGATTATTTTTAGATGCAAATATTATCTTTCTATGATGTAAAACAAGAATAATACCATTTATAAAATAAAAAAAGAATATTGTATTTTTTTTACCACTTGCTCCACATTTAACGTAAACAACATTCTGACTGTCACAAGATACTTGAACAAATCTAGAAAAAAGAAACGAAGCATAAAAGTAAATTTTAAAAATATATACTCGTATTTTTTTAAATAAAAATAGTTAATATGAAGAAATATTATGTAATATAATTTAATTGTAATATTTTAAGCTAAATAAGTTTTTAAGCACGTAGTTTAATTTTACTTTAGTTAATAGAAATTATGTTTAGAATACTCTCTTTACAATAGCTAATCGTGAAACTTAAGAAAATGAAACCAAAGCAGTGACTAACTTCATAAAAAGGTGAAGTCTAAGGTGTATGCAAAACAATTTTAAATTTCATTAGTATAACCTCTAAACACTACGTATAAATTTTGATAATTGCTATAGAATCTTTGTTTTGATTCAAGTTGAAATTCAAAAGTCAGAGTCAAAGGACGTTAAAGTAATCAGGGGTTAGTATTAAAAGTAAATGAAATCTCAGAAGAAGCTAAACTCCAGCATAGATAGTGAAAATATTTTCATTTTTTGAAACATAAATAAAGTTCTGAGAATATTATTAATATTAATATTTTTCTATGATATACTATATGGCAAAAGCAACAAAATTATCAAAGAAATTATATCCGGATACTTACGTTATACTCGATGCCAGTGGATCCAGTAATTGAACGTAATCAGTTTCAATGGCATTGACATCTTTTCTCATTTCAACATTTTCTGTAACTCTGAAAAAGAAAATAAGAAATCGATAATTTAAGTCTAAAAATTTACTCTAGAACTGTGTCAAAGCAGAAAATTTATAACAAGTAGCTATCTTTACAGTAGGATCTGTACCGAACATGCAAATGATTAAAATTTGGTGTCCAATGAATGAATAGCGGGAGCTACAGCGCATCAGAACTGCGCATTCAGCAGATGTCTATAAGAAGTGATTCTCAGTCTGATGGGGTCAAAATTTCTGTTGCATTGACATTTGGGATACTTTTGAACAACTGAAAAAATGCATCGCTGCAGGATTCGAGCTTATTACAAGCAACTGTCAGAGTTTGAAAGAGGTCGTATCATTGGACTGAAAGAGGGAGGTTGGGCAAATCGGAGAATCGCTCGTCATATGGGTCGAAGCGATGCGGCAATTAGAAGATGCTGGCAAGAATGGATGGACAGTGGTAAATTTCAGCGTCACGATGGTAGCGGTCGACATAGAGCCACAGAAGATCGAGAGGATTGACTGATTGTCAGATCAGCAGTCACAGTGCTTGATTCATCGTTATCAACCATCGGACGTACGATCAGCATACGAGTGTCCACCATGAACATTCACAGACGGCTGACTAAGCGAAATTTACGCTCGTACCGACCACTACGCCACATGTCACTCACCCCTGCACACTATCGAGCCAGATTACAGTGGTGCTTGGCTCGATCAAGATGGAATCATGCTGACTGGGGACGTATAGTGTTTAGCGCCGAATCCCGCTTCCAACTGTATCCTGCCGATCATCGAAGACGTGTCTGGAGATGCCCAGGGCAGTGTGCCGATCCTGCTTTCACTATTGTGCGCCACACAGGCTCTCAACCAGAAGTTATGGTCTGGGATGCCATTTCGTTTGACAGTCAGACCCCTTTGGTCGTCATAAGAGGCAACTTACAGTACAGCGGTACGTCGATGACATTCTGAGAACTGTTTTGCTTCCGTTCGTCTTGCAGTACCCTGGTCTTATTTTTCAGCAAGATAATCCCAGACCACATACGACACGTGTTGCTATCAACTGTCTTACAGCTTGTCAAACACTTGCTTGGCCAGCCAGATCGTCAGATCTCTCTCCAATCGAGCATGTCTAAGATATGATGGGAAGGCGACTCCCTCTACCAGGGAATGTTTATGACCTGGCCCTACAATTTGAGAAAATTTGGCAAGAAATACCGCAAGAGACCATCAGGGTGCTTTATCACTCTATGCCACGTCTTGTGGCAGCTTACATCCAGGTTAGCGGTGGGTCAACACTTTATTGAGCTCGTTACTTTATATCTATGTAACTCTGAAGCAAATCATTAAATTTTTCTGAAATTTTAACCATTTTTTATTCTATACGTAATCTTTCAACCCACCAATTTTTGTCTGTATCGGACAATGCGTTCTTGGTGCGTCGTTTTTTTTTTTTTTTTTTTTGTTGTTTACTTTGAATACTAATAAAAATATAAATTGGGGAAAAGCATTTATACTAACTAAAAATAAGTATTCATTATACCTGTCTTATACAAAAGTTTGTTTTACGCTTATTGGAAACTTTGTAGATTGTACAAAACATCAATGTTCATCGCAGATATCGGATAACATACGTTTTAGATTTTTTTAAAAACAATCCGTTTCCTGTATATAAGTTTAAACGCATATATACAAGATAATTAGAAAAACATTTAGCCTTTAGTAAAAATATATGATATACGCATTAAAATTATTAAATTTATTTAAATGCATAAGGTTATTGCTAAAATTTCAAATCTGAAACTAATTTGCTTATAAATGGTTGCAAATAAGATAGAAAGAAGGAGGCATCTTTAAAAATATGAACGTAACCTTATGTAAATATTTGATAGAAACGGTATAATAAAGAGAACACTTTGCGAGCTGAACAGAAACTATCGTTAGCGCGAACTTTTTAAGGTATCCGACTACGTTCAGAACCGTGATTTTAAAAAAGCAACTAAATGGATAATTTTCATGATATTTAGTGTCACTTAGATTAGAATACATGTATAAAATTGTTTTAAGGACATTTTGGCAAAAAAAATTATTGAAATACAATATTTCTGCAAAAAATTAACTTAGAATAACCTTTTTTCAAAACGTTCTCCTTTTATAAAAAAGTCTTCTATAATAATAATATTTTGCTTAGATAAAGTAAAGACTTCTCCAGAGAGTCTGAACTAGGATTTTTGAAAAATTCACATTATTTTCAGAGTTACAACCCATTGAAATAATTATCGGCCTTTTTTTCTTAAAATTTTTCCCTTCTGTTGTCGTAAAACATGGATAAACCCACTTTTAAGTTATTTATTTCAAAAATTCTAGTTGAGCCTCTGTACAGAGGTCTGAGCTATATATATGGCAAATATTATTAAAATAGAAACATTTTTCACAAAAGGAGAATATTTTGAAAATAGGTCATTCTTTGTTCATTTTTTGTTAAAATATTGTAATTAACTAGTTTTTTATTGTAATACTATTCTTAAAACAACTTTATATACATTTTCTAATCCAAGCGACATTAAATATCATGAATCCTATCCATTTATACGCTTTTGCAAAATCACGGTTCCGAACGTAGTCGGATACCTTAAACATAATTTACACGGGAAAGTCTGTAAAGTATATATTTCCTATCCATTAATCTAACAAACATGTGGCATGAAAAGGGTGAATTGGATGTCATTGAAGGAAATACTTCAAGAAAGTGTAGAGTAGAAATAAAATTAAAGATCTTTTGTTGTGTAAAAACTATACATAATGTAATCTTTTAATAGTGTTTTACTTTTTTTTTGACTCTTATTTTGATAATAAGAGTATGTAGCCTATTTTTACCGTATTCTATTTTGATTACATGTAATGCCATACCTACAAATGATGAAATATCAAAAATCTTAATAGATTATATACCGTATATTTCCGTGTATAAACAGAGAATTTTTGGAATTTTTTTAAAGTTAAAGGAAGTGGATCAGCATATAAACGGATCCTCAAATCTCCGACAAGAAATATTTTAAGAAAAATTATTTTTTTAGAATTTACCGTTAGTCATGCACAAGCAATTTTAATCTTTTAGCTGTTTATGTGTTTTGAATGAAATTTTTATTCTAAAAAAATAAAAAAAAGACACACAAATCTATCAAAATTGTTACCAGAACTCAAGTTTTATAATAGTTCGTAAAATTCGCAATCACTCATTCTGATGTCTGAATGCACAAGATCATCATGCAGCGAACTTTTCTACCGGGCATGAAACATAGGTCAACGGTCACATGCCGTATACGAATTACTCTTCCCTCTCATTTTCCAAACAAATGAAAAAAGTCGCATAAAGTGTGATTGGCACAGGGTAAAAGATAATAAATGAATATAAAAAAATATGTTAGCTTCAGACATGGAATAAAACTATCGCCGTAGTGCGTCTGGCGTTTTACTTATCAGCAATTTGATTGGGAAAATATACCACCCATTTGACTACACTTTCATTATTATGGAGACATGTGATAAAATTACAGTATATTTTTTTCAATTCGACTTATATACGGGCCTTGAATTTTGTAGTGAATTTTTTAAGAAAAAACGCCCTCTCGGCTTATACAGGGATCGGTTTATATTCAGAAATATACGCTAATTCTCATAAGTAGAATGTTTTTTTCATTAGAGATAATCACACGGATCATAATTTTAATTCAACGAAAAAAGAATTATGACAATCATCAAAAATTCTTAATTTCGAAACTGGGTCCTATTAAATATTTTAAAATGACTTGTCTGAAATACAAATTCTCTCGAATAAGTGTAACTAAATTTCCAGATTGAAATGTTTCCTAAATAACCTAATAATCTACTTTAAGTTATTTTTAATAAAGGATTTAATTTTTAACTTAATATTTTAATTCAAAATCTTTTATTCATTTTATATATAATTGCCGATTTCTCAATAGAAAATTTGGTTTATGTAAGCAAATTTATTAGAGTAAGTAACTAGAGCTTGATATGCTTCGGTACATATTTTCATTAAATATTTTTAACTATGACACTCAAATCTGAGATTAATAGACATGGACACGAATGTAACCTAGAAATTTGAAAATGGAAAAACAGAAATCAGGTAATAGGGGATGTAATTTTTAAAATTATTTATTAAAATGAATTTATAGATTGGTATTTTAACATATACTCAACATTTTGGTTTTACATATATTCAATTTAGTTTTCCTTTAAAAATGGATACTGTGAAATCACCATTCCTGTTCTCTTGGATAATTTTTTCAAGTTCTTCAAATATTTGAAAAAAAAAAATCCTTAAGAGAACCATAATTCTTTCCTTTGAGATTTATTTAATAGAATTTCATGACAAGAATAAATAATTTTTTCCCAAATCAGGATAATACATCACAGAGAATAATATTATTCATAGAAAAGCAAACATTGTGTGGACAATGCAAGTATTTCATAAGAGGATCATGTAACTGAATTTTGCATCCTCCCCCTCGTTGATGAAGCGGGTAATTTTCTCTCTGAAGACATTTTTAGCAATTCCTCTTTAGGAAAAAAGTATGACAATTTAATCCTATCTAATGAAGGGAAAGTCATTTTTTTACCTTCATGTTAAGTACAGAATTAAATATTATATATCTTAACAAAAACCTTCTCCATTGTATTTCCGTGGTGAATAATAATATGAAAACACAGAAAGTTTTAAAAGATAAAGGTTTGCTCTTGTTGATTAATGGAAAGAAAAGGGTTGCCATTTTTTTCGCTTCAGCAATATTAAGAAAAATCAGGAATTCGCCACAGTTCATTAAATCTACTTACTTATTATGGCCATGGATTTTTATTCATAGAAAAATTAACAATTATTCACCTCATCTGATGAATTTTAGCTTTTGTAATTATATTCAGAAATACCCTGACATTGAGTTATCAAATAGAAACTAAGTGTGACATAGAATTTAATGCTGCTATACTTTTACGTTTAATACTTGAAGTAAAAATTAAAAAAAAAAAAAATTAAAAACGTTACTCTCCTTTCTTTTATTAGCAGTACTAACATTGACAAATTAGAGCATTAAAAATAGTAAAAGGCAGTAGAAAACTATTATAAATGAAATAAACGGCGCTGAGAGAGCATTTTCAAAAAAAAAAAAAAAAAAACGATATATTTTTTTTTTTTTTTGTTGGATTATTTCAATAACATTACCCATAATGAATATAGTTTTCATCAGCTACGCTGTATGCAAAAGCGATATTCATTATTTTGTCTTGTCACAATCTTATTTTTTAAAATTACCATCAATACATTTACACGTCCCATTGAATAGTTATGTTTACTTATTCAGTTAAATAACTTTGAAATGTGATAAAAAAATAGCTATAGTTTTTTGTATTTAACATTAATTCTACTAAATAAAATGTTGACAACAACTGCTTTTTAATTGAAACATAAATAAGTAGGACAGCGTTACTTTTCAAATAAATGTATGTGTAGAGCTGCATTAAATCTCTAAAAATAATCTTTTCTTATTTATTTTTTTGCACTTTAAACTAATATATTTTTACTTATGTTTTACAGTAAAAAATGCTTGTAAAAAAAAGGTTTTTTAATGTGAAAAATTGAAGAGAGATGTTTCAAAATTATAAAATAAGCAACCTTATATGCCAGAGAAAAGTAGAAATCAATTTTGAAATCACAATTCTAAAAAAATTATCTTTAAGTTATTTAAAGTAATTCAATTCATGAATGATAATAGCTCATATCTTTATTTACATGTATGATGTAAGGATTTAATAGTTTATCTCCCATCATTCACAATCATAATAGTTTCAAAATATCTTTAATAAAAAAATGAAGATTTATAAACATCGATATGAAATGTTTGCGAATGAAATAATAATATCTAAACTGAAGGAGCAGAAAAATTCGGGATCAAATGATACGCGACACAAAGCACTTGAGTACCTAATTGGACAACAAAAAAGGATTTCTAAATACATAAAAAATGAAGGCCAATAAAAGGAATATTAGTTTCTAAGTTCAGGGATATCAGGTCTAGGATATCTGTCTAGATAAGCAACTCGAGAAGGATCTAAGTGCTTGATTGTTTATCTACACACGACATCCATTTCTTAAAGCTGATAAGAAAAGTCTGCTGAAAGACTAAGGTGAATGTTTTATTGATAATATTTTTCATACCCTTTTTGACCTTTTCAGCATAAATGTAAGATAACTTTCAGTAGAAGGAGAATGAAAGGAATTTTGATCAGATTAGAGTCTTATTTTGATCAGTATGGAATTAAATTACTCTTACACTTATCGATTCAAGGCAGTATAATGATAAATTTTTTCATACCACTTATTACAATTACCATTTTATTTTACGCTTTTGTGTAATATTTAAATTTAATCAATATTAATATGAGGTATTTCTGCTCCAAATTTAATTTTAAATATTCTCGATCATTTTAAACATTTATATTTAAGTGATTTATTGAAGACTTTTTTATGTATGTATAATAAACTAAAGCACATGAAAATATAATGTGAGTCTATTCCTTTACATATAAGTAAGCAATTTAACATCCAAAGTATTGCTGAAAAGGAAATTCCTTTACTTATTGAACAAAATTTAATTCTTTAGAATTTTAATTATCATTTACCTTAGTATTCAGTGTTACTCATTGGAAATTCATTTAAAAAGTACTTTTTATATTCAGGAAGCTGATTTATAGATTTATTTTTTAAATCTGAAGCGTTAAACTGAGTAGATATCTAAAGAGCTGTTCTGTTCTATTTTATTTCTTTGGTTAGGTGAAATTTTTTTTTTATTTCTTTTTGATAATCATTTCTCACGACGTCCTTTTAGTAGCAAGGAATACTTCCAGCATTAAAAAATAACGTTTCTAAATGTTTAAAAGCGCTTTATATGCCAGTTTTTAAAAATAAATTTTTTTATTTTAAATCATTCTTCAGAAAAACTTTAAAAAAATGATTGTTTATCAATAAAGGTTAAATAGAAAGTGATTGGTTATAGTACAAATCATTAGAAATTTGTTTCAACTCATCCAGTTTAATTAGTTCAGTAATTCATTTCTACGATTTAATTACTTCTAAAATTGAACAGCTATTTCATATCGACCGTCTCTTAAAATGTGGTTTGATACAATTTATCTCTTACTTCTATTATTATACATGATTTAAGAGAAAAGAATGAAAGATATCAATATACACGCTTTTTTAGATGACTTTGGGATATTTTACAACTTTAAACAACACTTAAAATTTTTCACTCTACATACTCAAAGTTGAGAGCAGAGCAGGTGGAAACAGCGAGGCTTTGAAGAATAACATCTCTTCGTGTTTCTGGAAGGCTGTAATTCAAATTATCAGAGCATATTCGAGCATTTTCTCCAGAGTCCGAGTATAGCAGAAATCCAGAGTTGCTGTAAGTGTAGAAACTCTCTTTTGTTCCCCAGTTGCTTGGGCTGATAGACACTAAAACAAGAAAGTGTGCAATAATATTTGGCAAAGATCTTCAGATAATCATTCAATTAGTTAAAACTTTTCTTTATATTTTCATGAAAAATTTATAACAAAGCAAAAAAGAAAAAATCTTTTTGAAGTACCTGAAAGCAGTAGCTATTTTTAAGATAATTTAAAAATTATTTTTTGAAACGGATAATTACAATGCATTAACAGATAATTATAAAGTGATAGTAATGTTGTGTATAAAAAGTTCTGTATTCCTGATCTAAAAGTTAAATGCAAAAATTTTAAAGTAAGTGCATATAGTTACAAAAAAAAAAAAAAAAAATGCTTTTTAAAAGCAACATAACGGGATTTACGAATTTATTTCGAAAATCGCACAGTTAACAACATTTTAACTAAAACAATATTGTGTTTGTGAGTAGTGTTATAGATTGATACAACAGGGTGTTGAGTATATTGTGTTTTTAGATCTAAATAAATGAATTTATTAATAAGAATATAAAAATAATAGAAAACTGAGTGACAGCAGAAAGACAAAAATTAAAATTCCTTTATTAAAAATTTTTTGTTTCTCTTAGTGGTTAAAATAATTAAAAGGATATTTTCCCTTGCTTGAAATTTGTTAATTTAAATACAATGGGAATATTTAGCTTATATATGATAATTTAAGCTAACGATTTTTTTCCCCAAAATTTAAGCAAAAATGGTAGTTAGGATTATAGTAAAAGTCCAGATTCACAGTTTTGATATGCATCTTCTATTATGCTAGATTAATATTCAGGTACTTAGTTTTATTCAATTTTAAAGTATAAAAAATAAAATTAAAGAATTTTATGTGTTAGGGAGATACTTTAGGAGAGAGAGAGAGAGAGAGAGAGAGAGAGTGCACGTTTGTGTGTAAAATTTTGATCCAACAAAATTAAATAAAGTTAAAAATTAGTTTACATATATATAAATCTAATAATATAAGCAAATATGGTTCATAAATTTTTGGTTACTATATTTCTTGTTATTACTTTATCAAACATAATCCAGTTCATAAATTTGATTAAGTTCAATATTTGAACAGCATTTTTAACGAGGGCACTATTCGATGCTCTTAAAAAGAGAAAAAAAAATGTTTAAAATACATAGATATTAATCATGGATATAATTACTGTTATATTTTGTAGTTAATTTATGTTGTAGTTTCTATTACAAGACATGGATACATCGTGATTCAAAAATTTATTTAGAAGTGTGTTTTTTATTTTTCTTTAAACACAATCAACTAATAATACTTATTGATCTATAATGGTTTCGTTTCTTCTCTGTCACAGCAAAAAAATGTACTTTCATTGAAAATATGAACATTTTCAGTGAACCTTGACTGAATCTGTTTATTATAAGATAAAATTTAGTGATTCATAACTGTATCATTATATATGATACGAAGCATCTGTTATACACATTAAGTAAGGATTTCATGTTATCATTCTATAACATTCAATAATGCGTGTCATCCAACGGGGTCAAGCCATATACTCAAGTAATGTTACTTACTGCAGTTCCTCTCATCCACTCCATTTAAGCAGTCCTCTCGAAGATCACATCTTCTGTCCTTGTCCACGCACTGACGATCCCCACATATGAATTGCCCAGGTTTGCAGTAATCTGGAAGTGCATTTGCTATCGATTTTAGTTTATGTAATTAGCAAGAGAATATGTTAATTAAGAGAAATGTTCATTATATATATACGTCATTGACAATACTATTTTGCAGTTAAGTGCGGAAAAGTAAGAGAATAATTATAAGAGTTAAATAGATGCTTGTGTATAAAATATGTTTTGTCTCTCTTTTAGGGAATTCTGTTGCATAATTTAAATTGGAAATGGTGAAAGCAGGTTAAGATTTTTAACGAATATTTATAAGTTAACAAGTAAAACAAAATTTATATAGGTTAAAAAATGCTATTATTTTTTATCAAGTTTTTGTTCTTAATATGATTTAAAAAGTTATCATGAAGCTGAAATGCACAGAAATCAAAAGAAATAAATGGTACTTGTAATTACCTAATCCTTATAAAAAGTGAGATTGAGAAATTATTGTTTTCATTTCCTTCGTAAAAAAAATGTTCAAAAGAAGTTTCTGTTTTGTGAAAGAAAACATTGAGAACATAAAGACCTTGGGTTTGGAGGGGCGGGGAGGGGGGAGCGCTCAAACTTGTGAAATAATAAAATTTTTGCAATTTGTTGCGAGATAAGCAGAAAAATTAAAATTTTTTTAGACAAATTATTTGAGTACTTATCTATAATGAATATTAATCTTTACATGTGTGTCGAATTTTAATTCTTCGCAATCTACAAAGCTTAAATCATATTCACTATGTAGCTGACGAAATTGTTTCAAGGCAAGTTTGCATTGCAAATTTGTTTTGTTTTTCCCCTTAATTTGTTGTAAGACGTAGTTTCTTTTTGACCTTGACAACCATTTTAAATGTTGGAAAAATATTTTAAATGAAAAGTTGTCTCACCCTTCCTTAATCATCAACCCAATGCAAAACATTGTTAAAACAAAAAAATAAAAAAATTCTTCCACACACGTCTCTTCAAAAAGTACTTAGGGAAAAGTATGTTTTTATTTGCCTTAAAGAATTCTGGATTGAAATATCAGGTTTCATAAGAGATTTCAATCTCTGTGTATATGTTCTTTGTTGCTCCCAAGCTTAAGTAATACGTTTTCTGAAGCATCAACTTTCGTCAAATCGTTATTTAATGACTATTTTTTGATACTTCATTACTTCACTAGATTAGAGAAGAAATAACACAGTCGCATCTGTGCATTTTGAATTCTGAGAAATGCTTGAAGTAATTAAAATTAAGAATATAATATAGGTTTATTTTATGTAATGGATTTTCAGTTGAGAGAATAATAATATATACCGAAATCAAGTACTTTTCCTCTAATGTAATTTTATTATAAGTATTTTATAATATAAACTCTCAAAGAAGTAGGCATAATATTGCTATTTCGTCCATCATTCATTTCTATATATAAAAGAGAAAAGCGACTCACATCACGATATCTCCTTAACTGTTAGTCCTACAGATTTGAAATTCGGTATACATTCTCCTTTTATAGAGTAGAGATCCACTACAAAATGGATTTTGCAAAAATTGACTCCCAAGGGGCATTGCGTGGGCTTGAGAGGCGCTATAGATAAATATTCCCGTTTTGAACTATTAGATCTACAAACTTGAAATTTGGCAGGTATGTTCCTTTCATAGAGTATTTCTCTAAGAACGTGTTTAGAAAACATTGATCCTCAAGGGGAATTGCGAAGGCTTAAGGAGAGACGTTATAAATGAAAAAATTCTTGTTTTTGAACTCTTCGGCTCAAATATTTGAAATTTGGAAATCGTGCTTCTTTTGTTGAGTAAAAAGCCGCTGATAATGGATTTTACGGAAATCGACTCCTATGAGGGAGTGGGAAGTTACTGTGGTGGATTGATACCCCCCTTCCCGTTTTTGAGCCACTAAACCCCAGTAATTAAATTAGATATGCATGTTTCTTTTGTTGAAATTCACCAAGAACGGGTCTTACGGAAATCGACTCTCAAAGGGGTTATAGGGCTTACTGATAAAAAAAATTTCCGTTTTTGAACTATTAGATTTAGACTTGAAATTAGGCAAGTATGTTTATTTTGTTGCGTAGAGATCACTAAAAATGGGTTTTGCGGAAATCCATGTTAGGAGAGAGGGTTACGGGAGCGTAAAAGATTATTCACTTCAGTTTTAGAAATTATTATTTAGAAGTCCTGTCCTTTTTCAATCAAGTGGTGAGAATTATGTTTTTCAGTATAATCTAACGATTAATGCTAGGACTTAGATATCGATAATATAACTATATATAAACAGTTTAAGTTCATACAACATCATGAAATACCTAGCAAAGTGGGAGGGTAATGGAAATTTATGAATATACTCAGATGAACTGTCAAGTATCTTGCTATGAAGTAAATATTGTAAAGTAGATTGCATTAATCAGTAAAACTTTATCTTAATAGCATTTTACGCCCTTTTCAAGTAAAAAAAATTATTTATTGTGTGGAGGGCATATCTTATAACATTCATTCTTTTAAATATATTAGTTTCTGTTGAGAGTTGAAAGTATCTTTCTTTTCTTTTTTTCCTGATTTCCTTTAACACTTGACTCTAAAATACTATTTTGATAATTTTGTAAATTTTATTATTACGAGCTTTATATTGTTTCATTTAAAGCTGTCTTCTTTTAATTTACTACATTGGGCTCGAATTTTAGACGGAGAAATATCTCAATAATTAATTTCTACTCATATATGACAACTATATATACACCAGTTTATATCACGGTATGACAAAGATTTCGGAACAATAAAGGAATGTCAAATATTAATTTTCCAACAAATTTGATTTTGAATATTAAAACGTAGGAAACAAAATGGAAATATATATATTCTTGGGGAAGAAGATTAATTGGTACAAATATAAAAAGGAGTGAAATTAAAACAGTGCTGGTGTGTTTATCCATTTGGTGTTTGAGGCGGGCGCCCAGGGGCCCAGAAAGGCCCGTATAAGCTGGACTTAACCATTTTCTAGTTATAAATTTCGATCCTCCAGTGCCAAGGAGGCCTGTTCATTTTCTGCTCCCAGGGCTGAAAATGAGCTTAAATCGGCATTTGTATTAAAATAAGTTGAGTTTTTCTACATCAATGAGGTCAGAATACGATGTAAATATTAAAATTTTTTCTTTCTCCCCTTTTACTTTTTTTCTGTAAAAGTTTTTTCAGCTGGGTTTTGCGATACATTTTTTTAAAAAAAGAAACGCACTTTTCAAAAGAATTTTAAGCAATTGCTGTTTAAGATGGTACTGCCATCTATCGAGGAAACATGCCAAAACAAGATGATTTTCATTTTTAGATGAAAGATTACGAATAAAAGGTCTACAATATCTATTTTGTAGAGACTGAGACGTACCCGAATAACAGTCACATCCTAAAAATAAATTAAAAATTACTTTTTAAGTCTTACGAATTAATAAAAATATAAGAAAACTAAAACCGTTTCATATTAAAGATATAAAATTTGTACAGAAAGTAAAATGTTTTCTCATATTAGTTATCTAAAATATTTCGCGTCATGTAGTTTTCATAAAAATATCTTAAACCTTATCTTTCATAAAAATATCTTAAATATCTTAAGTACAAACCAATTAAAATTTTTATAGCATATAAATATTGCACAAAAACGCCTGTAATAGTAAAAAGTAGTAAATATAGTAATACTAATATAGTAAAAACTAATATATTAAAACTAATTTTTAAAAAAGATATTTTAAGTAGATTAAGTAGATTAAAAAGTTTTCCAAAGATCATTGTTTTTTTAATTAAATTATAATTTTTGTGAGAATATTTAGTAAATCACGAAGTATTCTATTAAACTGCAAATCATGAGTAAAATTAATAAGAAGGTACTTTTTCCAGTCTATCTTGTATTTTCAAAATTTTAATATATGTATTCTCTAAAAGAATTATAAGTCGCAAGCACGCACGCACACACTATTAATTTTTCAGTAATTCATTAAAATTTTTCTTTTTATATAATATAAAATAATGGTTTCTTTAGGAAGTATTTAAAACAATTTAAATTCTAAATATAATTTTTTTAAAAAATAACAATGAATAACAATCAAATAATTTATTAATAAAACACACATAATCAAATAATATTAATTATTTTATTTATAAAACAATCTGTAAAATGTAAAAATATTTTTAAAAGTTAAGAATTTTGAATTCAAAAATCTTAGAATTTTAAAGTACGTTCTCATTAAAATTTTTGTTATTTAACTTTAAGTCCATTTTTTTTATCAGAGTAAATTGAGATTGTATAAAAAATACAATTCTTATTTTACTTAAGCGAAATTTTATTAAAAAGCAAAGCTTACACTTTTGGAACAAATTTTCTGTATATAGTTTTGTTGTTCATTTGTATATATATTTATCAAGTCGCTACATTTTTAGCAAAGTGAGGCTAGAACTATTTTACGTATTTTTTTACATTTTTTCCTATATGCATTTTAAATAATGTTTTAAATTTTTTCTACTGTTTATTCGAATGAAGTTTAATTAATTCTAACTGAAGCATCTTTGTACGCTAAATTGCTTTATTTAAAAAAA
>BMAV01013356.1:674282-693372 GCA_019973955.1 Trichonephila inaurata madagascariensis
TCCCTATCTAGCACTTAACTTTTATATTTTTTCCTTACCTCTTCAAGCATCAAACTAATCACCCATTTATTTTTTCTGAGCATATGGCCTAGCCAATAAACATGTCTAATTCCAGATCGTTATATTTAATAGCCATATATGTCAGCATTAACTATCAACTACACTCATAAAATCAGAGGTACTTCTCACATCTGGGTTTAAGTGGTAAAACACTTAGATTTCACTAGATTCGTTTTTCTCTCAGCCTCTTAGGTCAGAATTTATTTGTCTAACTTTCATCAAATAAAGATCCTTTTTAAAAACTAAGTCTGTTTCTGACTTCAAATCATATCAGAAATAAAGCCGGCAGGATTTACCTGATAATGGATTTCGAATTTTAACATAAAGCTATTCTTAGTAGTAAAATAATTTTAAAAGAAAAACGAACTTCCAATATGCCAACTTTTGTAAGAAGTGCTATAGAGAATTTTATGGGATTCTGACTGCACTGTACATCTCTTTGCTGAAAACGCCAAGTATACCAACCATCGAGAAAAGTGCTCTAAATAACGATTATAGGACTCCGTCGAACAATATTTCTCTCTACGCTAAAGGGACCGGATTATCGTGAATGAAAGAAACGCGATGTTAACCCCAAAAAGAAACCGTTTTTATCGCTGAACATTTCTGTCTTTGCTGAAGAGGCCAGCCAGTTTGCCGTGAGTGGAAGAAAAGTTCTAATGGTGAAAAAAAAATAAGAAGCGTGGATCCCCTATATCCCCGTGATGAAAGATGCAACTCCTGCCGCCAGAGAAATAGGAAAAAAAAAATCTTCTTTCCCGAAAAGTCTGTATAATAATAGCGTGAATTTTACCACCATCGATTTACAATAGTGAAGTACCAACATCGAAAGAAAATTAAATAAATAAAATTTTACTAGTGCAAATCACAACTGAGAACAACATCTGGATTACCGTTCACCAAAGGTTTCTGCCGCTACGAAGTGGAGGTCAGTTAAATTATATATTTCCAATTCTAACACATTGAAATGACTGAGTTTTGCTGAACAGAACTTTAAGAAGAAGATATGATATGATATTTAATTTTTACAGCATAGTTGTGCTAAATCAGATATTCTTTATATTTTAACTGAAAAAACAAAGTGTATAGGTTTCGTCATACAAAATTTTGAGAAACTTTAATATACTTCTCATAATTTTATCTTAAGATGCCGAATGAAATAACATTTATGATAGAAATTGGTGTTTTAAAATTGAAAGATATAAATTAAGTTTTTAGAAAATTGACTAATGTAATAATACTAGTGATATTGATTTTTATAAGAAACAAAAGTAAAGTTACGTTGCGTTCTTTTTTCTCCACTGAATTTCATTGTTTTGTTAATTATTTTATTCAGCAGTAACCTTATTGCATGTCATTTAATTTTTTTTCATTTTGAAATTGTGTGTTTTGATATACCGGCCATATATATATCAAGATTCACTATTTCTCTAAATTTTCTCCTTATCTAAATTTAAAATTAATTTAATAACTTGAAGTTTGTTTTTGGATATTGTACAGTGGATAAGGGAGAATACAATCGTTATAATTTTGTATATGTCTTGAAACATTAAGAGGACAAACGCGTTCAGTTTGATATGTACACTTCTTATTGTTTTCTTATTAGCATCCCTGAACATCTGTGATTTGATCACGCAGATTTCTCAGAGAGATGTGTTCAAAAATAAGTAGTGAGATGCAATTTATATTAGTGAATGTGTGATGTAAGAGAAACTAAAGAATTTTGTCTATGAAACGAATACTTAGAAGGTTACGGAGAGATTCAAAATATTGTATGCGATATTGTTAAGTTACAGTGAATATTGTGAAAATTTTACATAAATACTAAATGTGATGATAGAAGAGAGTCCACATTTCCGACTCACAATTATTTAAGGAGCTCTTTTATTTTTATAACTCTTATATTCTTTTATTCCTATATTCTTATAATTTTTATATATATTTTTTTTATATTCTTATATTTTATAACGCATATGCAATAAAATATTGTTTATTGTGTTGAATAGTGCATGTAAGTTGTTGTACACCGTTTTCATATTATTAATAATTTCATTTTGTTAGTGTCTATATTTTTTTTATCTTTTTTAAAAAAAATGTATTTTTATATCTACTATCTTATTGTTTGATATGATATTATTTTCCAATATAAATTTTTTTTGAAAACATTATCTGCTAGCTATAATACTAATCTATTATTATGAAGGAATAGGAGGAAATACGAGCTCTTATTCTGGATGTCGAATAGATTTGAACAAGCTAATCTTCAGTTATATGTACGGAAATTCATTTTTATCAATTAACATTTTGGAAGTGTCATTACTATGTTTGTTGTTATAGTTTCGTATATTTTAGTGCATTTTGATTTTAGTATTCCTTTTACATAAATATTTCTACTGTGTGTAATATGTGTTTCCAAATGATGTTATGTATTGTTTTGTATATGTTGAAAATCGATTAAGTTTGTAATGAGAGAAAAAACCCACGCCATGACTCCCTTTTAAAATTGGGGGGCAAATGTAAGGATAATTAAATTAGATTAAAAATTAAATTCCCTATCTAGCACTTAACTTTTATATTTTTTCCTTACTTCTTCAAGTATCAAACTAATCACCCATTTATTTTTTCCGAACATATGGCCTAGCCAATAAACATGTCTAATTCCAGATCGTTATATTTAATAGCCCCATATGTCAGCATTAACTTTCAAGTGCTCTCATGAAATTCGCGATCGGCGTCTTAAGTGTTAACCTACTTAAGATTTTCGGTGGCGTTCGTTTTTTTCTCTGCCTCTTAAGTCAGAATTTGTCTAACTTTCATCAAATAAAGATCCTTTTTAAAAACTAAGTCTGTTTCTGACTTCAAATCATGTCATATATATATATATATATATATATATCTCGATTTAAAAATAAATAACTTTTTTTAACTTTTTTTTTACAAAATTTCGTTTTTAAAACTTAAAAAATATCAAGCAAATTTAAAAGCGGTTGTAATATTAAAACCAACGAGTTTATTACGTTAAATGTTTTTAAAAAAATGGTTTATTAAAGAAAAGTGCTATTTTAATTTGTTGTTAAATTTCCAAATGGAAACAAATAAAATTTTTTAAAAGCTTTTCAATGAATCATATTGGGGCACCTAACGATAAAATAATATGCTTACTTCTTAAATTATCTTTTTGTATCCAGTAAATCGATTTTTAAAAGCAATTTAAAAAGATATAGCAATATTAAAACTAAAAAATGAAGATACTTTTAAATTTTCTTTATTTGCTGTGTCGAATGATATTCTAAACGAAAGAACTATTATACACAATGTGACTGCTGCATCTTCAAATACTCATATGTTACCTCAACATTTCAATTTGTCGTTGTGTTAAAAATGTATAACTAAATTTGCATAAAAAATGTCGATTTTTTGCTTTCCAAGTACAGCTTTCACTGTTATATTTCCTTCATGAATATGCATTATAAAACACATATAGTGAACATAATTCAATGCTTACATCAAATCAGTGAAAGAATGTGTATAACTTATTTATAACTTACATTTCATTTCAAGTAAGAATTACAAAATAAATTTAAAAGAGAAAGAAAATACAATAAATATGGAGCTACGTAATTTTCTATTAACACAAACTATTCTCGTCTCCCATGCATAAAAAAGAATTTTATTACTGTTAAGGAATTGTGATGATAAATATTTAACTAGCGTTATAAATTAAATAATAATATTTACATTACTTTAATATTTTATGACGTATTATGGGACATATATACAGAAATGCATCAAATGTATCTGATTCTCTTTAATGTGGAAACAAGAAACAATGAATTCAAAATTAAATTCAATCTTTAATGCTTTTTTCACAGAACAAAATGTTCACATTCAACTCCCTGATTAGTAAAAGCGACGTTTTAAGAGAATTTCGGTAACATCGTATTATTAAATGCATACTGTGCAATTTCATGTCTGAAAGTTAAACCAGAAACATTTGACATCATAGTAATTAGATACTCATTAATTACCCAAGCGTTTGTTACCGAAAGCTGCATTTATGACAGAAAAGGATCAATTTTTCTATTGGGATATTCAGATTATGGAAATTTTGAAAGTTAAAACTTTTTAAACTTTTCCCAGCTATCCGATGAAATATTTCGCTGAATGCATTAAATTCTAACTATAGATTTCGGTGATTAAAATACACTTTCAGCTATCGGAAAACTAGGAACATTCAAAATACAATGGTTGGAAATTAATGAAGTGGTGTCTAAATCTACTATAAGAGGTTCATAATTATTAAAGTGAGAAGTTTATGAGTACCAAATTTTATTTTATTTTATTCGAGAGCATTTTGTTAATGAGAAGTATAGATAAAACTGAACATTGTTAAAAATCTAAATATTTGGAAAAATTTCGTACTGCCTTATCAAAACTAATTTACATCTGACAACAAATATACATATCTGATATAATAACATATCTGACAACTAATATACATATCTCTTTGATATAATATATCTGACAAATTATGTATTTATTCGGTTCTTTTATTTTTAAAATTCGAAAGCTCTAGATGAGTTTAATAATAATACCCCAAAACTATACTGGCAATTATTCTAGACTTTATTTACAGTTTAAAATAATCCTTTTTCTTGCTTATGATTAGAATTAATCTGCTGATATAATATATACTTTTTCTGTGAATGGGGATTTACATAGAAATATACTAGGAAGATATATGTTTTAATTTTTTGTTTCGTTTTAAGTGAATGTTTATTTACGTCCAACTATAAAGCAGTACGAGGGCTATTGGCGACGCATTTAGTAATTTTAAGACACGGCCAAGTTATGAGGACGACCCTCAGAGTGAGTGAGTGTGGTCTTTTATGGCGCAAGAGCCAGTTTTGGCTATACTGCGCCAAACATTCATAGGTCTGTGGTCTGGATGGGAAAAGGAGAAATTGGATGACAAGATGGAGGGTCGAAAATAGAGAAGGTTCACTGGGGTACCCTGGGGTCATGACACCCGTGTTTACCAAAAATAGTAAACCCCTTGGGAAAAGGAAAAGATCACTAGGGTATCTCGGGATTGTGACACCCGTACCCACCTAAAAAAGGTGAGCTCCCTGAGGGGGACGACCCTCAGATGGTACACCTTTCTCCAAACTAATACACCACTCCAGCTTGGCTTTGAGCAAAGATAGACATAGGAGGGTCTTCAGTGGTATAGGGCTCAAACTCATGGACGCCGGTCACCAGCTCGTGACCAGGATATCTAGGCTTCCGTGGGCACTCGTTTGAAAGAGTAAAAGAGCAGGGATTACGCTGATTTCGAGAGGTGTATGTCCTATGAAAATTGATCATACATTCTATACAACTTACAGAAAGCCATAGAAATGGAATGATTTGGAGAGGGTTGATGAATTTTTTATGACACAAGAAAAACAGAAGATAAAAAAATCTATATTAAATAACTTGCTTTATTTAGGCTTCTAAAATCTTGTTAAAGTAGGGTAAAAGAAAATAAACAAATAATTTAAATAAATGTGTTACATTGCATCGATTTTTATAATATTTGGTTTGATTATTACATTTATCAAACATCGGAATGAGGAAAATGTTCTTTTAACCAAACATTCTCACCTAGTTTCTTTTCTTTTGATTAACTCTTTAAATTGATTTTTATAATATTTGGTTTGATTTTTACATTTATCAAACGTTGGAACGAGGAAAATGTTCTTTTAACGAAATATTCTCACCTAGTTCCTTTTCTTTTGATTAACTCTTTAAATTGATTTTTATAACATTTGGTTTGATTTTTACATTTATCAAACGTCGGAGTGAGGAAAATGTTCTTTTAACCAAATATTTTCACCTAGTTCCTTTTCTTTTGATTAACTCTTTAAATTGATTTTTATAATATTTGGTTTGATTTTTACATTTATCAAACGTCGGAATGAGGAAAATGTTCTTTTAACCAAATATTCTCACCTAGTTCCTTTTTTTTTGATTAAATCTTTAAATTGATATAATTCAATTTATTACATAAATATGCATAATATACATATGAATAATACGTTTAAAAAGGGTTATATTAAGGATACGTCACGGTAGAAAGCTAATGAAAGGCTGTACACATCCTGTGATTGGTGCATCTATGCTTCACAGAATTCAAATTTTATTTTGTAATTTTTCTCTATTAGTATGCTTTTTAAACATTTTCTTATTTTTTAGCTTTTAATCTTACGGTTTAATCTTACGGTTTGTCAATAACTAAAACTTATCAACAGATTATTAAGATATATCACCAACTAGATTTGTGTGTGTCTGAATCGTTGTCCTCCGTCTATTTATATTTAAACCAGTAAAAAGGTAATTCAATAAATTAATATGTAATAATTGTTTATAACTGTATTGAGATCTAGGGTTAATTGTTTTTTTAGCAAATTAAATTAAAATATTTAACTAAGTTTAATATTAAAATATATCAACTTGGTATCACAGAAATAAAAACAATTGGCTAGCCTAATGAGAGATATATTACTTTCCTTCATACATTAGGTCTTAGGAAAAATTCTGTGCAGAATCGAAAGAATAATCAAAAAATAAATGAAATATGTAGTAATAAACTTCACTAAAATATAAAAATTATTTAGACCCAAACACAGAATGAAAGCCAAAGTAAAAAGAAATAGTTAATAAGTCTCGATGCAAAAATGGTAGTTTCACAGTTTCAATAAAATTTGGAATAATTTTTCTTATTCTGAATTAGTTCTTTGATTCTTGATAGTACAAATTTAGGTAACGTTTCAATGGATTAGTAAAAGACTACTTACGCTTTACTGAATCGTGTAAGAATTTTAAGATAAATTTTTAATTGTTTAAAAATATATTTAAAAAAAATTAAAGCTCCTTATTCTCCTTATTAGTGAAAATGCACACAAATTAATATATTTGCATATATATTGTGTGTTAATACGTTAAGGAATATAATTTCTCTTTAATTTACCTACGTAGAAAGATACAAGCTTTCACAATTTCTTTTTTAAACCAGCAATGTTATGGCTTTTAACAAAAGCGAATAATCAAACAAAAATATAGTAACAAATAACAAAAGGAAAACAACATGTGTGTGTGTAGCTGTGTTTACTAAGAATATTGATTTTCACTAATAATGGTCTAGGAATATAAAGAGAGAAGAACAAATTAAAAACTTACTAAATGAAAATTACCCGAAATCATTTCCTTGAAAAATTTTTTTTTATATTTTTTATTATCTTTATGACCTTTTTAAGTACTTTAATTTTGACACAAGTTGCATAATGGATGTAAATTCTTTCAGTTATAATTACATTAGATAAAGATAAATAATAGCAATAGCCTGTTTTTAAATAAATTTACTACGAACAGCTTTACCAATAATTTAATACCAATGTAACTTTATAACGAAAGAAATTAAACTCGTATCTTTAATTAAATAACTCGTATCTTATCATTCTGTAATCAAAACCACATTTCATTTTTATATTGAAACATGTGTGTGTGTGTGTAAAATTAGACCATAATAATCAAAGAAAAATAAAAGCGTACTTATTTTGTTACATATTTTGTTTTCACATACACTGGTAAAATTGGAAAAGAAATTTCGAAACCTATAACATGTATTTTGATATTTTTCTTCTGTTCTCGTTTAAAAAATTATTTAAAAAAAAAACTTACGAATTTTCATTAAGCATTTCATTCTTTCGTTCAGTTATTTACAGCATATTTTGAAAAATTGATTTTACAAATTGGGTGAATCAATTGTTAATTAGTTTCAAATAGGCTGAATCCCCCACGTGGTTAGAGGAATTCTTTTATGAACTAGATTTTGAATCATTCTAATCTCTCGACGTGATTACCATGAGAACTAAGTACTCAAGGCTGTACTGATTTTCATTATGTTCACACTTATAGTTTACGATTAATTCATAAGAATAGTTTTTCTTAGAAAATTTATAAAAATTTGCAGTAAATTTTCTTCATTTAGTTTTAAAAAATGCTTTTTATTTATTTTATGATGATCTCTCTAGTTTGAAAAATGTTAAAATTTCAGCGGCTTGAGACAAAAAGAATAATTAAACAATATTTTACAGCTTTTATAAGTTGCATATATTTATAATGAAATTATGGATTTGCAACACATGTTTATACGTTTAATAATTATTCGAAATTGTTAGCTAGTTCTTGTACTGTTTTGTTTCTCACTATTTTGATCCTAAATCTAATTAAATTCTGGTTAATTAACAATAACATTAATTGAAATTTAAGCTTCTTCATATGTGTACACATTTTTAAAAACTGTCTAATTATTTATATCATGAATTTTAGAAGATGCTTTACAAACACTTTTCTGAATTAGCAACTTTTCTTAAGGAATATTTCTCGCTCTTGGATTTATATATATGTATAAATCCAAGCGATAAGATTCGCAACAATGATTTCCTTAAAAAGTTCTCTACTCTCTTGCTATTACCAGAAATCAACCTTTTCTTTTATAATTGAATAAAGTAAGAACATTTCCATGTACATTTGATACTGCGGAAACATTTCCCGATTCACGCTTAAAATTAGCTTGGTTAGCAAGAACAGATGTTACAAAAGTACGTTTTCAATTACGAAACAAGGTTTCAGAGAAAATGACATATTTTAATGTCAGAAACACTGAAACAAAATATTCAGAGTCAAAGGAGGGGGAAGCGAACCCAGCAATGAAAGTTTCACATTCAGATTTATGTATGAACAAGACTATGTTTACGTTTTGATTTTGTTTATAGAAAATTAGAAAAGGTAACTTTATTTTATGTTCCGGGTTGACTATATTTGCTGGAGAGCCACTATGGAAATTTTGTAAGAAAATATTATCTTATGGTAGAATCTAGTGTGGTTGTCGTATCTTTTTTTGCCTGGCAACGCGTCAACTGAAACTATGGTAAGTATCATATTTATCGGAATGGCAACGATGGAAATTAAGAATTATATAAAAAGAGTAAATAAACGTCGTTATATTTCTAACAAGCTAATAAGTACTTAAGTTATTTATCTATACTGTTAAAGGATAATTGAAGGTGATAAACTTATTAACTCTTCAATGGTGACTCGGACAAAACAAGTTAAACACTCTCTACTATTGGTGAATTATTAATAAAGAAAAAAATTAGAAAGAGCAAAGAGAAGTGATTTACATACCACAATTTGTTTCATCAGACGAGTCTTTACAGTCTACAACTCCGTCGCACAATCTGTCTGACATTCCAAGGGCTCGCAGTTCATTTGAACAACCTGAAATTTGGATGATATTTAAATTTATTTTTATAATTTTGTTTCCTAGATTTAATACCAAAAGTTTAGAAAAATATATTTGTTTCATATGTGTTCGCAAAATTTTTTACCAATTCACATAGCTTAAAAATAATGAGAATGTAAAATTTTCATTTAGTTTTTAAGCGTTAAGGCTGTTTTCGGTTAATGTTAAAGTATAGGACCCGAATTCGGAATATTTTTTCAGATATAAAAGTACTCAAACATTAATTTTACATTCTGGCTTCACTATCCTGTAGAGAATAACTTATTTTATCATACTATTCATTTTTATCCGAGTTTTGATACATTTTTTCTTTTATAAAATGTGTTTCGCATCTTTTCTCCTATACAGTAATGCTAAATGAGCTATCCCTTTACATGTTAAAAGGAAAAACTAATTATTTATGAAATATTTTGAAATTTTAAAAACACTATATTATGAGCAAATGAATGAGTTACAATGTCACAAATTTTTATAAAAATTGAAGTCTTTTTACTGTCCGAAAATGTGCTCCGCATTAAGTTCACGCTCTTGTGTATATGGCGAAAACAGCATTAAAAGAAGTATTTTTATATGGCGAATTTTTTATCTAAGTAATCAATGAGTTTTTTGAAGTTTCGTGTTTTCTTTTAAATCAATTTCAAGCTAGAGTCAAATTAATTTTTAATTGTTAACTAAAATAGATTATACTTATTGAAATAAACCTGCAGTATTTTAATTATTAAATAAAAATTTTATGGAACCAATCTCTCATTAAACATATTAAGATTAAAAATATATTAATGTAATCATCTTTTTCAATTCATCGTATTATCACGTAAAATTTATTTTTAGAAAAACAATAAAATGTTTCCTTTGGGATACTTAAAAAAATATAATATCGTATTTACTCGAATCTAAGCCGCACCCCAAATTCTCGATGGAAGTGGCCAGAATAGACGGAAGACTATATTTTTCCTTTTGAAAGGGAGGGAAACTTAATTTTTCCCATCCAACAAATGTTTACCTTCGATTCTAAGCCACACTCGATTTTCAGTAGCATTAACACGGGAAAAATAGTGTGGCTTTAAATTCGAGTAAAGATATATTTTGCAATGAAAAAGGGCCTAAATTATATTTTCTTAATGAATGCTTAGTATTTGTATTCGTTTCCAATTTAGACCGAATGAAATGTGACAATTTGAAAAAAAAAGAAAATTTGAATTTCTTTTCAACAATTTTCAAAAACATTGAATCCGATTATGTAATTCACTAAACTTTATACTTGTACATTTTAATTTAATCTGCGGATACACACATTGAAAAATTGTATTTTAAATAATTTACAATTAAATACTAATAAACATGGGTATGAGGAAATATATGAACAAAGAATGGAAAATAATGTAATATTTGTTGATTTTATTGCAAAGAAATATGAATAATAACTATTGAAAGGTAATAGTAAATAATTTATTGCATTTGATACACTTCAAGTATTATAAAACCCCAGAGAACGTGATTAAAAGAAAAAGGTTCATAAATTTTAAGAGTCTCATTCTTTTATTCTTTTAAGAAAGAAACACAGACACTATAATTACCTTAATCAGACTGTTTCTTTGAAACTTTAATTAAACTTTCTCTCATTTATTAATAAGTAGTTTAAAATTTCATGTGATTTATATGTTGTTAGAAAAATGTTTCGCACACTTTTCTGATTTTAATTTTTCATGTTATAGACTCATTTCATATGACATCCTCTCATGAAGTGTAGAAAAGGATAATAATTGACGATAAGCTGGAATAAACTTTAGCCTGGCTTACATCTAAGTTTAAAAACGCAGACAAAATATTTTAAGGTAAAAAAAAAAAAAAATATGATATGGAAATCAAAATGTTTTTAAGAGTATTTTTCACTCTAAGTATACTTAAAATAGATTCCAGAGGAGAAGAACCATTTTATCATTACAGACAGACATTATAGGCAGTGATACAGAAGGCAACAAAAGTACTAAAGCAGGGGTGGCCAACACTAGGCCCGGGGGCCATATGTGGCTAGCCTTGAATAATTTTGTGGCCCTTAAGATTCCTTACAACTTTACAAAATGCAACTATTTTGTACAATGTTTTTGTTTTTATTATTATTTTTTAACAAATAGACCCCGAAACTTTTTCTATTTTATCACGTTGCTTCTATTACTGCGAATCTTTTTTTTTTGTTGTAGAAAATGAAATTTACTAAACATAAATAACTAAACATAAATAACATAACTCACACTTAACGAACGAAACATCGCAACATCAGTTACGATGCGTAAATACACCCATTGAGATCGACTTGTAAAAACTAAGTGAAAGACTTGAGAAACAAATATCTCAGTAATTAAATAAATTAAATATTATTTGGTTATTGTATTATTTTTATTATCGTTATATTATCTATGTTTGCATACATGAAAAACAATGAAAGCAATAATAACGCGTCATTCTGTTTTGAATTTTCACTCCAATCAATGTTTGAAATGGGGGAAATGGGGAAATCTAATACAAAGAGATATATTTTTATATGCCACCCGCGGGTTTATAATGTTTTTCCGAAGTGACCCACGAGGTCGTTTGGGTTGGCTACCCCTGCACTAAAGGATGTCTATAGATAGGGTTTTTAATTTTTCAACTTTTGAAGTGAAGTTTGTAGAGATTAACCTTCTAAATTGAAGAAGTTATGGTTTTTTGGGGCAAATAGGGTTTATTTGCATTCATTTTTTCTGAAATAATTAAAACCCCCTCGACGACAAACACACAATTTTATCTTTCACAGAACTGAGGATAAAGAATATAACCCCAACTCTACATTAAGTTTTCTATTTACTTCGTTTAATTTTTTATTGTTATAATTTGACATATGACGGGTAGAATTTTTTAAAATTCTATCTTTAGAAAGCGCATTTTCGCTAGAAATGTACAACTGTACATTTCGCTACAACTGTATAACTATTATCACAGTGAAAGTTGGACAATTGACGATGAAGAATCGCAATAGCTAATATGGATATTAGTACTAAGAAAATAGTTTTTGTGTAAAGATTAGAGCATGATCGATAGAGAGTAAAGTCTTTTTACGCTAGGTGATGTTCTATCATTCGAAATAATTGGTTTTATGATCACCACTAACCACTAAAATTTACATATATATCATTCTTTATTTATTCTATAAATCTTGCAAATTGGAATTATCTAAATTAATGGATATCCGAATTAATGCAAGACGTAGCTTCTATGAAGACCTCACAACTCACTTACAGAGGCTACATGTTCCCCACTTATGGTACATTCCAAAAAGACTTTTTAACGTGTTTAAAATTTTTAAAAGAACTGAAAATGTTTTGGAGGAAAAAATACAATTAATAATCAGTTAAAAAAAAATGCTCAAATTTTCGAAAATCTTGAGAAAAGAGCCAGAAATGAAAGGGGTCTCAGTAAAGAAGGATTGCAATTCTTTAAAATTTTAAATTTACTTAAGTGTAATCAAAGAAACATTAAGAAAATTGAAATATAAATAACGTCAATATATTTTATGGAAAATGTAAAAAAGTTTAACAAAATGCATTTTTGTAATTTTTATTCTAATGCAGTGTTTCTCAAACTTTCAAAATTTGCGGCCCAATATTCAATCATAATTTTCATAGCCCCCTTCCATGCAATAACAATGTATTGAATTCAATAATACTGTACTTTGACGCTAAAGCTACAATACGATTTTAACCTCTTAAGTGCCACCGGCATATATAAACGCCTCGCTTAGTCAAAGCACCAATTGCCCCGGACGTATATATGCGTCTTTCCGAAGTACAAGATTTTCTGTGTACTGCTATTCATAAAGTTATTCCGAGGGCTTCGGAATGCAATAAAAAGACCTTGACAGTGTTTGCGAAGGATTTAATTATTTTGGAGGATTTGCTTATTTATTCCTTTTCCCCCCCCCCCCTGCCCCAATACATCACATTGGCGGAAAACGGAGGCATTGGGGAACAAATCACGTATCCTTAAATCGGCAGTTAAAGGATTAATTATAAATCGTACAAATTATCAAGATAAGAGTTAATTTTTATATATAATTTTATAAATGACAAGCCCATGGTGTCAAAGGTAATTATTAAACTTGCTCTTAACTTAGTATTGCTCAATTAATTATGAAATATATTGTGCAGTACTGATTTATTTATAAGTGTATTACGCAGTGTAAATGTGTATTTATTTCTTATTATGTCAGAAGATAATTTTTTAAAATAATCCTTTGTTTTCGATTTTTCAATATGCTCGTGCCCTTCTAGGGGGCGTGCCCTATAGTTTGAGAAATCTGTTCTGATGGTTAAGTGGTTATGTAATGAAATATTGAATTAAATTTATTTTCACACAAAAGAGTTCAATAATCTTATTAGATTTATAACAACTCATCTTGAATGAAGTAAATCATCAAATATTTTCCAATGATTTACTGAAAAAACTCTCGGTAAGTGTCTTTCCAACCTTATTTCAGAATGGTGTAAAGGATTCAACAAGTCGCACACATCCATTCATCTTTAAAAGATAAGTCTCCTTTGAATTTAAAATGTTTTACAATTATATTTTTCTTGAAGAGAATTTCTTAGAGTAAATTTCATTATTTCCATTCAAAGATATTTTAATACGTATTTTCGTTTCAATCTATAAAAGTAAGTCTTGAATTTATTCACGTATTTGGGACTCTTAACAATAAATATTCAAATACTTTAAGCTTTTATTCTTTTCAAACTTTGTGCGCTTATTAACAAAGTTTTCAAAGCGAAATCAATACTCTCTCACATACACACGACTATAAAATCAATTTAGTTCCGGAAAAGATGTATTATGTTTGCTTGTCCTCTGAAAGGGAGTACATAAAAAGGTACAAAAAAATATTCGATATTGAATTTCTCTTGACTATAAGCTTGTTTACTTTAAACTTCTGTTTACTTTAAAAATACTAAACAGCTTCTCATACGTTTTAGCTCTCTAACTTTTTAGATGAACGTGCACTTGGCTTCGGATTTATGTGATTTATATTGTTTAATTTTGATAAAAATACTCAAAACCTCTTTGATACTATTTCAAGTGTTGAAAAGAATGAAATTCACGATTAAATGATTATATTTATAACGTCAAGTTATAAAGAGGGAAAATGAAAGAAAACATAAAAATAAACAGCCCGTATCATATGCCAATACGTATAAAATTCCGATAAAATTTACTTCAACAGATACTTGATTTTACCGTTTTGTGAAATGATTGATAAAACAACTCTCCATGCAAAGCGGTACTTTATTTTTAAATGAGCAACAGTATATCTCGAAGGTTTCTTTCCGATTTTGAAAAAAGGAAGACTATTTGTAATATAAAGTCAATTTCATTATTATTTGGATGAGACATGAGGCAGAGTAGGATCGAGCTTACGATTCTATAAAAAGGTCATAACTGCGAAAAGGCAGCAGAAGAGGGCTGTGTTTTAAAGATTGTATTCTTTTTCTAGACTAAAACAAAGATATAAATGACATCATTTAGCACGTACCGGAGTCTAGAAAACCCATTTCTTTATATATTTTTTTGACTCTGTTTGTCCCACAGAAAATTATTTATACCATGAATATAAAAAAAGTAGTATTTATCTAAGTGCATAATAAAACTCTCAGATTGCAAGAGTTTAAAACACATTTCTTCCCTTTTTACTCTCCTGCGGGCATTTAAAGCAACTGAGCTAAAGCAAACTCTTAATAAATGGGTATAAATCCAAAGCATAAAAGCTTTTATGACCGATTTATTCTCGAAGAACATTTGGTGAGGGTAAAATGCGTGTGAAACAGAATTGTGATCTTGCTGAAAGAAATTACTTTTTTCTCGCATCGGATGCCGAGAGAATGGAATAAAAATGATTTTTACTTTATTGGCAATCACCGATTTACACCTAGGAATTTTAATGCTTAGATTTCTTCATAAATATTTCCAATGTTTGTAAAAAAAGCGAAACGTCTTAAATTCGTTATTTAAATAATTGTTTTTGAGCTTTCGTCTCTTTCAATTAGTACTTTAGATCATTACATTAGTTTCGAAAAATATCGAACTATTGATATGTTTCATTAATAAGGAACCAGTATAATTTTATGCCAAAGTTTTATGCTGTGTCAATGATTTTTTGCAAGGATTGAAATGCAATTGCAGTAAAATTTTTTGGATTATAAAATTATAGGCTGATAATTAGTGCCATCAAAAATTATATATGGAAGAAATTGTTCTCTATGTTATATTTAAGTAGATTCTTTTTTGTTTCTGTTATCAATTAAGAATGTTCTCACTTGTGTTTTTAGTTTGTAAAGTAGTTTGGCTGAAAGGGGATTAATAGTTTGTTATAAATATATGAATTAACTATTCTTTGAATTTTATTACCTAAAACCAAGATAACGTTTAAAAAGGAGTTTTTTTTTGATAAAACAGGAAATTATATTTTACAGTTTGTTTGGTACGAAAAACTTTCACATACTCCATTTCCCCCATATTACCTGGTAACGCATTTGTTCCTGAATATTAAATCAGTAACAAAACAAAGCTAGTGATATTTTTTTGTTAATTTTTATGAATTAATATATGAAACTTTGCACAGGTACCCAAAAAACTAAAAATTAGTTGCAGAATAATGAAAAGGAAGGATAAATGAGTAGAAAAGATCATCTACATAAATAAGAATTTTTTTCAAGAAAGAATAGAGAAAAAGGAGATTTTGGAAAATTTCAGTCATGATTGTAGAAACTTCAGTGGACACTTGAAAACATAAAAATACTCAATTTCATAATTTAAACAATTAAGTATCTAACAATAAAAAAAGAATTTATGTGATTAGGAACACTACACTTTAAAATTTTACTGAAAGAATTTTAAAAATAGTACTTACTATTTTGCGAATAGCTCACAGAGGGCATATTTTTAAAATGCCTGAAATTTTACTTAAAAGTAGTACATTAGGTTAAATCAGAGAAACTATTTATTTTACAAAATCAGTATGCGCTATTTGAGAGCCATGATTTCGTTAATTAAACTTAATTTTATTACTGAATTAGTAAACTATCTTTAGTAGTATATCGGCTACTACTAATACTAGTGCAGGTTTAAAGGATAGCGTCGTATCGTATTTCAAAATTTACATTAGAAAATAATTTTGGGGAAGTATCTTAATCGAAGATGGATGAGTTACTGAAGTTTCAATTCTACGAGTATTTATTCGAGTGATTGATCAGAGAGAGAGAGAGAGAGAGTCAAAAACTTATCAATTTAAATTATTTAGATTTAAATCCGAATTTGAATCATTCAATTTGATTGACATCCTCGAATTTTCTCGATGCAGCTATGAATTGTAGTTATTTATGCAAGCATAAATGTAACTTCAGTTTTATTTTATTAAACAAACAAGAGTTATATGAGACTACAAAATAATTGTTATTTACTAAATAATCGGTTTTCCTTGGAAAAACTATTATGTTCTACTTTTTTTTTTTAAAAAAAACCTTTTTGATACGAAAAGCAAAAATGATTTTAGAAAATTAGTTAAATGTTACAAAAATTATCAATTCTACTGCTCAGGGCCGATCCTAGGGTGTTGACTGCCCGCGTGCAAAGACCTAATGTGCCACCCCTCTGGAGAATTTTTCATATTTGATTTATACTTAACGCGTTGACGCTATAAATTCATCTACATGTATAAGAGTAAAAAGTGAAACAGTAATACAAAACTTAACTCAGTGGCGCAATAGCCCATGAGGGCCAAGGCTTACTATGCCCAACTCATTATACGCGACCTTGGGCCCTGAGGTGCATGAGCAGGTGTTCGGGTCAGATGGTCAGTTTGACGCGACACCCCCAGTGTTAAATTCCCAAGCACAAGCTTGGTACTCATTTATCGACCCACTGAAGAGGTGAAAGGCTGAGTCAACCTTGCCCAGCCCGGGGTTGGAACCTTGGATCTGTAGTGTGGAAACGGAATGCACTAACCACTCAGCCACTGGGCTTGAAACATTAATAAAAATACAAATAAAATTTGAAATGCAAAACTTCATTTTTTGGCCAGCCAGTAGTTTATAAAATAGCGACAAAATAATAAACAAAACAAAAATATTACCTTTAAAATAAAAATATATACATTTTATACTTAGAAATAATAAACAACAGCATTAATTCAGAAAATATAATATATTAAAAAATAATAAGCATAAATCTCGTGAAATGAAAAGTATGTATATTCACAGGTGTTTAAAATTAAAAGAACTTTTAGATTTGGTCGATTATCTCTAGAGCTTCTGGACAGATTTAAAGAAATTTGGTTTGTGCATAAGTTTGACATAATACAAATAATAACCCTTCAACATTTATAATACACCCACGAGATCGAGCGTAACACTCCTCGGAGTCGGAAGGTATGAAGCAGCGGATGCAGAATAGAACAAAATTTGGGATTAATAGGAGGTATGGTTCCCTCTTGTAGATATACAGGACTTGCATCTTGATTTTATATTGGAAATAAAGGAGTTAATGAGTTACTGTGGCAAATGTGGTTCCACTAGTTAAGCATCGAGTTATTATGCCTTGGAGGGAGGTTGCGAGTTCCAATTACCCTCCTTAGAACATCCCAGGCATGCTACATAGGGTTTAGGTCTAGAGATCTGGCTGGCCAATCCATCCTGCAAATATCCTCACTTTCCAGAAATAATGTGGCCTCGTATTGTCATCCATTAAAATTAAAAATTAGGGCCAGCTGCTCTCCTGAAAAGGTTGACATAGGCCCCCACTATCTCATTCTTATATCTCGCAGCAGTCCCAGTGTCTCTTCCTAAGACATTTGTGTATGAGTGACAATCCAACGTGATGCCTTCCCAGATCATCAAGCCTCCTTAGAAGTAATCGTAGATTTTACGGACATTAGTAGTAGTCCCTAGTCCTCTTCTTATTCAAGTACTATGAGAAGCACTAATTAGGCTGAACCGAGACACATCAATGAAGAGAACGGTCACTCATTGATCCATGCTCCATCAATATGATCTCCGCTCCATTTTAAACGGACTATCTTATTCTCAGAACTGACGGGACACAGATAGCAGGTTTTCTTGCAAACAGCCCTATCTCATCTTCTGGAAAAAATCACACTTGAAACTAGGGTTCCTGTGGCCACATACAATTTACGAGATAGCTGAGAAACTACAGCATCCCTGTCACACCTCGTTATAATGGACAAATGGCGATCTTCTCTGGACGTCGTGGCAGTTAGACAAACTTGGCCACGCTTTCTCTCGACGGATTCGGTATCCTAAAGCTATTTCCATTTGTTGAACATGATGCTGAGCGTTAAAAAATTATCTACAAATCTGGATTTGAGACTGCTGGGTAGCTACTCTTCCCAAAATTCGCCACCTTATTCCGTTATCTTAACACACACGTTGGTGGTTACTCATTTTTACTGTGTGAGTTTTGATTTTTAATAGATTGCTTCGAAAAACGCTCAAGAAATTTGTTAAGTTGTGCTAGGGAACGAAATGCATATTTTGGCACGCACGCTTATAAATCCATTTCCTCGACTAGCTCCACCTGCACATACCTTATATGCTAACATATTCGACGTACAAGATTTACATCTTTGTTTTGAAGCAGTAT
>BMAV01013356.1:705808-744407 GCA_019973955.1 Trichonephila inaurata madagascariensis
CAAAACTCTAAGGATTTGGTCACCTTAATTATCTATCATATTCTTTATTGATATTATATAAAAATGCTGTATTAAAACTTGGACATATTTGTTCATTAAGAGTATATCTGAATCAGTTTTTGAAGAGTATACCTGAATCAGTTAAGAGTATGTCTGAATCGTAAAAGCTTTTGATAGACCTATAAATTATATTTAAAAATTTGGTTATAATGAAATGACTATTAAATATTTTTGAAATGAAAAAAAAAATTATTTTAAGAAAAAGCAATACGTTAATATTTTTAACCTCATTTAATAAAAGCATGATGTATATATAAATAAAATTATTCTAAGGAAGTTAGTATATTAAAATTCTGAGAAAGCAGAATTTTCTCTGAAGGCTTTGTACACAAAGCAATTATTACCTGAAACTTTAGAAAAATGCGCTTTGAATAATATAATTAGATTTTTTTTATTAAAAATACAATTGGTACAATAACTCTTCATTATAGCTCGGCAGAATTCATAAATTTATTTTTAAAAAACCAGATAAACATTTGTATTAAACCTTAATATATATTTTTTCATCCATTCAAATTTTCTATTTTGCCGGCATATTTAATTCCAACAGCTGAATTCAGCTTTGAAAAGAGTTATCTAAAAGAACAAAGAAGTCAAAGAATCACCTTTTGTATCGTGTGTTAATGACCTTAGCAGTATTCGCTCCATTTAATCTGAGACAAAGCCTCAAAACCTCTCAAGATACTATCACAGCCAAATAGGCTATTAAATAGAGGCTGAAAGTCTGATGAATTTCAGGAAAATGGGGTTTTCTTCTGTAGAACTAAAAGTATCAGCTACCCAGGCGGCTCTGTAATTGATGTGTATTAAGAAAAGGGCTATGCAAATCGGGAGAGATTTAACAGAACAAAGAGATTGTCTTAGTAATTAACGCCGAATACTGGTTACATTGAAAGGATCTAATTAATGCAATTTGATTGAGAGAGTTAAAATGTAATTAGAAAAATTAACTAACTAATGGAGATTTCACGTCGTTATATGTAAATAGAAAATCTAAGATACGTTTGACTTTAGTAAAGATAAAGGTTTGACTAAAGAAAGAGCAGAAGTTATCTTATTGTTTATATTTTTGTCTTATCCATTTTCTGAATTACGAAAATCTTGGAGAAAAATCATAAAAATTTGCATCTGTAGGGAACATAAACGGTTTATTTTTTAGGGTCATTTGAAGGTCGTTTTTTTCAAAAGGATAATAATTTTCAAACCTAATACGAGAATTATTTTAATTTTACAAGGAATTTTCGTTACGAAGTAATAAATTATTTTCCTTCTAAATGAAATATTAAAGATTAAAAATTTAAGAAACAGAAAGTATAGAATGAACTGTTTAAGTGTATAATTATTTTTTAATATCGTTTTAAGTTTTTTAAGACGTCAAGTTTATTTCAAAAATAAAAGTAATTTTATGAAGGAGAGATATAAAGGACTGATTTTTTTTCACGATATTTAGTTTCAATAGATATTTAATACATTTGAGTTCTGAAACAACTTAAATAATTTAGAAGACTAGAATAACCCAAATTGTCGTTCGCATGCTGCTAAAAGACTACTTGTAGGTAAAAAGATAAAATAATTAATGCAAATGTAAGCAATAAAAAAGATTGATTGATGAGAGTGGGTGGAGTTTACGCATCGTAGACATGAAATTTTCATTAAATAAATTAATAAATTTTGAAGCCCTGTGAAATCCACTAATATATTATTCATAACTCTGCACATTTCTGTCACTTAAATTAATGATAAAATGCAGTAATTTAAGTTTGGTATTAGATTTGAAAAAATTAGCCTTCAAAAATTTCGGGAATAAATTTGTGGAAGAGTTTTTTTTTTAAAAAATACCTAACCATTTTTTTAAAAAAAGGAAAGAAACAACAACTTGTGAACACTCTCCTTTTCCAAGCCATAAAATTTTATCTTAACGTTTCTGTGACAAAGATGATGCACAAATAGTGGGAAAAATGAGAGTTCCTTACATTGGATTCAAAATAACCAACATTGTGCTAAGGAAATTTTTAAAAAAATTGTATCTTAGTCCCAAATGTATGTTAGAGTGATATAATAATTTAGGTTTTTTGTACATAAGTCTATCAATATATTATTGTAAATTAGTTAATTGTGTCAAATCATATATATATATTTGAGCGTAACAATTGATATTATACTATAAGTGCAACAAATATTTTTTTGCATACTGCTCTTGCAAAACAGCAGAAATTTAAGATGATTATTTCGCACTAAAAAGTTGAAGAAAATTTTAAGCAAGAGTAGCTAATGAAAAATCAATTTCTGTATTAATTTATGTGTTGGCTACAAAATAGCATTGTATCTAAGCACAAAGCATAGTAAAAACTTTTAATATGTATGTGATTTATAAAGATATAAATAGATCAAGAGTGTAAATTAATTACATTAATTTAATGTAAGTGAAACATATATAGATGGTATACATACTTGTATACATGCATTATTTTCATACCACTGAAATACTTAATTTATTTCACATAACTTTAATTAAAATTATAATTTATCATTTTAAAATTTAATGTGAAAAAATGAACAAAAACCTTCCTTTTCAAAATTTTATAAGCTATGAGTTCTTTTCTATGTTTTGATTTTGAAGATCTTTTCAATTCCACTGATATGAATGACATAATAAAGGTAATGTGAAAAAAACACAGTATTTATAAGGTTAATATAAATTTACACAAATTAAAATTCTCATAGAATTACTTTTAAAAAAACTACATTAGTTTTAATGTTAATTTTTTTATAGACAAATTAAAGGTTTATCTCATGGGGGACCTGACAGTAAAAGCTTAGCTAATTTATATTTACATTACGAAATTAAATAGATTATGAATAATGACTTTTATATTTTTAGATAAATTGGTGACTTAAATGTTTTACGTAAAAGTAATAATTTTACCCCTTCCCCCAATATTAACCTTTATCTTAATTACTTCAACCTAATTAAAACTAGTAATAATCCTCTTTAAACTGATTACTTGTATGTATGGTTGTATATTATGGATATTAAATTATATATTAATATTTATGATAAAAGATATGCATTTAATTTTGATATTATTAAAGTGCCCTTTTGGAATTTGAATATTTCTATTTCTATTAATAGAAATATTATTATTAACTATGTAAATCGAAACAATATATTGGTTAGTGATAAATCTAATATTACTTTATATATTAATTAATTTATTAGTTATTGTATTGAATATGAATATCCCATTAATTTTCTTTACAATTACATTTCTAAAGGCTTAAACCTCCTGACAAATTTTCTTAAGACTAATGTTTTGATTAGGTTTAAATTTTATTTTTATATTTTTCAATAACATTGTTACTCAATTTATTTTTATATTTATTTTTAACTGTAATGTTATTCTATTTTTATTGCATACAGTCACAAGATGTAGCCACATGTTAAATAAGTGTAAATATATTCTAATTTATAATAATCTTGTTTTGTATGATTGATAGTTCTCTTTATTCCAAAATGTTCCTTTAAAATAATTTAGGTTTTATGTATAGAAAGCTTTATTTATAATTGATCTAATAAAAAAAAATTACTAATTTTTACTTTTCTGCGATATTGCTCTTAGTTGGTTATCTACTGGCCAGAAGGATAAAATGGTGATGTATTGGGACTTAAGTAGTCTTAATTAACTTTTCATGTTATAATTTTATGTAATAGCAGCATTAGTGTATTTAGTCATCTGATAATGACATATTCATAGTCCTATTTTCTTTCTATATAGCCCAGTAGAATAAGCAAATTACAGGTGAAGGTTGGCTGGCCTCAAAACTATATTTAAACCTACATTCTTAGTTCTCAAGGCCAAGTGCTTGCTATTGTATTTCTATAGCTATTTATTTCTTACCTATACTGTCTGGTTATACCTCTATTTATGCTTATTTAGAATTATAGCGATGTAGTATATATATATATATATATATATGTATATAAAACAAGAAAACATTTTTTGTTAAAGAAGAAGCTTTACTAATTCGGGATTTTGTATAAAAATAATTTTATGCTACATTTTAAAATATATATTAGATAAGGAATTAGTTACAATTTTTCTATAATGAAAAAGTGATTAATTACGAAAAAAATGTTTGATAGAATGGTTTAAAAACTGTTTAGTTAACTTGATAAATATATAAGAGAGAAGTAATCAGATTGCATAAAATACATGGATATTTATGAATTAATTATGAATTTGTAAAGTAACTAATTTTGTTTCATAAACTAAAAGTTAGTGAAAAAGCAAGTTTTGAATGATATAAAACATGAATATCTTTTTGGAAATTTTAGAGCTTGAAACCCTGAGAGTAAATATATTTCATAATAGTGAGAAATCGAACAAGTATTTTGTTTCACCAATCTTAAAAAACGGGTCATCAATTTACGTGAATATTATACGCAAAAGGATTATATAAAAAGAAAAGAGAACACATACACTCAGTATAAAAAGCAGATACACGTAAGTTAAAATATACAGTGGTTCTAGGTCGTAAAAAAAACCCTGAGGATGAACATGAGTATAATATTCGAACTGCGCGAGTTTTTTGAGTTAGGATATTTGAAATGCAAATTTCGAAACATCCGTCGAATATGATGCTTATAAAATGGGAAATGCAAATTATGCTTGCACTAAAAGGCAAGCTCCTCGCTCAAGACTATCGAAGTTTGAAAATGTGACGTAATTTGAGAAAAAAACTATTTTCAAATTCAAAGTTCACCACTTCCCGAAAACGAAAAAAGAATGGTAATAATTTTGATGCACAGAACTTAAAACTGACTACGGAACTCATACTGAGATCATTTGTTTAAATAATTAAAAAAATCATGCATCCAAGAAAAATATTTAATTTAAAAATTCTTCCGAAACAATTCCGTAGAAACTTCTATAAACTCTTATTTTAGAGTATCAGGAATAGCACTATTACTAATTTCATGTCCTCGAAAAATCTGAATTGAATCAACTATTTTCATTTAAGCAGTTTTATATTGATGGGAGGCTGGACAGCAGAGGGCAATCCATCAGACCCTTTCAGCGAAAAACAAATGGGACCTTCCCGCCTCCCATCAATATATAGGGCTATTCATAACTCCCTCCGTAGTTTTGAAGCGTTATGGTAAGAAAACTGAGCCGAATGCAGTAGAAAAAAAAAAAGAAAAAAGAACATTTGGAAGCATACAGAAACAATTCAAGTTTTATTTACATACTTTACAAGTGTTCTATGTGGGAAACCTTGGTTACACGACATACATCAATGTGGTATATAGTCTAGTTTCTGCTACACTCTACTCAACATGGTACCATCAAAGTTATTGACAGGATATGTTATCCTTTCAGGCAGTTCTGCTACATTACGAGACAAAGAGGGCATGAAAACTTGGTCTTATGTAAAAAAAATCAAGTATTCTGATAACACGGAAAGAATACATCTGCTGTCAATAACGGTGATAGTACCATGTTGAGTAGTGCGTGGCAGGAAGTGGAAAATCACATTGATATATGACGTGTAACCAAGATTTTACACATAGAACACTTGTAAAGTATGTATATAAAAAGTATGTTTCTGTATTCTTTCAAATGTTCTTTTTTGCTATATTTATTTAATTCTTTTACTATAGCGCTTCGGACGAAACCCGGGAGGGAATTAAGAATAACTCTGTATAACTAAGAGATTATAATTACATAATATAATAATGAAAATAATTGAAAGTTAAAGTGATTATTGCTCTAAACTCTTAAGTTCATTTAGAGAGACGTCGGTGAACGTCTTCCTCACATGTGGCATTCCACTAAGTGGCAATAAACGAAAATTCAAGGAATTCTTTTTATGCTATCAGACCATTAGTCGTCAAGTACAATGTCATGGAATTAAAATGACTTCGGTAATTCAGTTATGGAAAGTGAATAGAATTTTCAGAAAGAATAAAATGATTATAAAGAAAAATCACACATTTCAGCTTTAAAAAATGTTTCAAGGATGCTAAATTTTTGTTACTGGTCTATGTATTTTCTTTTGAAAGGTTTTCACCCATTTTTATATGCAGTTTATATCAGTCAGTTTTCATCAGTTTATATCAGTCAGTACTTATCAGATTTTCACTGAAATTATCTAATCAAATCATCTTAATAATCTGTTTAGAAAAATGTATTTTTCTTTTAATTTGATTCTATTTTTTATTCAACATAGGCAAGCAAATATGAAAAGCATTGATAATAAACATGTGTGAACTTAGTTTTCAGAGTTTAAAATTCAGACGTTAAAAGAAACACTTGTAGTGTAACTACAAAAAAGTAAACGACTTCGCTTTCCCAGGGAAAAAAAAATAACAGTTGTTTTTTTTTAATCGGATGAAACGTTGAAGAAATGAAGCCAAATCAATTTCCTTCTTTAATTTAATGCTAATAGTGCTATAAATGCCGGATAAATTTCGTTTTTCTCTGTTACTCATGTTAAAAGAAAGTAACTTATAAGGTGTGTAAAAATAGTTAATAAGTCATGTGTGTTTAATTTTGTAAGAACTACAAAAGTATTTGAATTGAGTAAATATTCAATGTTTAAGGATAATTTTCAAAGTAATCAAATTTTTGAATAAATTTATCTTTTCACTCTTGGAAAAATGTTATTAAAATGTTAAAATGTTATTATTTTCCTTTAAATTTTACGAACCATTCTATAGATATTTAATATTTTTGATTTCTATTTCAATGAAATTGAAAGTTTTTATTTATAAATTTTATCTGTATTGCTAAATATTTTCAATTCCTAAAGATCTTTGAGCCCTAGAAGATAAAAAAAAAAACACACCTAATATCGAAGAATATGTTACGAATCTTTCCAGCTAGCTAACTTAATACTACTTTGATAATTGTTTAATTTTAATATAAAAAAATTAACACGCACAACAGTCTCTCATTTAATAAAGTTTTAAAAAAATTACTGTGTGTGTGTATAATTAGGAAAGGGGGGATATTTTCTGAATATATTAAGAACTGAATAACTTTTATCAGTTCTATGCTGGGAAACGTATTAAATATTTTCAGTTCATTTAAAATCTCTATTTTTCCAACGCTGTTAAAGGTTATAATTAGCTTTTGAGTTCTGTTTTTCTTTTTTTTGGAAAATTCTAATAGAAGATTTTTTTAAAATTAAGTTTCCAATTTATTTTTACTTTATTTCGCGTACTTTAAAATACACTCTTCTGTCACAAATAAAACGGTAATTGACACTAAATATTTGGTTTGATTTTTTTTCACACTTAGAAGCTGTATTAGGACTATTGGGGAAGGACATGGTCATTTTGAATCTCGATCAAGTGACGAGGAAGATACCTGAGCTCGTATCCCAATCTCCACACTTCCACTACAAGTCAACGTAAGGCCTTTGAGTCTTGATAGTGTATCAGCTCCTTTGTACGGCGAGTTTTAAATGGCACCAGGTCTCGGACCTGCGACGTGACAAATTCGTAACTAGGAACACTAGGCTATCATATGCACTTCACACTGAATGCACTAATATCAAAAATTGCATTACTTGAATAATTTAAAATGCATAAAAACGGAATAGCAGAACGAAACTTTTAATGTTTCAAAAGCATTAGAAATTCAGCAAAATTGTGTATTTATCTTGTCTTATGGATTACATATAAAGGTTGAACAATATTGCTATTAGAATTTTATCATATATAATACCATGAATATTGGCTAATAAAATGATTGTTTAATTTTCGATGAGTTTAAATGAAGAAAAAGAGCTATTGGATTACAGATAGATTTGAAACTTATTTATTTGAATCTTAAATCATATATTCTAGAGGGCTGAAACTTCAGCTTTTACTTTTTGTAAAAGTTTCAGTTGAAGAATTTATTCGATATTTACTTATTTTAAATTACTTTTATAAGTGTTTTAAACCTTCCTTTTACTACTGTCATGCAACCAATTGGGAGTTATATAAGTATAAAAAACTTGAAAAATAACGTAGAATATTAAGAAATGAAATGAAATTCTCGAGAGTTTTGAACGTAAGCATTAGAATGTTGAAAGTGAAGTGATATTTTTTTACGACTCTGATATGTCTTATGATGCTTCGAATATTGAGAAAAAACACTTATTTGAATTTTCATGTATAGGTGCTATTTGATATCAAATGTTCTAAGCATGTTTGTGGTACCTGTAGCATAAAATTCTCTCAAATAAGCTTTCTTGAAATATTTCTGAAGTTGCTTTTGAAATTGTTCACTGAGCAACAGAAGTTCAGATAAATAAAACTCTGTATATTTCTCGCTTCATGAGAATTTTTTTTTAAAAAAAAAAAGAAAATAATGCATATTGAATCTAGAAAACTTTCCCATTTTGCACAAACCTAAAATGCATTTTATCTAGAAAAGTTGGAACTGTGTTCATGTTTTATCTTCTTCATGCATATGTACTTAAATGAGAAAAATATGCAGTCAGATTCTACGAAATGACAGTAAATGTCACAAAATGTGACGAAAGAAATAAAATCTCGCAAAAGTATCATTGTGCTATGTTCTGAGAAAGTAGAAATGGAATTTAACTCTCGAATAGATATCCCCATGAGGTTTTTTTAGCCAAAAATAGTGATTTCACAACGAAAACTCCTGCCAAACATTTTAAGCTTTTCTATACTACTGGATGAGCTTCAACCAAAATTGAAACATAAATAACAATTTGTAGGATTTTGATACAGACCAGATGTAATAATATCGTGAATGTGATATTTTTCTTAAAATAATACTTTAAAAGAATTTATTTGAAGCTAAGTGCAGAGATTGAAAATAAGAAACAACATCAATATTTGGAAGTGAAGAATATTTTTCAAATTTTACGATGTATTTACTTTTCTTAAAAAAAGAAATCCTTTCCAAAAGCAAGCAATAGACGAAATACGTAATATGCACATAATTAAAAAGATAGTTATGTCCAAGTTTTTTTTAAATTAAATGTGGCAATGAGATGAAAGGAGAATATGAATAAAAGGTAACAATATCGTGGTAAAAATGCCATGTTTTGAATTCCAACAAGCAATAGAAAAGCTGTCTATTTTTGCATTAGAAGATCTCTGAAATAAACGTAAATGGAATTAATACAATTAATTTGTATTGCAAATAATTATAGTATTATCATTTTCAATTCATTAATAGTGCAATAACATAGATCCTTTTTTATACGAAGAAAAACTTGGATTATTTCAAATATATGTTGTATCTGTTATATCTTCTTCAAAGAAATATTTCTTTGAAGAAAATATTTACCCATGGAATTTTTTTACAACGAGGAATACTTAAAAGTATTAAATGGCAGTTCCATTTTATTTGTTTATTAATTAGTCAGAGTCAAAATTAAAATTCAGCAATAAGAATAGAGAATTAGAAATGATGTGTTATTCGTAAGTATTCATTTATTAATAAATTTTTTTATGTATTATCTGCAAACAAATTTATAATAATTTATTTTTTTTAAATTCAGGTTTACATTAGATTGTTTTATCAATATAAAACATGTAGATAATTCATTATTTTGAAATAATGTATGTATTAATAGAACTGTTCCTATTAAAGACTGACATTTAGGATAATTTACTTATGAGTAGTGTTACATTCATTTTTCAGCTTATTATATTAAAAAAAAAAAAAAACAAGAAACTCTAAAACAAACATTTTTATTTTCATTAAAAATTGTTTATCTTATTTAAAATACCATTTACTATGATTGATCATTTAATATTTATCATTAATTTTAGAATCAGGCTTATACATTTTAAATAGTTTGTTTTCTATTTACATAAAAAAATATTGATTCTTAAATTACAAACAAGCATAAGATTTTTAAGATTTTCAATTGCACATACTGATAACAAGTACTGTGCTGCATATCTAAGCTGCTCTTCCATACAAAGAGAGAGAAAATAGATAATTTATGATAGCATAAATGCATTCATAAATTATAAAAAGTTTTAAAATTTAATAAAAAAATAATATAAGCAGTAAAATAATATTAAATAATATATAAATCAGTAACGAAAAGTTCGACGATACGATATACTGAAAGATAAATTTAATTATTATTATTTTTAACGGAAAATTTGGTCAAAATTTCAATGAAACATGCCTTTGAATAATTGTGAAAGAAAAATCACCTCAATGCTCTAACTAAAGCATAGTTGTAAACTAAATTGTGAAGGAAAAATTGTAGCAATGCTTTTCAGCATTATCTCGTTAATCTAATCAATGTATTTTAGACAACATCAGGGCCTTTATCACAGGAGTAATAAATAAAATATCTCATCCAAAATAGCATGGTGTGTATAATAAATGATGACCACATATACATATGTAATAATGAATGGTTTAAGATAAAATGCAGATTGTAGAGGTGCGATAGCGAATTGGTTTGCCTTCTCATTCTCAAGAGAATACATTCCCAAAGTCAGTTTGAGATGAAGTAATTGACATCGAATTCACTGCTTTATAGAGAACAGAAAAAGAAACAATATCAAACTGACATGGGAGAGCAAGTTTTTTTTTCTTGCACAATTCCTCGTATTTTTATCTCTCGGAGCAACGGGGAGGAACATTAAAGAAATTAGTTTCTTAAAACATCTAAATTAATTTTCCTGCCTTGATTTTTAAATTTAAGTTAGTGTGATTTGAGGATATAATTAAAGTATGAAACAAATTGTACGCAATTTACCTATTAAATATATTAGTCACCTTATACACTTACACTGAGCATGCGTTGTACGGTTAGTACGGCCATAGTATTTCTAGGAAACACTAGCATGACTAGAAAAAGCCTGAAACAGGTAAAATTTAAATCTATACGAATAAAGTGAAATCAATATTTTATTGACTTATTCGTTATTTTCTTAATTATTTAAAGAAAGAAATTTAATTTTATTAGAATGAAAAATGAAGAACATTTTAAAATAAAATTCATTTTAATTTAATTTCTGAACTCTTTAAATATTTCTATGAGTGTAATTTGAAATGAAAAATAGGGAATTGTATTTTACATTAAGAAAAAATTGATCGTCAAATAGCATTCATTTGCAAATTTATCTCAATGGAGCCAAGAACATAAATGTTTCTGTAAAGAATTTTCTTTTTACAGCTAATTCTTAATAAGGAAATATATACATGACATTTAGAATTTCGTAGGATGTTTACAGATTTTTGCAGAAATGATCTAAGTACTACAAGAATAAATTTTACAAAATATTAAAAATCCTCAAATTTCCATCAATTTCCATTTAACAAGAACATTTTTGAAAACAAATTAAATTACAAACCCAGAAAATTTAATTTATCGTTACAGTTACGCTCTCCTTGCCATAAAAAAGGATAATTTTCAGTTTAAACAAAACTACCGTTAATTTAAACCACTGCAGCTTAAAATGTTTCATAAAATTTTTTTCACTTACTTAATTGGTAAATAAATGCAATAATAAATTTCAATTACTGGGAATGAAAACGTGTCACTGAATTCGGGATAGCTATTAATAGAGGGTCAGAAAAAAAGGACATAAAAAGAATTATTTTTTTATTTTGCATTTAATCATTTTCCCAAGACAACAAAAATATCTTAAATAGAGAAACTAATTGTTGGATATAAATCTCTAAAAATTAATGAGTCACAAAATAAGTTTTACGGGGTAAGATTAATTTTTCATATTATTCATCTTCTGCAGAGATTTTTTAGCTTAAAACTATTTTGCAACTTGATATTTTCTTTTATAAAAGAATTATAAATGAATATTTGCTTTATTAAAGTACAGCACAAGTGAAAATTACAACTCCTTTTTATAATAACTAAGTTTTGGTATATTTTCGAATTTTTATCGATACAATGCCCTTTAATTTTAGAGACTGAATTAATTCATTAATTCTAAATCCTTTAAAATTATGCTTTCCTTGCTAAAATATAACCAGATCCTTGGAAAGGTAAAGACTTATTTTTTTGAGGAAAAAAATAAATAATTTAAAATTGATTATATATTACTAATATAGCTAAAATGGAATAATTTGATAATGGTATTCAAATTTTGAAATTTTCCTTAAAACCTGGAATTGCGTTTCAATCGTAATATGAAGATAAATTCTTTGTGACGGTTAATAAACATTTTAATTGTTATAATCTTAAATATGAATATAAATAAGGATTTTTTCGTTTGTACCCTAATTTCTTAAAAATTTAAAAAGCAAGCCACAGCTAATCTTTTCTGAAAAATTATTTCATTTCTAAGCCCAAGATATTATTTAAAACACTTCGAAATTTAAAATTAGCTTCTCACTCATAGAAGTGGCCAAAGGAGCCTAGTGATTAAGATCTCGGACTCGTGACCGGTGTGTTAAGTGTTCGAACCTAACACCCGCCATGCAGAGGGGTACGATGCTCGTGAAATATATCGAGGTTCAAATGTCCTCCCATTGGTGTGGTGGGGAAGTTAGTAAGGGGATAAAATAATTTAAAATGATATAAAGAGTATCAAAGTCAAACTTTTTAAGCAATATTTTATTTGATCTTCGTAAAAACTTCTTTTTATTAAATTTGTTTGATGTACATTTTTATATTAATGTTACATTTTATATAAAAGCATTTTACTCCTAATATAAGTGCATTCCACCTTTGATTTCTGCATAAAAAACTATTTACATTTTCTTTAAAAATTCGGCTTTATTTACACAATAAATATTTTGATTGGATTAAGGAAATATTTTTCAGCAATTTTTTTCTGCTAATATGCGGAATTTTTTAAGAAGATGAAAATTGCAACAAGTCACATATTCAACATTGCATGAATAGGCGGCATTATATTGGTGAGAGCTGAAAATGCTCATTACTTAGGGAACATGAATTAAAAATTAAAAAAAGTGATTACCGTTCCAAAGAAAGCAACAGTTGATACATTATTGCAACTAAATTAGGAACAAAATTATGAAATATTTACAAAAAATAGACTTGTATGTATAGTGTTGATAATTCCGTGAAATAATAAAAATAAAAAAACTTCTTGAACATAATACAATTTGTAATGTTTTGTAAATAAAAGTAATCTCGTAAAGTTTTCTTTTTGACATAACTTTTTTTTCAAATGGCGTGTCTGTATGTACATATATAGTAGACATACAAAGTATACTCCTGAGATCAATTTATAGTCTATCAATGTCTCAACATCAGTCCCAATGGGAATTTTCTTGAGGCAATATTTGTAAAATATATAGTCTTTCTGACTCACACATCCTCTTATAATTTTGGAATTTTGAAATAGTTTTGTCGTGGTTTAAAAATAGATGACGAACAAGATGGGAATCTTCTAGATGCCAGCATTTCAACAGAGCACATTGCTTACTTGTGATGCGAAAGGTTTGAAAAAGTGACCATTATTTAAATATAATAAAATGTAGAAGATATATTTCATAATTTATGTTAACAAAGTTTTAAAATATTTTAAAAGTATTGCTAACCAAGTGTACTTATTCATAAATGTCTATCTCATTTTCTTTCAACTATTTTAAGAAAATACCGAGTGTTTTAATAGCGAAAACACAGTAGGAAACCCTAAAAAGAAAAAAATGAAATCATTTGTCGAAGAACTGGATAATAGGTATAAAAGTTTAAATTTCTCTTATGAGCTCATATTTTGGTAAAAGCTTAAAAAAATTAATTTCAAAGATTTAAATATTTACCTCTACTGAGAGGTAATGCTTTTTTAAAATTTTTTGGTCTAAGGCTATTATTAAGAGAAAAGGAACTACAACTTATATTTTGGATATAGGATGTATATGTGTGTGTGCAAAAACTTATGTTGAAATACATATAAACTTAGATGAAATATTTTTCTAATACAAAAACTAATTTCATCTATAAAAAAAGCAAATAAGTAATTAAGATAAATTAAAATACTACCTAAAATTCAAATTTGTATATTCTTGAAAGTTGGACAAAAAATCAGTTGAAAATTTTTTAAGAATACTACAACCAATTATTAAATACCAAAAAAAAATGCGACTAAAACTTTTCATAATTCTAATTTGTCATAAAGCATTTGTAAAATGTATAAATGATCCTATTTAATGGTTAAATTAATATTAATACTTTATTATTTGAGGTTCCTTATTGAAAAAAGAATACAAAATTGTTTTAGTGAATTAGTGATCTAAGTATTTTGATAATATCTTTTTTATATATCTGAAAATAACTCTATTACATTTTTGCTTGGAACTGGGGTTATTTTTCTATATTATTTACAGATATAGTTAAAACAAAAAATAGTATTTTTCTTACCATCACAAAAATCCTTGCATGGCATCACAATGTCATCTTCTTGACAATCAGGTTGAAGAAGTTGACAGACGAATTCTTGAGCCAGAGGATAGCATTCAAAATCGAGAATTTGCCTAAAAGTGACTAGGTCTCCCATCACTTCCGAGATATTATTGTGCCCTACGATGTTAGGATAGGAAGTTGAGTTGTATGGTAAGGAAGTACAAAATGGGACTTCCACAGCAGCACACTGGCGGGGCACAATACGTGGCAGCGCAGAGCTTGGAGTAGTCGTCAAACCTTCCACGTATCCTGGATATTGTCGCCTTGGAACCCATCTATCCAGAACATCATCCACAGGTGGTTTTCTCTCTGAAAGGAAAGAAATAAAATAACCTAGAGTTATTACTGGCTTCATTTTTCATTGGAATAAATTGAAATAACTTGTGTTTTAAAGCTAATTAGAAAATGTCATTGAGAGAAAAGTAATTTTGGATTCAATTGGCTCAATTTGATAATAGTAACAAATAATCATAAATTAATTAAACTGCTCTCTAAACAATCCCCAAATCGATACCCAAAATTCCCAATGCTAATATTCAACATCAAATTTTTGCTTCATTGTTTTCTTAGTGGAATATAAGGTATAAAAATTCTACTGATTAAGAACCTTAAAATCTGAAATAATTTTAAATTATGTAGTTTTTATGAAAACATTATATAGCTGGAGTATATATATGAAGATTTGATTTTATATTGTATAATAAAGATAAAAAAAAACCAAAAAACAAATAGTTTCTGAATTGAACTGGGCTACTTAAGAGCTTTGAGTAGACCCCAAATACTGTAAATGATTAAAAGTTATCTTTTTCAGTTACCTAAATAAAAGTAGTAAACTTATTACTGAAAATCTAATTTATAAAATGAAAACAAAAAAAAAAAAAAAACAAAAAAAAAACAATGGTTTGATTAGAAATGTGAGATAATTGTCATTTTTTTTCTTTCATCTTTTTAAACATAAAAACAAAAAACAGAAGCATTTCGGAAACGATAATTGCATTCTCCGATTAGCTTCAATAATGGGATAATAGCTTCAATAATGTGTATATTTAATGTGCACTAAATATATGAATAAGTTGCCTAAGGATAGAATCATTGTAAAAGAAAAGTTCGTTTATTATAATGTAATTTAGTTTAAAAATTTGATAAAATCTTACAGAAGAGTATTTTTAAATTTAGGCTGAGTAGATTTTTTTATATGTTGAAGTAAGATCTTGTAAATAAAGGAAACACAAATCTATTTCGTAACATTTAGGTTTTTTTTGCATTAAATAGGCAAGACAGTAAAAATGATAAGTAACGAGTCAATTAAAAAAATCCGCTTTTACTTCTAAGTAATTATTAAAATTTTGAAAGATTCTTATACATAAATATACGGGTTGCTCAAATGAAAAGTGGACTCGTGCAATTGTGTCAAAATAATTGCAGCTATAGTAACGCCACTGAAAACGGATGTAAAGGGAGGTAGGGGGTGTGCACTGCATATGATGTGCAGTAATGAAACCTGCTCGTGATGGAGGAAATAGATCAAAAGTAAATTCGTGCTAGTCATGGATGCATCTATATCGGGAACAATGCGTTATAGTATGGTTTCTGATTGCGAAAGGTAAGCTGGATGCGCGCCTCTATCAGCAAATGGGACAGTCTATGGCGAGCACTGCTAAGTTCGAACATTTAGTGCAAAAGTTTTCGTAAAGGGTGGCAAACGATTTTAGATTTCCATGACAATACCAGCCCAAAAATCTCCCGTGAAACCCAGGCAGCCTTAAGAAAATTCCACTGAAAATGTTGGAACACCTAATGAACAACAGTCTGAATTTGTCTCCTTAAAGCCTTCCACAATTTTCATCTTAAGAGAGCATTCCGTTTCCTTTCGGACGTTGAGGGAAAGGAAGCTATGCAGAACTTCCTCGAGAATCAACCATGATATTTCTACAGCGAAGGCATAGACCTACTTTCGGAAAGATGGGATGTGTGTGTTACAACGCCCATGGCGATTTATTTTGATTTCAAATAAAGGTATTCTTTTTTATTTAACTTGTCCACTTTTCATTTGGCCAACCCTTATATAAATAATAAATTTTCAGTTCACTGACAACTACTAGCCTACATATTACTTTATAAATATAATTCAGTAATATGTGACCATTTTTCTATAAGTATTCTAAATAATTGCATAATTATATCGTCATGCAAACCAAAAAGAGACAGCGAACAATATTTATCAGAAAATTTCTTTCAGTGGCTCTGTTTACAGTGATATAATGAAAACAAAGACTAAACACCTCATCGATGAAGTCCTGTCCTCATTGCCGGTGAGAGTTGCTTCAGTCAAGTCGGCAGTAAAAGTCCAAAAAGGATTTCTGCTGCTGAGGAGCTTTAAGAAAGTGAGGATGTCTGCAGAATGTATTAGCCAGCGTACTCTCCTGATTTAAATCCCATTGAACATGTATGGGATGCTTTGGGGAGACGCCTGGCAGCAAGATAGTATTCTCTGGAAAACATCAGATAGCTGAAACAGAGGTTCCATGAAGAGTAGCAACTCTTACCTCAAGAACTGTTAGACAGTTTGGTATTGAGTATGAACAGACGATATCATGTCATAATTACAGTTATGAGAGGTCTTACTAAGGGACTTTTGATTTGTTTTTCTTCCTCATGGCCAGGCAATGATTTGTATTAACATATTTTTGTCAATAAAGGCTTTTTCTGCTTCCTTCCATAGTATATGCTCTCAATTCATTTCTTTTGCTACTATGCTTTCTTCACCCTTTAAGTGCTACATTGTGCTTCTGTAGTGTGAATTTTATGTGTTCCTATTCAATTTTATGGAATTGCGACAAAATCAGAAAATGTGCTTAAGTTTGCGTGAAGTGCATTTGTGTCATATTTGCCTTATACTTAAACATTTAAAAATATTGAAATTAAGGCTTTTTCAATTTAATTGTTTAAATAGTAGCTTAGATATAATATTGATTTTATTATTTAAGTTATTTATTTATATTTGGTTTTTTTTGCTTATCTAATTTGATATATTTTTCAATATAGTTTGACGAAAGAAATTTCAAAAGATGTTCAAAAACATGGAGATGGATAACTGAGATGTAACAAATCTGAAATTAGAAATATTTCATTAAGCTGTACAACAGAATTACAGATACAAATTGACAAGTTTTATAAGTGTGCCTGATGTATGTATAATAGTACTTTGGAATGGAAAGGAGAAGCGATGTCATTATTCCCCTCAATTAATAAATTCACAATTGATGTTCCTATTTCAGTTTTAATGAAATATACAGAAAAATATTTAATTTCTTGAGTAATCTACCACTTAAATTATATCCAATTTATAGAATAAGAAATAGATATTGATTAACATTTTATTTGCATTTCTGGCAGTTTAATTTTTTTCAAGAAGCTTCAGGAGTAAGAAACGTGTACGGCATCAGAGATGAAATATTTTTTGCAAAGTTTATCCGATTTAAAGAAAACTCAAATATTAGTAAAAAAAAAATTGCTTCATTTTTATACTCTTCAAACACTTACCTCTTTAATATGGTTCTAAAAAGTCAAAAATTGCTTATTAAAATACTAATATTACTAATAATGGAAACTGACCTTGAATTTGAATTGAATCTTGATCAATTTTGATGTCTCTAAATGCACCAGTTCGTGCTCTCATTACTTCCTCAGACAAAATCACATACAGATCTGCTGCACTTAATCCAGTTTGATCAGGAGATAAATGCAAATTGAAATGAACGATCAAATTCTTGTTATCGTCTTTCCTGAAAAAAAGTTTTAAAAAAATATTTGGATATGTAGTAATCCAACTAAATTATGCAGAATTGATGTAAGCCAACAAAACAACTTGTATTGTAAAACTGTATATAAAAAGCAGACAAAACTTTAATTGTTAATTTTCTTTTTAACAACTCTGATGTTGAGTTTGTGAGGGCTGTGGTAGCCCAGTGGTCAATCATGGCAGGCATGTCCTGAGTTCGAGCCCAGTACCACTAAAGACCCGCCGTGTAGGGCAGTGATGCACGTTAAAATCTGTCGAGAGCTGAAATGCCCTCCCGTTGGTGTAGTGTGGTAGTTAGAAGAGGGGGTGCCAGCTCAGGTATCGTCCATGTCACCTGACCATGGTTCAAAATTACGTGATCCGTCCCTAAAAGTCCTCGTGTAGCTGAACAGTGCGACGTTAATATTCACTCGCTCACTCACTGTGGGGTTTGTGAGTTGCCCTGGTATCTATTTAGATGCAGATCTTAAATCTTACATGTCGTTTCTTGTTATATTACATTAGAAATAAAATGGTTTTAAATTTAATTTCATTTTAACTGAAAATAAATTATTGGTTATGTTTTCGAAATGCTTTTCATTTTAATTCTCTAAATTTAAATTTTGATTTGGGGTCTGTAATGGAGTATTACAGAATGCTGTTTTGAATACATTGTAATTACTAGAGTCAAACATCAGTGACTAAATGGTATTATTCATTCACCATGTCTTTTATTCAGTGAATATACTCGTATATATTCAAATTTGTGATTAGTGAAGACTAATGATGAAATATTCCGTGCAATACATGTTTACAGGCATCTATTGATCATACAGAGGGTTAAACAGTAATTTATTGTAAAATTTGCAGGTGTAACTGATATCTACGAGAAATACTTGGTTATATGGGACTTTGTATTTGTAAAACTATTGTGAAATTAAATATTGAAAAATATTATTTTTTTTAAGCAGTGACATTTTTAATGAGGTTTCTTTTGAAATTCTTATTCACTGTATATGATTTAATTTATTTTCGTGTTGATTAATTAAGATGATTTTCTTGCAATACATAAATTTTTCTACACTGTTTAATATCATCCATATTGTCAAGTAATTTTTTTGCATTGAAATACTAATAAAAAATTTAACTCACGATCATTATGTTAAGACAAAAACGGTAAATATATACATTTAAATCCTTTTATTACACGCAATAATCCCTTTAATAAATATTACTATAAAATTTATAATTTATTTGCTAATAATTTGACATTTACTTAGAATATTCTTCATTGTTGACATAATCGCTAAATTACTCAGAAAATTCTAAATTCAAATCTTTTGCTTATTATAACAGAAAGAACATTATAACACTCTTTCACAAATTAAATTGGAAAGGAAATGGTCTCTACTAGCCATATCTTATTACTTATTTTTAAACAATGAGAAATAAACTCAGTTCTGTTAAAGCCTCTTCGGAAGCACTCATCACTCAAACTTAAATTCAATGTGTGTGTGTGTGTGTAATACTAAAGAAACTACCAAAGGGGTGACTCTCTTTTTGGGTAATTTACTGTAATCACACACACACACAGTAAGATGAGAGCCTTATATTTTTCTCTCTCCATGTTCCACAACCGCATCATTGATCAAGATCAAATGACCCGCATTTCTTTTAATCACTTGATGAGGGTTTCGATCACTCAAAGACTTCACACAGTCCTTCTGTTGGTATATGATGTTACTGCTTTCATTACTCCAAAATGGAAACCGTTTTGCTTTTACAACTTTATTCGTAAGTTTACCCTGCTTTGCATGATGATGAAAATTTCCATCATAACATTTAGTGAACAAAAAATTGTATTCGAAACAGTTGTACTGTAAATTGATTGTGCTGGCAACTTTTTTACGACCATTGCGTGATAAAGAAAAAAAAATCCGATGTCACAATCATTATAGCGGTTTGAACTTGTCCTTCCGCTGTTCGTTATGGTTGTAAGAAAAGTGGGATTTCTCTTGAATATTTGTGTGTTTCTAAATAATTTGAGGATTTTTTTGCTGATAAAAGTGATAATGAGTGGAAAAAAGGTTTGTTTTTTTGTGTTTTTGTTATTTTCTTGTGTGTGTGCACACATTTGAATACCCCAAATAATCCTCCCAAAACCATATCATATAAATTTACATCACTATCCAGTTGTTTCACTTCTAATGTCTGACGAAAATGTTTTTTACTATATGCTTATTTGATGTTATTTTTGTAGAGAAATTTAGAAAGGAGGGGGGCACACATTGAAGGTTACAAGAATCAGTTACAAGTCGCTTGGCAATCAAAAGACGGCCTTGATGACGAAAATTCTAACGAGTACCACGATGTGGATGAAATAATAATAATAATAATTTTAATAATACTGATTTTTTAAAGTTATCAACAGAAATATAAATGATACAAAAATATATTATTTTTTTATTTATTTTGTACTAAGCTTAGCATGTAAATTTGCATGATGATGGATATTTCCATCATACTGTTTTTTAAATATTTCATATTATATATTTATACTAGGATTTTCTTAAGCATTTTTCCTTTAGTCAAGGGCATGAGTTATATCACTCTGATTTTTTTCACACACACAAAAAAAGAAAAAAAATCATGCAAAATAGGGTTAACTCACATATATTTATTATAAATCTTCAAGACTTATGAATCATAATTATTAACGGGCATTATTTTCGAGTTTCATGGTCAGAGAAAATAATTCCTCTTCATTGAAATTTCAAAATGAATTTTGGCAATTCATCAAATTTCCTTTTGGAAAGCAATAAAATTAGTGGTTTTGTGAAACAAAAATCATTTTTGATCAAGAAAATTAAAAAAAAAAAAATCTTAAGATAAACTGGCATGAAGATTATCTGGTTAAATTTAACATAATATTCTATGTGAGCATTTAGAATTTTCTTGAAAAATATTTTCATGCTAGCATTCAAGATAGCCTATTACGCAATGAGAAAAATTAAAATCAATTTCCCTGTTGGATTCTACGAATAATGAAGGAAATGAATCTTTTTATATTCTCAAATGATGAATTAAAATTAATTGCGTCTAAATTGAATGTATTTTGCTTCAATATTTGAATTGTTAATTTGTTTAAAAGAGCAATACAACTAATTGATTTCAATTTAAGGTTTACAGTTTAAACCTTCGATCATACAAACGGTAAATCCTGTGCATGACGCGTCTCTCTTTCATCGTTTGGCATGATTGATTTCGTTCGAAATTGTGCAGCGTAGTGTCTGGTTTGCAGAGGAATAATTAATCTCTCAAAGTTGACACAGTTCCCATCCGCTTGGGGGTATTGGGAATTTTAAAACTCGATTGTGCGAGTAGACAAACTTTACTGACATGCATGGATAGAAATCAATAGGTTTCAGTCCGAACAACTTAATGTGAAGGTCAAGTTCGAACTGAAGGTGAAGTACAGAACAGGAACTTTAATCGGATTATCACTATTTCCTTGATTGCAACAAATGTATGGAAAAGTTCAAAACATTTGATCCATAACGTAATGTATGACATTTTATTGCTTCTCTTTCAAATGTAGTAAATTTTTCAGACCTCTTTGCAGCAAATTCTTCGTGAATTGCAAAATAAAATATCACAAATATGTACATCAATGAAGATATTTTCTATTATTCACACAAAATGTTTCTAAATTCGTAGCTGTAATACAAAGCTTCAACACAGATTTTTCACTGTCGAAATTTCTTTATCTTGACTATCTTTTAATTTATTTTCTAAAATTATACCTTTTTTATGTGTAATATTATATTAAGACTTTTTGTATCAAACCTATGCATTTTTCGAAATGATTTATAGGGTCAGTTTAGTAAAAAACACATATAATGCCTAGTAATAATTTAAAACTTTCAAAATTACTATATAATTTTGAAATTTACGAAATACCGAAAGTTGGCCGCAATTGGTTTGCCCATACGCTGTATGGGCACTGATATTTTCTTTCTTTCTTTGGTTTGAGTTTATTTTTAATTCTTATGGTGTATTATTTAGTGCCAGTATTTTGAAAAGGTGATGTAGTTTGTCTATGGTACTGAGATGCTGTTCATCCGGCATTTTTTTCGTGGTGATGGTGGGAATTAGTGTGGTGTTTAGTAATAGACAATAAAGAAATGCGATTTTTTAAAACCATTTTGGGTAAAAAATGATTGCTTAAGGGGTTAAAGAATATGCAAAAGTATTAATAACTATTTGTTACTTTTCATTTATAATGATATGAAACAGAAATAAAAATAAATTCATCATTTAATACAAAGAATTTAAAAAGATTAAAAAAAAAATGTTTCCATAGATAATGCATTAAAGCAAGTCTTAACTGATAAGCAAACTTGTTTGTTTCTTTTTTTAATATAATAGAAAAAGTTAATTTTAATTCATTGTACTGCCCAAAGCAAAATTACTATAAGAAAGTAAGTACGATCTTGTTTAATGGATTGAAAAACATGATATCATAATTACTTTTATCAATCCTTAAGACCTAAGAGCAAGTTTTCGTCTTTAATAATTTAATTCCACGTATCTATTCAGCTTCTAACTCCATTCTTGTGATTTAGATATTGCAAAATCTCATTCGGAGAAGTTTTATTTAAATTTTTAATGAAATGTATTGATTCCATTTTCCAATTACTTGAGGCGAGTAAAAATTCCAGAATCGAGACTGGTGACATTCAATTACAGTTGCAAAAATGTTTTTGCGTGATACATTATTCATTAACTCATTCCCATCAGAAATTGAAGTACAGAATATTTGAAGAAGCGGTAAATGTTTTAATAATTAGTAATGTTTTAGATAAGAAAAAAGGCCATTACGTAAAAAATCGTGGCATTTCAATTAATGCTGTTTTTCATTAGAATCTTTAAGATAATAAAAGGTAAATACGTTTGTTTTCTATTTAATTGATCAATTAATATATGTTTTATATTTTTCCTATTATAAGCTCCCTCCCTCTCATAAGATGCATGAATCCAAGAAATATTTGCTAAAAATATTCAAAGGAAGGCCTGTACACACTAATGACTGTGAAAAATGCAACACTATGGTTATAAGAAATTTGTGTATGTATTTTTAAGTCAAATTGACTGTAGAAACAAAATGTAAAACACAAGGGATAAATGATTGAATTAACAGAACCATTCAACGCGTGGAACATAAAATAATTAGTATTTTGTATCCACCATGACTGACAATAACTATTGCGACACGTCTCATAATTGAAAGAAAGATGTTTTGGATATGTTCTTGGATTTTGTCAGTCCATGTTGCTTCCACACGTTCTAAAACGCTTATCTGCTGTAGTAGCGTATTACGTATTATGGGCCAGTCACTTTCTATTCAAAGGTCACATGTATTTAATGAGATACAAACCAGGAGAACAGGTGAGTCAAACCAGGAATGCAACCTGGTGGGAAATGAAGACTCATAGAGCGTCGTGAGAATGTGCGGTCTCGAATTATTCTGCAGAAAACTAGCTGTAGATAAATCTTGAAGGGAAGGGAAGATAACAAGCTCCAATTCTTCATTCACGTAGCAGTGACTGTTGAATGTAACGAAAATGTGCATTAGGATGATGCAGGAATAAAATCCAATGGCACCACAAGCCATAACACCAGGTGAAAGATAAAAATTGTTATGAAGATGCAAAATTGAAGAATCATACAATGTCTTGACACGTTGCAGATAGCTTTACACAAGAACATTTTGCTGTTACAAGCAGAATCGTGGTTCGCTTGAATAAAGATAATGCTACGCTGTTCATTAGTCCTCGTCCGGAGTTTAACATGCCATCGCAACCATATAAGTCTGTGGTTAAGTGTCAGGAATGTACGCTGAAATTCTTCTGTAGGCCATGTCGACATGTGATACAGAGTGTTTTACATCAGATCATTATTTCTGCGCGACGGTTCTCAATACCCTCGCTGATGCGGGCCCCCCCCCCCCTGTTGGGTGATCTGACTTTGAAAAGTGCCCAAAATGCATGTTCTCATGCACAGTGGTATGATGAGGCTGGCGCAATCTTATCAATCAGAAGATATGTTTTTTCTACAGCCACCGATTCCATAATCCCATCATTATTGTAGTTTTATTTATTGCAACACATGCTCCAATATTTCGAAAGGACAGATTACAATCTCTGCAAGTTACAATTCTTCACATGTAAAACTCAGAAATGTCGACTAACACTTCCATTAATATTCTTCGAAAAGACACGCACGTTGAAGCTTATTAGACGCACACACGCACGCACACTGATCTAATTGGCAGGTGAAAAGAAAGTTATTTGCTAGAAAATTCCTTGAATTGAGACTTTTTACATTTTTAAAACAAAGTTACTACTAACTTCTGAGGGATTCTTTGAGTAAACGCCACTTAAAATCGACCCAAGTAATTAAAATTAACTTAGAAAAGGATTGTTTGTATCATTTTATGAGAAATTATCAATTTTTCTCAATAATTCATTAAAATTTTTCTTTTTATACAATGTAAAATAATGGTTTGTTTAATAAACATTTAAAACAATTTTATTCTACATATTTGTTTTACAAAATAACAAAGAATTTGAAAATAATACATATGTTAATATTGGAAATTTTTTTAATTAGGATGAAGTCCCGTATGCAAATTATTCCATTTCTACAGGTATTTTCCTTTACCTATTTGAGTTTATTTCTTCAGCTTCTTCATTAAAACGAATAAATCCGGGGATTAAAGCAAAGCCACTCGTTAATACTCTCAGATTCAAGCTTTTCAGGAAAATACCCACAGCAACGTGGTCCATTCTTTGATGCGAGAGAACAAAGCCTTGCGCCAAGCTATTGTCTGTAGAATTATTTTTGTGGTTTTTAATTAGTAAAATTTATATATATATTTATTTTTCTACCCTATGTAGATTTTGCTTCTAAGCAAAGGATAGTTAGCTCTATTCTAATATAGCGGAATTTTCTAAAATTGTGAAGAGCTAATTGAAATAAATGATAGAGATAAATGTATAAATCCAACTTTTTAAAACGAATAAAATTAAAATTGTTAGAATAAGGGGGAAAAAAAACTTAACTGTACGCTAGATTTATGTTCACTAATTTGCTCTGCATTAAGAAAAAGATAAAATAAAATGTAATTACATCCCTATGTTTTCACATTCAGAAATTGTTTTCAATGTAAAATGTGGGACATTAGTTATCATATATGTACAGGGTGTCCCAGGATCATCGGGACAAACTTTAAGGGTAGGTAGGGGATATCACAAGGACTCAGATTTGCACAGTAACCCATATTCTTCGTTTGGCGCTATGTGGCGTTGATCGCAAGAGCATTTAAGGAAACCGACAAGCATTATCATAATCATTTGAGCTGTCATCACCCGTAGAGGAGTAAGGAACATTTTACAAACACCAAGCTGGCAGATATACACATAAATTACGGCAGAAGGAAATGCACGAGCAGCAGAAAGATACGAAAGAGAGCTGCATCAAACCACCGGATGTTTGCATCACAATTTGTGTAAATATGGATCGATGCCAAGTAATAGGCAGAGTGAAGGAGTGTCACGCAATTCAACGGCCCATGGTATCGAACACATTTTGTTCCATGCATAGAACAAAATGGGTTGAATACCGTTCGAAGGAAGCCGAGTACCATGTTGGGAGTTCGAGCTACTCTTGGATCCCATATAATCTTTCTGATGCTCGCGCATTTCCTTCAGCCAATCCGTAAATTAGGTGCATATCTGCCAGCTCGGTGTTTGTAAAATGTTCCATATTCCTCTACGGGAGATGACAGCTGAAATGACTGCGGTAATGCAGGTCTGTATCCTTAAATGTTCTTATGAACAACTCCGAACGAAGATGTTTCCGACCATGGGTTGCTATGCAAATCTGAATCCTTGTGTGTTGTCCCCTACCTTTCTTTAAAGTTTGTTCCAATGATCCTGGGACACCCTGTATAGTATATATATATAAGAAATACACATTTTTATACAAATAAATAATATATACATAAAAATATTTACAAAAAAGCGCGACATTTAATAAAAATCTAAAGGAAACTAGAGGCTGTTATAAAAAGTATGGTTTTTTTCTCTGCAAAGTGACTTTTAAGTTTAATATGATTCTAAGAAACATTCCTTACGACAAATTTTCTGTATATGAGCTATGAATTTTGTTTTATATAATTAGAAATCTTACATTTTTTGGAGTATAATTTTAGTTTTTTAGAGAAATACTTTTAAACTTATCCTCAAAAATTTAAAACATTTATAATAATAATAAAAACCACATCAATCTTTCCGATCAGTCAAAAACCTAATTATTGTATGATTTAATCATCATTAGACTCACTTATAAGATCAATACATTAAATTTAAATACTTATATTTTGAGATACAATAATCGCATACAGATTTACTATCAAAGTTAAACTCTGTATATATATTTTAACTAAAAGAATTAATTTGCTATAGAGCTTAAGATGATAAAAACATTTTAACCTTTAAGTAACGAGCAGTGAGAATTTTGGAATGTAGTTTATTTTGCATTCATCTGTATTCAATGAAACTTTAATATCCTCTGAGGATAAATTAGAAGAAAAATATTTAATAATGCATACGAACTTATCTTTCCTTGTTTGCTTATCTTGACGTCTTCATTTAAAGTAGTATAGGTAAGTGACCTTGTCTAAAGTGTATTTAAGAGTCTGTGATAATAATTTCAGAACATGTCAAACTTAATGAGTTTCATATTTGAGTGATGTTCTGTTATTGGGAATTAGTATAGTTCAAGCTTAATTTTTCTAAATGTGGTTTTTTTTCTCAAAATCTTTCCGGTAAACAATGAATCACAATTTACCAATTAAATGGATTTTACGGACTTAGTACTGAACATTAAATTCAACAAAAATAGGATTTAATGGCAAAATTTGACATATGTTGACAAAGAAATTGCTTTGAACTTATTACTGCAGAAAAATGATTTTTGACGTTAATCAGGATTTTGCATATAATCTTTTCCTTTGTTTAAATTGCTTCTAAAACAACTAAACGTTTTCCGAAAATGTTGTTTAAGTTAGATGTTCCTTATTTAAGGATTTGAAAATATTTTTTAAACGAATTTGAGCTTATGTGAATTCATTAAAATGTCATTTGTTTTAAAAGGTTAAGGGGGCTTCTCTTGTTTAGATATTATCGTTATTATTTTTAATAAGAATATTTCTTTTTCTCATTTTAGAAAAACAGTCTTATATTTTCAATTGCTTTATTTTACACACATTTCAAATATATAACTATGAAATGAACATTGATGACTGCAAGCTATACATATTAGGTAGTTAATTTTTCGATAGCAATTACAGTCGAATATCAATTAATAGAAATCATTAAGTTAAAATAATCGATTCTTCAGCTTCCATTTATTAGTACACGTTTCGATAGGAGTTTTGAAAGATTAGCAGAAAACTAACACAAATTAGTTACCAATAAATATCTTGTCGAGTAAGCTTTGAGTTCTGAACCGCAAGCGATGTTTTATCTGCTTTTTAGGATGCTAAGAATGCAACGATTTCCTTTGGAACCCCTCTTTCAGAAGGGAGTTATTCCGCAATTTTTTAAAAGCTTCGATGGTGAATTCAACTCACGTAAAACGTTGTTTCTGATCTTTATTTTCTTTAATGCTTTACAGATCCAAAGAAACATAGCAATGACTCGCTTTGATAGCCGTAAAGTAATGCCTTCAGAATAATAAATTGAAGGTGAAAGGCTCTGTGCAGGTGTTTTACTGTTACTTTTCACTTAAGGGAAGGAAAACTTTGAAATATGAAAGAAACAAAAATTATGTTTAGAAAACTCTTTACTTTGATTCTTTATTCTTATTAGTAGATAAAAAGGAGAATGAAAGTTAAATGGTTTCATGTTAGTTTAACGCTTAAGCGCTTAGAGCATTTTTACAATCTCAAATTTTTTATATGTGTATGCTAACTTTTATATCTGTGGGTGACTCTTTTTGAAAACAAAATTCATACCGTATGAATTCTAACAGTATAGAAAAAAATTCGAAAATTTGAAGTTTCTTTTCTTTAAAAAAACATTTGCATATGCGTTTTTTGATATATGAAAGTATGATCAAATATTTTTAAAGAAGCACACGCATGTCTTTAGCCTACATTAAGCATTTTTTCTTATTTTTGAAAATGTCCTCCCCTCCTATAATTGTCAAAAGCCGTTTTATTATGACTAAATAGAATACGTTAATTAACTAAAATGATTATTAGGAATCTATTTCCTGCAGACCTTTTTGTTTATATTCTATTAATCATTTTTCATCATATATTTTAACTCTTTCAACCAACTCTAATGATAAATTTGAGAGGTTTTAAATTTAAATTATAGTAAAAATTTTAAATAAAGGAATACAGAACACTATGTGCCCATTAAAGTAATGAATTCAAAGAATACATGTATGCATGTGTGTGCATATATATATCTGAATAAAAGGTATTGTTTTTAATTTAGGAGGATAAATTTTAAGGACAATTTATTTCTTAAAATATTTTCCTGCTGTTTGCTTTCATGAATCTACTAACTTTTAATTGAAAAAAGAAGGAAAACACGTATGGAGAGTTGAAATATTTAAAACTCATGAGAAATGAGCTTGATTATTTTGTAGAAGCTTTAATATTCTGAGAAATATTGAATATTTGTAATGAGAAACTGACAGCTTTACAGTCAATAAAATGTTTAAACTAGGTTAGTTTTAAAATATTTAATATTTTAACTTACTTTTTAAAATTTATACAATCAATAAGTTGAATAAATATAATGCTTTAATCTCATTTACGTGATATTCTTTCATTTTATATAATAATTTGTTTGAAATTTTACAGCATAGGAAAGACACAAGGATCTCAGAGTCATAAATCAGAACTTATAATAAATTGAGATGTCTATACTCATATAATACTATTTATTCAACTTTTAAAAGGGCTAACAGTTAATCTCAGAAAATGTGTTTTATAGGCATTAAAAGTGCAAAATAATTGAGTTATATAATTAGTAAAACAAATATAAGAGAAATAATGAAATATATATATATATAAGAGAAATATTTGATACTAATAAGTGTGTAAATATTTTTGCTAAATAACAATATTTTCTTTGAAAAGTTCAAGTTAAACATTTAAACATAACAAGTTAAACATTTAAACATATTCTTTTTGGTTCTTTTTTGAATGCATGCTCTATTGTCACTATATTCTCTATGATATGTATTAAATTGTACAAATAATTTCCTTATCCCTTCATTATCATATTGAAAACGAACTGGATTTTACTAAACTTACATATAAAACCACAATATTCTACCTGAAACAGAGTAAATGCTTCAAACAAAGTGATGAGTATAACTTGTATGATTATAAAGTAATACAGAGGTTCCTAAGACTTCATTCGTTTGCCTCCCCCCCATATGTAGCAGCTTGACATCGTGAACCCTCCAAGATTTTGAACACATCTCTCTGAGTACCAACATATGGCTGAGTGATTTAAAGGTTCTTCAAAAACCTAAGACTGCTTCTGCTACTCATAAAGACTTTTTCAACACTCTTTTTGTCCTTTCAGAAAATAGTAAGCATATAATTAAAAATATTACAAAATGAAAATTATAAACGAGGGAATTCTTAATATTAAATGAGAGACCTTTGCTGACCCCCTGCAAAGACACTGGGGATCCCAAGAGGCCACTGAAGTAATAAATGCCTACTAAGAGAAAACTGACTTAAGGAATATAATTTATAAAAAACAGTTTTTTTTAAAAAAAAAATATGCTTATTTTATTCTTTGTAAGTTTTAGTTCTTTCAACTATTAAAATTTAACTAAATGAAAGAACCAAATGTCCGTAAGCATAAAATGGGTATTTTTCAAATTCACTTCATTGAATACATTATTTATTTTATTTAATTGAGAACCGGTAACTCTTATTTTACAAGCCATGCATTCCTTATAATATGGTAAGTAAAATATAATATATTTAATATGTTTTTCCGATGAACTATTATGTTGAAAAATTTAATCAGTTTTTAAAAAGAGTTAATCAAGGGTTCTCTGTGAATTTTTTTTTTTATCATTCTTCCAAACCTAACTATTTAATGAAATGAAACTAATTAAGTAAAGTCTTCAATTTGAAAAGAGGGAGTTAAAAAGCAAAAATGAGGAAAAAAAAGATAAATACGACAAAGTGATTAAAAAGATTTATTTATCGCATTCCTTGTAAAATGATCAATGAGTACTTTCATAAACAATTAACGTCACCATATTTTATTTCTTACCTCGAGTTAATGAATAAAATATGATGATGTTCACACTTGAAGAGTGTGTTTTGAAGTAAGTTTTAAAAGTAATTAAGAATCGTCAAGTTAATTAAGATCTTATTTTGTCGTATCTTTTGTTTCGAGGCATTTTAATTTCATCATCATATTGAAACGAATTTCTTTTTTTAAACATGCATAATCATAACAAGATTAACTAAATAAGGCAAAATATTTTAAGTTTTTTTATGCCATTTTTCTACTATATTTATAATTCTACCTCTTTTACCATAAGATAATAATATCTAATTAAATAGGTTCGAATTTTTCAGCTCTTCAGATATTATGATAATTTTTATTACATTGAATTGCTAAGTTCTAAAAATCTCTTTTGGTAGAACACGTTATTTTTATGAAAAAAGTATTCAATTAAAAATAATTCATTATATTTAATTTACTTACTAAGATAATCGAAATATTTTTCCGCTCGTCCCCACTCTTTCTTTAAAATGCATTAAAATAAGCTGACATCTTCTTTGCTTTTAAAAACACTTTCATGTTAAGTAAGGATAATTTTGCTTAAGAAAAACAAAGAAATAGGCATTACTTTTCCACTGAAACTGTCATTAGTGAGCAGAAGTTATTTAGAAACATTCAGGGTAGAGGGGTTAGAAACTGCTAATAAATTAGAATAAGAGTTGGGATTAAAACAAATTTTTAAGAATAAGGCTCTTGATTTTAAACACTTACTTATTTTATTATTTGAGATAAGAGTAGAATTCACTTTAGAGTAATCTACGCAGGGAGGCTTTTATTGGGCTTTAAAAAAACGAGAATAAAACAGAGATGTGCTTAGTAATTTTTGTTCTTTGAATAGATAAACCGAATGTAGGGTGAATTTTTTTTGTTGGTTAACAAAATAAATTAAACTAATAAGCAAAAAAGCATTATGAACAAAAGTATTTGTTGCACTGATAAAACAAAAATATATAAAATATTGGTAGATTGTAATTCTCTTTTGTTGATTACCTTAATATCTTGTGACTAGAGAATCAAAACCTGAAGTTAGTAAAAAGAGAATCAAACCCGAATTAAATTAAACAATTTTGATTTTTAAAGTTATATCATTAGAATTTGATTTATTATAGCAATTTTTAAGTCCTAGCTTCTTATTTTAATTTGTGCATATCCACTGAAATTACAGTACTAAGTTTTGCAGATATGCAAAATTAAACTTGGAAATAAAAAGGAAATAAATAAAAATTTTCATAATTTTTTTCAAGATTTACTTTGATCTATGAAATTTTGTCATTATAACAATAAAGATGAAATTCTTAAAGTGATGTCTAATTAATATTTATAAACCACTCATGATTATACATACATTTATTTCATCTGCTTTTGTTATATTTCAAGCATATAGTTTCACTTTCAGAATTAACAAATTCTAATAATATATTACATATATATATATTTTAAAAGAAACATAATAAAAACATATAAGAACCAATGTATTTAAAATCAATTCATTCAAACTGCTTCAGAACCGACCAGGATTTGTTACGAATTATTTTATGCTATTGTTTTTCTATTATCTCAAGAAGCCTGTGAAAAGATAAAATTAATATCTTAATTAAAACTTCCTCAATTAAAATAATTAAAAGAAGGCCATAATTCTTTCGCACCAATCACAATCATCTCTAAAAACACATCCACCAGAGATGAGCCACATTCATGGATGCTGTTGCCATCCTTCCATTAATACGCTCGATTAGGTCCGATTCCCATCATCCTCCCTTTCAGGCCCTCAGAGGTCAAAAGAGAAAAGGGGAAACTAAAGAAAAAGTTTCCTTGAGAGCCTTTCAAACTCTTCTTTTGTTAGCTAAGATAATATGGACACGTTTATCTGCTTTCCCGCTCTCAACGTAGATAATGGGTAATTAAGTCGTCCCACCGTTGCCGTTGTGCACGCATACTCTTGAAGCATCTCTGAGGTTGTATCTCCATACGTGATGTGACTACAGCGTGAGCGATTTTGTATGAATCTTTTTTTCCCTATTTTCCAGCAGTGTTAATTTTACTGTTGAGCTTCGAAAATTAGTTGATGATTAATGACATTAAGTGGGATATTAACTCAAGGAAGCTTCTGTTTTCTAATACGAAATACAAACTTGTTAACAATTCGTCGATGCGTTTATAGGATGTATATATACATATACATATATATATATATGATTGCTTTCCTTTTTGAGAGCTTCCCTTCTCTTCGTTGACCTTTTCTCCCGCCTCTTTTCCACCGGAATTTGATTAAGGGTTTTGTGAATTATAATTGCTGGAGGGGGGGGGGAGTCAAGCTCCAATCACTTATGCTGAAGTTTTCGATTATCTTTAAATTCTAAGTACATTCTTGCATGCTCTAGAAATTCATCTTGTCGTGAACTTTCACCCGCGGAAGTGTAAGGATGTAACAAAGGAAGAGACATATTCATAAATAAACACATTTATTATGACTATCAAATCCTTATCTAAATTTGACTAAGCTTGGTGAGCCGTTAGGCTAGTTACTAATATAAATACTTATAATAATAAGTTCAATGTTTATCTATGTTCAATCTATGTGTTATCAATGTTCAATGTTACAATAATAGATCTTCGGCAATACTAAACATCCTAAAAGGACCCCTTTCTCTTGAAAACCGGTAATTTGACCTATTATTTCTCTAACTCTGTATGACAACAATTACCATCCTATCTTCAACTTACCTCTTCACTTGACTTTGAATAGAAACTCTTATTAACATAAATCTTGGTTCCTTTACGGAAAGCTGCTTCTTTATATTCATATAAAGTTATAAAGATATTTTACCTATAGAGGTTTAGTAAGAATCGCGAATAGAACCTGTTACAATCTTAGTACAGACGTTGCAAAGTGACAAACCCTACTAAGTTGCTTGGCGATTTTGGTTAAAAATGCGTATCTTAAAATATTGCAAGAAAATATTCCATATTTTTGTTTAATATCGTTATAAAATATGGAGAGATACTTAAACATTTAAGTTCGAAGAAGTTTCAATTTTTGTCAAATAAATTCTTATTGTGATAAAAGACGAATGATACTGACAAAAAATTACTAAAAATTTTAAATAATTTTTAAATTCAGTTGTGAATCTAATTGCAGCATTCTTTTAGTAGGAGGAAACTTTAGGGGTTTTGAGTTTCTTTCTAGATAGCATTCAGAAAAGTCTTTCGTCACTTCTCATTGTTTTGTAAATCTAATCAGTTTTTTGTATTATTGATAATCGACTGTCTCATTAGTAAGGCAATACGTAACTTGAATGTGATGCAAATCACATATATCTCAGTCATTTTAAGATTTAAATTTAATACACTCATAAGACTAATGCATGGAATAAAATGTGATAAAAATTCTTTGTAGATTAATTAGCTACTCATATATATTCTAAATATTTAAAATTTATAAAAAGTTTAAAATATATTTATATTGTTTATACTGCTTTTCCTTAATCTATGCCTGGTAACATTTTCAGGTTAAAATTGAAGTTATGTTACTTTTGAACAATCATAAACTTGCAATGATACAAAATCTTAAAATGTTATATTTCTCATATTGCATTTATTTGAAAGTAAACCAACTTAAATAATATCTTATAAATGAAATATAGATGGGTGGCTGAAAACAATAACTAATAAAAATTAACTAATAAAATAATATAATCAAATTAAAAGATAAAAATTTTATTTGATTGAAAAGTCATATTTGCAAGAAATTATTTGTGGACTCTTTACTCTCTCCCTTTAAGAAATCTTATCTCAGAAAGAGGAAGCTAGTACATCATCTAAACATAAAGTTACTTACTTGTTAAGAGCCAAGATCTCTGACTGAAGGTAGATATTCTTGTACACACTGTTGTTGTAGAGTTTGTCCAACTATGGAAGAAAAAAAATACGAATTAGGTATAAAATTTTTTTATAATGTACCTGTTAAAGATATGACATAAGAAAAGAGAAGGTAGTTATAACACAAAAATGTAATTCTGCAATAATTAAATGTTCATAAAACATTTAGAAAACAAACTTCATGGCATAGATTTTTTATCCTTTAAGTAGAGCTCTCAGAACTACATTCCTATATATATATATGTGTGTGTGTGTGTGTATACATACATGTATGTATGTATTATGTACATATACATGTATGTATATGTACATAAGAAACTATTATTTTCTATTGATTTTTCTTTGAAAGTTCACATATTGCAAATGACTTCTTATTATTTTGTGCATTCCTTTTTGACGGTATATAAAAACTATATGCGACACATGGGGCAAATATTTGGAAGTTTATCTTGTACTTTTTAAGGTGACAATGGGTTAAAAATAGAAGTTTAGTATATTTTAAATATTTTGAATAAAGTTGAAATAATATATTTTAAAAACTCGATTAACAGTTTTCAGACTCGAACAAACAAGAGGAAATGCAGATAATATTGGAAAATTTTATAAAATGAGTAATATAATTTCTGTTGTCCCTAACTTGCCTACTGCTTAGATAGTCAAAATTAGAAACTATCATTCAACTTACATATGATTTGAATGGAATGCTTAGATTACGATTTTACAGAAGTTCTTATTGTATTCTGAAACAATCTAAAAATAAGAGTTTTTACAATTTATTTTAGGTTCATTTTCCGTAAGAGAAAGTGTATAGTAATTTGTCTGCTCAGTCTCTAGTGTTTTAATATACACTGTCCTCCAAAAGCTTAAGTGCAACGTTTTTTTCGAAGCTCGCTATTAAAAATGTCCGCAACAATAAATTTCATTGCTTATATGAATGATAATTATGCATGAAAAACTAGTGCAAAAAAAAAAAAAAAAAAACAAAAACAAAAACAAAAAAAACAAAACACGGCAGTCATAACTTTTATTTTAAGGAAACGCGCTCGGGACATTTAAGTAGAAATTAGAGAAAATGGTTAAAAATCAAACTTACGTAACTGTGTACGTTATGTGTATGATTGTTGATCTTCAATAGTTGTGTGTTGGTAATTTCGTTGATATTCAGGAGAGTCTAAGAAAGTCTTGGAGAAATTATTTACTTGATTTATGTAGGTGGGAGGTATTGGGATGGATGAAAAAGGGTTTGTCACAAGTTGATGCTACGAAAGCGCCTTGAATTGGCCCCTAATGGGATCCAACAACTGTAGGATTAATTGGAGTTTAAAGACTATATATCTAGTCAATCCCGACACCTGAGGGGAAACTTTTTTTTAGCTCTTTCACTCTGAATGAGAAGAAGCATTATTATGTCTCAGTTCGTTATAGATAATTTTGTTGTATCAGGAACAAGAATCCTCGCATTAATAGTTCAAAATCACCTTTAAAATGCAAGTCTACGCAAAACGACCAGTTATTTATGTTTCCTCAAGTCATTGACAGAGATGTTCCCTTATATATTGGGCAAAGGAACGCGCTTCCTGGACTAGACAGCAGTAGACTTCTGTACTCTATACAAAGGAGTCCAGATTTACACTGAAGAACGATTCAGGATGTCAACTAATCTGGAAGGAACAACGCACTAAATGCAACCAATCCAACAATGTGATAGACACAATTGCAGAGGTGGTGGAATCACGGATTGATATTTCTCTTGGTGGTTACACTGACCTGCTTTTAATCTACGGAGAGATTGTGACTGGAGTGAGATCCTCGATCTATATATTCACCTATACAACACTGCTATTGGTAATGAATTCATTCTTATGGATGATGATACGGGAAATCACTGAGCTGTGTTTGTTGAGGATTATCTACATGATCTTAGTTTGGAACAAATGGCTCAGACTAGGCTCAACCTAAATAGCGGAATCTGATAGAGCATATTTGGGGCTACCTTGGTAGAAATGTTGGTGTTTTAAGTCGGACTCCAAGGCCCTTACATGAGCTGGAACAAGGGTTACTCCATATTTGTGATCCTCGCTTCCCATTTTAATATATCCAATTACTTAACTAGTGGTATAGAGATGTCGATACCACATCGATGCATTGCAGTTAGGAATGGACGTATTTCTTATTATAACTTATTTTTGTAATGTTTCCAAAAAGTCTTTTCTCGTAAGTCAGTGATGTTTTCTTTCCTCTAATAATGTTGAAAAGTATGTTTGTGTTAAACTTATGCAATTCTGTGTCGTATTCAATAAGAAACTATTTAGTGCACATTTCCTCCAAATTTCTTGTTTCTATGTTCATTCATTTTCAAATTAGACACATTTAACAGGTTGTACCTTAACATTTGGAGGGCAATGTAATTCATTTCAGTTACAGTTTTAAAATGAATTCACAATTTTTGGTATTAACTAATTTATAAGCAAACATGTATAGATATACATTTAATAAAAGTTCATTTAAAATGAATATAAAAATATTGTTTGTTGTTTCATGAAAAGATAGCTCTTTGGAACAAATCAGTTACAAAAAATTAATTTGAGCATTCGATGGAAGTAAATTGAAACGTGATTTATTGAAGAAAAATAAATATTTAGTAGTAATATTTTTGAGCATATAAGTTGAAAGGCTTAATAATATCCTTTATTTTACTTTTCGTCACTCTGAGGGAACATTTTAATAAAATGACAAAATATTAATTTTTTTTTTCATATTTTAATCTTTAAACTAAAATATAAAAAAAATCATTCAGATTTCAATGGCAATTTTCAAATGAGCTTTTTCTTTTGTTTGAAAAATATGCGAAACTATAAGCAATATGATGCTTAAAATATAATTAAGCGCAATTTTTCCTGCTGTTAAAATTATTATTGTTTTGTTATTTTTGAATCCATGATCTTTTATTTCAAATATTTAAAAATATTTTGATTAGAAAAGGATGAAATGAGGAACTCTTGCCCGAGAAAATGTTTTAAAAATACATCATTTGCTTTAGAAGTTTGAATTATTATTTTAATTTGAGCTTTGCGAGGATGTATCAATAACCGGGGGTATGAAATAAATATTTTTGAAAATAAGAAACGAAAAAAATAATAAATAAATAAATAAAGCCAAGACTTTTTCTGGAGGAAAATTAACTAATTGATTAAAACTAATTTAAGTAATAGCTCAGATATATCTTTTCTTTTTTTGGATTGTTGGACTTTAAAATATGTGTGTTATATTTTAAAAAGTTTAATTTAAAACCCTAGTTCCACGAATAGAAGCTACGAAAATCACACAATTCTTCGGCTTAGAAATTTTTATTATTGTTAATACTGCTAACTTGTGATAGTTGAGATGTGTGCCTTCTTGATGATGAGAAAATGTATTGCCATACTGTAGAATTTTATTTTGCGTTAAAATGAAAAATTTATAGTTTCAGCAAAAAAAAAAAAAAATTGTTTTCCAGCTCGGGTTTGATTATTCATCTACAGAAAGTTATATAATAAACCTTGAATTTTTTGCTTATTTTCTGGTTTATTAGTAAAATTTAAAAAGTAGATAAAAGAAAATGATATCATTTACGCGCGTGTCTAGTTCTAATAATATAATTATACTTTTTCAACGTTTTATTTGAATTTTACTACAAAAAACTACTAAAATTCGTTAAAAATCAAATATTGATTTGAAACGAAATCTTCTTTTGGCTCAAGGAGGAGACTAGAGAAGTATATAAAATTTCTAGTTTTAATCCTGTAAAACAGAAATTTTAAGATAAGAAGCATTTTTTACATAATACTAGGTCGTATGTCATCACCGTAATTAAAAATCAAACTTTTTTCATTAAGTGTTTTGGTACTTAATAATTCGATACATGTATTTAAGATATATGTCTTAAAAATAAAATAGGTATATGAATATGGATCCATGAATGAAAAAAATAATTAAAAAGAGCAATAATTTCATACATCTAATCCTACATGCTAAAGAATGATTTTCAGGATCTAATGCTCCGGTATTATATATATATATATATATATATATATATATATATATATAT
>BMAV01013356.1:744507-788403 GCA_019973955.1 Trichonephila inaurata madagascariensis
GGGGGTTGCAGCTGTTGAGTGATGGGAGGCTGGGTATTTTTAAATCCCCATTTTATTTTAAGTAAAGATTTAAAGTGGCGAGGTACAAAATATAGGACAAATACAAACGGACAAATATGTGAACATCTAAGGCGGGGGCAAAAGCATTCTTTGTTCGGAGATCTCAACCCCCTATAGTTTTCGTTAACTGGATGCTGTTAGAATCATATGATTTCAGGTAAAATCTTTTGTGATTGGTCCAAATATGCGAGTGATGCAAATTTGCATCATTCTGTTTTAAAAACGAAAATGTTTAAGTTATGGGGGAGATAAAATTGTGGTTATTTTCTGTTAGGTGGGTAAAATAAGGATTAACTATCTCGCTACGTCTTGGAGGCTCAAGACTTTAATGACTTAAAACTCCTCGAGAGAAAATTTGAGTAAATTATATATATTCTTATTTTAGAAACAAGGAAATATATTTTCTGAACGATAACTGAAAACGTTACAAAAATGAGCTTATTTATTATAAAGTATCGTATATTTCCGAATTTAAGGTAACTCGAGGAATACATTTTCTTCAAAGTTCTATAGTTTTAGCATATATGTGACCCCCAAGACAACTCTAAGACTATCGATGGCTTTGAATTTAGTTTAGATAAGCAATAATCATTTGAAAAACATTAACTTTGTCAATACAAAATGCTGTTTTGTGTTTGAAATTTTTTTATATGATATCTAAAATGTTAAGATTAAGGTTTGGTCTATATATTTAAGACAGTTGTTTAAAGATTTATTACCTTTTTCGTTTGATTATGTATCGAACATCAGTTTTATTTTTGAAGTTGAGTTAGCTTCTCTAATAACCGGTCTATGAAGCACATAATAAATATTACTTAACTTTGTTTCATCTCAAACGTAAATTCTTCTAAAATTCACTCTTTTAACTGATTATCAATAATCTAATTATATTTATTTAGTACCAATTTACTTTTATTTCATTTTCTGGTCATGCTATAAAATCTTCTCTTTGAAGCAACAAAATTATTTGCTACCATTTTACAATACTCATTCCTACACATCAAATTTGTTCGCCCATTTTATGTAAATTTCAATCTCTTTTTTTTGTATCTATCCTATAAGACGGTGCTGGGTTTTGGAGACTTTCTTATAATTCAACTCTACTGTCTTATCAGTGGAAATATACCGCAATCATACATAAAAAAAAGATACCCCCACCTCCCATTTCTTCCATCATTTAGGTTTGTAAAAAATGGTGAAATTAAAGGAAGGAAAATAGAATGTCTAAAAATGTAAAAGAACAGCCATAAATAGTTCTCTGAATTAATAAAATATGATGTTAAAGTAAGATTTCTGAAGCTACTAATTGCAATTTCATATATATATATATATATATATATATAAACAAGCTGTTATTATATTTAAAATAGAGTATTTTGTTGCATCTTAAGAAGACATATTGCAAATTTAACAAAAATAGAATTCTTGCCAGAACTGCAGGTTTTGTATTCTTAAAATGTCTGTTTTGCCTCTTTGAAAATTTTGAAAGACTAGCAACATATTTTATTTAATTTTACCTCAAAGGAAGATATTTGTAAAAGATATATAAGTCAAGTTATCCTAAGAAATATTCTAAGAGAACACCCCAACATCCCCGTGATTCGAAACTGAAACAAATTATTACCTATAATTAAGTTTACGGACAATAAACGTTTATTTTTCTGCATTTATTGGGATAATTCAACCTTTTTAAACGTCATGTAAAACTCTCTAAATCAATGGGTTTTTTTTTTTTTATTTTTAAAAAATTCTTTGCCATTTTCTTTGTGCCAATGGTTGAAAGTTATAAATTTTGTGCTTAGGTACAATGCTATTAAATTCATTTACTAGAATGACTCACTTTACAATTCATATAATTCCTTTATTTAGTTTTGGCTAATTTAATTTAAAAGAAAGTAAATCATATTGGCAATTATAAACGCTATTGAAGATACACATTTACTGCAAAAGATCTCCAATAAAATTAACAAAATAATATTTGGCTTAAGTCCTTCCTTTAGAACAAATTTGAGCAGAAGTAGATTTTTTATATTGTTTGATAAGGTACTTTGATGGAGTATTTTTTTATCAAAAGTAATTGAAACGTGATTAAACTCTTCAGCGATCAATGTCGCGTACCATAAACCCTTAGTCTGCAGAAAATTTTCTAAGTGGATCCTTTTTCATCTTATTTTCGCTTAATTTCCTACCTGATTGTAAGAGTCATCAATCTTTGAGCTATAGTTTGCAGAGATGTTTGAAAAATTCTTAAGTGTCCATTCTATAGTTGATGAAAAATGCTCTTAAGTAACAAAGAATGGTGAAAATCTTGCGAGGAAATTAAGCATGAAATTTCAGATTCTTCTAAAATAGAATGCGTCATAAACACAATGTGTAATGAAAAAAAAGGAGCTGTCACTAACGGTTTTTGATACATTCTTTGAAATATTCTTCTTGCGTCGCCCTAAGTGAAATAAAAACTTGGCTTCTTTTCAAAAGGAAATCAAAATTAAATTTACATGCAAGACAAGTGCCTCAAAGAGAAAACATGGACATTTTTGAAGTATCCACATAGCAACATAATTACAGGATTTGCTTATAAAGTAGTATTGACAAGAAAATTAATTCTCTGATGTTTGTATAAGCATTGAAATTTTTACGCAGAATAGAAAGCATTGTTTTCGTAGTACAATAGCTACTTATCTAGTTAGGAAGCTGTATACAGCATGAAAACTTTGCGTATTATGAAAAATGTGTGATTTTGCTATCCTTACAACAGACTAAAAATAGATGTTAAAAATCTGGGAAAACAAATTTTACAAGTGATTTTTGCAGGCTTAAAAATTGGGAACATATTAACAAAATATTAAATAATGAGAAGACAGTTTGTAAGAAAATGTACAGTCTGTAAAAATAAAATTTAATTAAACTTTCATTTTTCTTGTTTTAAAAGATTTCTAATAATCTTACACATAATAGCGTTGAAAAGTGTATAATTCTGAAGGAGGATTAAATTATCTTCATGAAATTGCCAATTTTTGATAAAGCAGTGAAACTAAAAAGTATACTGCTGTGGAAAAGAAAAGAATTATGAATACATTAGTGGCTAGTTAATGAATGTGGATTAGCTTTTTTTAATAAAATGTACTTTGATTGAAATAAACGAAAAGGAAATGGTGTACATAATTTTAAATAAGTTTCAAAGAAAGCTTAGGTGATAAGATATAAATTGAAAAATTGCATTTTATAATTATAATATTACTTCCTAAAATTATCATGATTAAAAATATAAAAAATAAAGCTGAATAGACCAAACCTTATAAAAGGTATAATTATAACTTTGGATTTTGCAAAAGGCTCAATTTCTAAATGGTACATCTTAGTCTATAATCGGGCTTCTTTTATAACTAAGTATAGAAAAATGACAATTTACTGTTTTAGAGGGAAAATTAAATGACTCTTTTCAATGAATGGTACTGTTTTCTCATTAAATAAGTTATAACAATTTTTTAAACTTCAGTAGAAGTTTAAAAAAATTGAACAGAAAATATCGGTGAGTGGAAAATATAAATTAATTTATTTCAAAAAAGTTCCACACTTTTTATGAGCAATGTTTCTTTTCTATTTGACTTTCTGAGTTTGGCACAATATATCCCATGAGGATTTAGTGCCAAAAATTTCAAAATACAGAGCAACCAACTAATTTCTTTTCTATTTATAAGCCTTAAAAATTTAACTCTATATCATTAATTTCTTTCTATTTAGAGCTATAAAGAACGGTATTTATTGAAAATATAAACTATAATTATTACTGAATTATACTATCAATTCAAAATTTTCAAAAACCTATTATTCATAATGAAAGAAGTTTTTGTATCTTTAAATTTAGAAGTAATCTATCCAATCTAAAATTCTAAGAAGTTTAAATTCCTTTGGAATATGAATTTTGTTATAATAATTTGAAATTAAGGCTAAAAGTCAGTATAGAAACTAGTAAAAATAAGAGTTAATAAAAATAGTTAAAAAAATTACAGAAATAGAATGAAGAAATTAAGTATTATCTCAGTTTTCTAAATTATTTCATACATTTTTCCATATTTTAAGGATTGCTTCGTAAATAGTTCTCTATAATTTAAAATTATTCATTAAATTTTACCTCTGATAAAAATTGCTTCAAAACTATCAACGACAATGAACAATATGAGAGTTAATAAATAAGAAGCAAATATTTACGTTAGTAGATATCAAATTAAAAAGAAACCTACACTCAAATGTGCAGCATCATTTATGAAGAAATATTTATTAATAAATAAATTGCAACTGGATATGTTAAGACTTAACTCATCTGTGAGATGTTTGACTTAAAATGATTTATTATCTTTTATCTTATCACGAAAGCAACTTACAAGAATTAGGAAATTAAACATATTATCCGAAAAGAATTATTTAATTCTCCTACATTGACTTGATGGTGAATATTATGCAAATTGGAATAATAAAGTTTAGATAAAATGCGACAAAATTTTTCTTCTGCACGAAGTCCCTGCATTTTGCAACATTAATGCATATTTACTCGTTGATTATAAAAGGGTTATAACAAATATGAGTATTATGAATTATATATATGAATTTATATATATTTCTTAAGCAAATATACTTGTAAATAGAGCAAATGTCTTTATCAGATTTATAATATATAGTTCAAGTTTCAAAAATGCACTTCTTCGTAAAAAAGATATACTAAGAGAAATATAATTTTGCTTGCAATCAAAGCATCAAAGTCGTTATAATATTTTTCAATCCCTATGGTCTACATTGAAGAAAACTTTTATTAAAGCTTCCTTCATTTTAAGATTGATTATAAAAGTATTAAGCAACTCATCGCATCCTTTATTGAGAATAATAAGTTCTTAGTATTGACTCTCTGATTAGAATTAGGCAAATGAGTTGATGGTTGTTCTGGAACCTCCCTACATCAATTCGGTCTAATGTTCTTAACTGATCAGTAGATACTATGCGGTGAAACAGAGACAAGGAATTTATTATTCAGTATTCCATACATTCCGCTTCATCCAAATTAGGTGGCTTTCACGTGAAAGGGATTACGGAATGCATTACGCATCACAGAAGGTGGCAAATCCAGAGTGTGCTGAAGATAATCCCCGGTGACGTTAATCCTTATGACGGGGTTTGATTGTTTTATCATCGATCACTTGATTTGCTTTATTTCATTATGCCAGGGGTTTCAGCATTGCTGTACGTCAGGTGATCTATTCGTATCACCACTGGAAAGTGACGAGGGATTTAGTAACTTTCAAGTAATTTATTCCCTAACTGTTGAAGCAATTCTAATGAAGGTGGATGCCAAAGATAAATTACCGCTTCCCAAAGTCCAATGTTGGTGAAGTGAAATTAGTAAGGCGGAAGAAAACTCGAACCAGTATTGAAAAGCGGGAAATTTCGTTAATTTCCTCTTTAATCTAATAATACAGACCGCATTGAAAAGAATGGAAGCTCCCTCCTCTCTGCCTATTTATATATAGCTTCATATTTAATTTTGTTTACAACAAATAATACTTTTAATTATTGAAGCACTTGAACGTATGCATTAAAATAACTAAGATAAATCTTTTGAATCACTTAGGAATACAGATTGCAATAAGTCAATTAAGGATTTGAAACTTTTGCCGTATGTATTAATATAAATTTGCGAGAAATTGACTTTTTTCTAGTTATAAATATTTTACTCATAAAATATGATAAGTCAAAACAATTTTTACCATATTATAAATGGTATAACAAACGTAAGAAACATAAACAGAATATTAACTAAGAAGTTTTAGAAATTGATATTCCATTGAATGTTTTAGTGAAATAGTTGTTTGAATAACTGTTTTAGTGAAATAATTGTTGGAATAACTGTTTTAGTGAAAAATAAGGATCTTCGCATTACGATTAACTAAAAAGATGAGAATACAATACCATTTTTAAGAACAATTTTGTATGGTTTAGGATTAATTACTGAAATGAGGAGAGTATCTTCTTATAAGTGCTCCTTTACTTACATTTTAATTAAGCATACAAATAATAAAAAATATTAATCTTCACATTTTTAACAATAGCCCATTGTATTTCTTAAGGTGTGAATTAGTTGTTCATTGATAATTAATATCACCTTTCGAAGGTACACGAATAATATTGGTGAATGACTTTGTAATTTTAAGCCATGTACAAAGTTGACGAGGACAACAACTGAGCTGTCATCCCGCTCTCCAAACTTCAACGACACGTCAACCTGAGGGCTTTGAGCCTCAACAAATTTAACGACCATCAACCACTCAACACGGCAAGCAGTTTAAGGGGGAAAAGACAAAGTTTACGTTCATATTAATCAAAATTTTTAATTTCATTTATCAATATATGATGTGCTTTCTTAAAAATACTTTCTTCGAAATCTGGAACGAAGATATTTTAGTTAGGTCTTACATCTTTTTTCAGTATTGTACGTGTTCAAGGCATTTATCAATTGTATCATTTTAATATAAGATAACTGAAAACTTACCACAAAATAATCCTAAAAGAGATACATTTTTCATCGGTTTCAGAGTATGAAATCTAATGCATTAATGAAAAACGATATCTTATAGCTTACCAACATAGAACTTTCATTCCTTAAATGAAAAGATCTGTTTTAATTTTATACCATAAAAGTACGAAAAGTGACTTACCCGTGCCTTGTAAGCCTGCGCTTTTTGTTGGAATTCATCAGACAGAGTATCAGCAAGGTTAGAGGAGTACTTGTCCCCCCCAACAATTACAAAACTGCCTTTGTAGACACGCTCTGCAAAGGACAAAATTTCTAATCAATACCTAATAAAAATATTCAAAAAATTAATTTTGGTTACACTGCTAAAATTTATTTTAACCCAATGAAGTAAAGTTTTAGTACCAGTCTATAGCTCTTTTCTTGGTACAGACTAAATAATTCACTTTGTAAATATAATCTTCTCGCAAGTGAATTTGCTTTTAATATTTCATTAACATAAATTCAATACAAATGTAGGGTTAAATTTAAGTACGTTTTTTTAATATAAAGTGCAATTATTTTACACTTACCTTTTTACAGAAAAGGACCATGTAGATATTTAATATGAAAATTTTAAGACAGACTTACAGACCTTGTTGACCCTCAGTGATTTGAAAAAAAGTCCACTAATTCATACTCACTTTAAGGTTTCTTCCCAGATTAAAATTTACGTAATGATACTCTAAATTTAAGGATTTTTTACATTAATTTTTAAATATTTTATATTCATTTATTAAATAAAACTTACTACTTCAAGATTGCTTCCAGTATTTATTCCTTAAAATATTTGCTAAAATAATAACATAGAATATCATTGTCACATACCTTTTGAAGGAGTTTGCATTGGAAAATATGTTTATCATTTTCTCTTCCTTGCTAAGATATATGTTGTGTCTTTTAACCTTATTTAATTCATTATTATATATCAAGGAAAAGTTATCAAATTATGAGTTAAATGATAAAAATTAGAATCTGAATATATTGCTGATTATCAATGTTTGTTTTGTATTTATTTAAATGCAAACAAGAACCCATACTGCTCATAACTATCCAATTTACTAACTATGAGGTGACGTTTAGTTTGAAATTAAAAATATTTTCTGTATAAATTGCAAGTAATCATTCTTGATTAATATTCTAGTTATTTAGTGTACGAGACATTTAATACTTTCTTACTTCATTTGCAATTAAAGTAAATCAAATATCTATAGGACATATTAATAGTTCTCGTGTAGAAATATTTTAAAATAATGACTTAAGATACAAAATTGAGACAATTATCAGTAATAAACGTTGAAACAATTATTTTTAATTAGAATACATCATTAGAGGATTTTTGGCTATTTATATAGAAATAAAAAGGAATAAAAGACAATAAAAACTAATCAGTGCTTTTCTTTAAGTCCTCCTATTCAGTAAATAATAATTAGAAGATTGCATTAAATTAAGATATTTTTATTTACATTTTGTTCTAAGCTTTGCCGTCTGTTTAACTACTAATCAGCTATATATTGACACTTATTTAGTCTCGTCATAGAGCATTAATATTTAAGTATTCATATATAGCCGTTGTTGTGCAATTAATTTAATATTTTAATACATATTTAATGTTTACATCTGAATGAAATGAAGTGATGGACTTTATATATTATTCTACATTTTCAAAACAGTAATTTAAATCTTCTCATAGTTATAAATATTTAAAGTAATCTGTAATACAGTGAATTATTTAGTTTTAAAGGATAATTGGGTAATTGTTATATAACAGTTTAATGAATAAGTTATTTTAAGTATTCAATGAAAATAATTCCTTAGGTGACATTCATTATTCAATACTTTAAAAGGATCTATAGCTAACATAATATCATCAGCCATAAAAACAATTACTTAATGTAAAAGAAAATCTATCATTGTATATCTAAGATAAAATTGGATGAGAAACTTAAAAGTTAATCATACAACGTAGCTTAATAAATGTGGTATTGACGTAATATATAAGATGTACTTTAAAACTAAAATAAATAAGAACATTGATCTAGTTAATCTAAAAGAAAGTACATGGCTAATGTAATTGAAGTTTATTTTGGTTGTTTTGAAAAACGTCGAGTTAAGTGAAAAGAAAATAGTCTGATAGAAATGATTTTACCTTAGATAAATCCAGAAAAATAAGAAGGATTAAAAGTAAAAGGTTTTTTTATACTTAAGGAGACTTTTTGTAGAAAATTTGGGATCTCTGTACATGGGAAAGCCATAATCAATACAAAGAAGTTAAAAGCTATATAGGCCAAAATAAATCAAGAAAACTATTTTCAAGAGAGCTATAGGGATAAAAAAATAAATAGAAAAGGTTATTGGTTTAAAGTCTAGAGACTTTATACGCCTATAAGATATTTTAGTAGATGATCTTGTTTCCATAACCTGTTCACTGATTTTTTAATAATAATTAGCTCATTATGAATGTATATTGTACCCGTATACGATCTAAATATAATTCAAAGCCAATAATTAAAAATATTATAAAATGCATTCAACATTTTGATTCAAAAAAATTAGAGACACAAGAAACGTATTTGATTCATTGAAATCAAAATAAAGCAACCATTACAAGGTATTTGATAAAATATCATTGTGTAAATAAATTCTAGTTATTTTACAAATTTTATCTAGTTTGATTTGAAGAACCGACATTTTTACGTTAAATTAATTACTCAGGTGTTTTATTAAGTAGGATTCGTTTATTCTACTAGTTACTGTTCTAAGTCATTTTTTTTATTTAAAAAAATAAAGAAAAATCTAATATTTAACTTTTGAAATTCATAAAGTCTTTTTGAAAGCTAATAATTATTAAAAGGAAGAGTAATATCTAAATATTACAGAAGATTAAGCAAAATCTATTTTTTGCTGTTAATAACAATTAACAATTACTATAGTGTATTAGAAATGTATATGTATATAGTATATGTGTTGCTGTTGCATCAATTCTTGAAGAAATCTTATTTTTTCTTAAAATAAAACTAATAAAGTGTTTTAATAAAAACCTTTATTATAATGATAATTGATTAAGACCTTCGAAAAGGCATTTATTTGTTAAACTGAATAACAGTGGTATTTGTTCCATTATTATTACTTCCAGATAAATTATACTATGGAATGTTGTATATCTCTACTTCTACAAATAATTTTTGGGATAAAAAGCAAGATTCGCATTTTTTGTGCAAAAACTTTTAGTCCCAAAGCAACCCATAAGAATTTTCATCCTTTATCTCTGATTTCTGTGTTATGAAACTTTTATATCTTTTTAATTAGCCTTACAAATATTTTTTTACTGGAAAACCTTCCATAATTTTTAAATTTGAGCCATTTTTTTATCATTAATTATTCAGCTCTTTTTAATAATTTATTTAAAATTATCACAGAAAAATTATTTTTATTTACGTTCACTTTAACATAAAAATAAATATTCAGCAAAGTAATGAGCCGTCAAAATATCGGTTGCTTAAAAACAAGTTTTTAAAGCTACTATCTCTAATCCTTTTATTTCTTATTATATGCATGATTATTTTTCTTTAAAAAAAATCACTTAATTAAAATTGAAAACATGCAACAAACATTAAATGTGGTTTCGAATTTCATTCTTGTTTTTCATGTATTTCTCTTTGAAAATTAAATTAATTCCAAATCTTAATTACAATGTTCGTATAAGTTTCTGCTTTAGATACGTAGGTTGCTTTATATTTGAGGAGAGTTTTTAGCTTTCAAAGAAAACATATATAATTTTTTTAAAAAAAAATAGATACTTGTTTAATTTATTTCTGCACTATAGCTCATTTAATCAGAATTTCAAAACATCCTGATGAAAAATTGCATTTTTATCTAGAATGTACTTATAAAATATTTTTTGTGTGTTTTGATGTTTTAGACTTGTGTATCAATTAAAGTATAATTCTAATTAGTAGAAAGTAGTAAATATGTTTGTCCAAACTTGGTACTAGTCTTCAGAAGAATGAGTTAGCACTATACACAATTTAAATCAAAAATTAAATGTGTTAGGGAATAACATGTTAGGGTATCAACATTTAGAATAAAAATAAAATGTGTGTAATCAGAGTACTTTTTTAACTTATTTTTAATCACTGCTCAAACATAAGAAAAACTGAATGTTCAGTAAACGCATAAGTAGCAGATAAATTCTTAGTGTCTAATTGCTTACAAAAATCTTATTTGAGAAACAAAAAAAGTGTGATTGAAAAAAAGTACTTTTTAAATAAAAAAAAAGTGTATTTTGTTAAAAACAGATCATCTCTTCATAATAGCTCTTTCACGTGGATGGGAACTTTTTATCATATATTTTTGTTTTCAATGATTCATAGGATGTCTTAGGTCCATTAAATATAGTATCTTGAGGTCATAAAATATTGTATCTAGTAATTTTAATTAACATTTATATGAAAATAAATTGTCTTAAAACATACTTTTAATCAACAACTCCATCAATTAATTTATTTATTGAGTTCATCATATATTCTTTCATATTCCAAAACATTATTAAAAAATTCTACGCAAAAATTATTTACATATTCAGCCCCATTTAATAAGCTTGTCATAAATTTAAATTATTCTCTAACTTTCAACATTGATAGAGCATTTTTACTTAAGATTTATGTAAAATCAAGTGACGCTTACTTAAGTGGGAAGTTACTTAAATTACTAAATTACGATTCAAGAAAAATAAAGTTTCTAGAAATATTTCACCACAAACGTAAAAAAGAAAGAAAACGAAGCGGAAAAAATCAAAACTTTTAACCCAAACCATGTCTTGCAGCTTATATTTCTGTGCTGTTAATTTTAGCTTGAAAGAAAAAAAATTCAAAAAACTTTCACTCGTGTGAAAAAGTTACCCTTTCGAATGCGTAATTAACTTCTACTTGTTAGCTTAGAGTGCTTGCATCTTTTTATTAAGCTTTGCATACATAACTTCGTCAAAATAATGAATAAACTCAAAATTTTCGTTACATTCTGAAGGAATTCTTTCTCACAAAAAATAACTTATTACACAACCGACAAATTGTCTTCATATATTTGCCACTTCATATATTTTATCCACTTTGTATTTTAAATCATTTAAACTGAATGAGTGTTAGCTATACATTTTTTTTTCTTTTTTGTTTTTAGGACGTAAAGAATGTAACAAATTAAGAAAATCGAATCTAGCCTTTATACTTCGGCAGAAGAACGGTTGTATCAACTATTACAGAAATATTTATAAATCGAAATAAAATGTAAATTTAAAAAAACTTTGAATCAGATGACAACATTCAGTTAAATTAAAATGCGTGTTTACAGATTTTTTTCTAATTTATACATAATAAAAAGAGAACCATCTAATTTTTTGTAGAATCACGATACTTAACTGAACCCTACTCCTCACGTAGCATTTCAATATAATTCAGTCTCGTTCAGAATTTCTCAGTGCCATTAGAATTCAATCATTCTTTATTTAAAATTAAAAAAAAGTAACAAAATGGAAGCCCAAAGTCAAATACATTTACCATTTTTTCACCATTTGCATTACTTGATGTTTTTAAAAGCTCCCTTAACATTTTATATGTCTTTCTAATATTCCAATAGAATAAAACTTTTAACCATGCAATATAAACAATGACATCAAATAAGTTTTTATATAAAACATGATATTAAATACAGTAAATGTAGAGTAGATGTCCCAAATGAAAAATCGAAACCTCCTACTTTTTTAAAAATTATAACATAAATTAAATTAAAAAAAATAATAATTACGTGAGTTAAATATAATGTTCCGTGGGGTTAATCAGAGGCATGTTTAACAGCAACGCCTAAGCAAGCCAAATCTCAGACTTAGTGCTTGTATTAACACCTACATGCAATAAATTTCTTTCCCTGTCTGAAGTTTTCTTGTCCAACAAATGTTTACTTTGAAAAGTCTCAGCCTATTAAACAAAGGTTATGAGAAGAAAAAGTTAAAGCTCGATTGGTGTGCACACAAGGGATCGTACATCTATTTAAAATTAACAAGATTTAGTTTAAAGTAAAGATTCACACATACACATCACTGGATACACTAGTCATTTAGGCACACCTATATATCATAGATTTAGGTCTTATTTGAGCACTCTACTAGTCTGTGACGTATTTGTTTCGATATATATACTATATACTTTTAGGTGTGCTACAGACAAAAATGTATACTAATATTAAATTAGATCTGGAAGACACATCAAATATATATCCCATCAAAAAGTGGGGAATACATTTATGCAACATAGATTTTATTACTCCCTAATACGTACTTAATTTTTAGCATTCTAACTAATTGTCCTTTACTTAACTCAAAAGAAAAAGAAAAGAGAAATATATACCTAAGATGAAACAATTTCAAAAAATTCAGTATTTCAAGAATACACAAATTTTAGGCAATTGATATAAAATTATAATCTAAAAACTGCTCATAAAGAAGCTTTATTTGAAGGAATAAGAATTAACAGAACTTTTAATTTTGATATAAATAAATAAAAAAAAATATGTCGATTTTGTTTCACTACTCTGTTAATCATATTTATATCCCTAATTTTATTAAAACTTAAGGAAAATATGATTTAGAATTTAACTCTAACTAGCCTAAAATGTTCCTCGCCTCTATTTAAAAATTACTCACTTCATGACATTGAAAAATTTCAATAGATTAAGATTCTAAAATATGAGTTCATTATTATTTTAAGAATATAGTACATTAAGAGTATGGTAAACCAAAATGCTGCTCTAAAACTTTATCTTTAAAATGACATTCCGTGATTTGCAAAGAATAATTTATCTGGATTCTATCTTATCTTAGAGTAATTGTAAATTCATCTTCTAGAATTTTACTCTCTAAAATATGGATCACTTTACAATCTTCTCTATTCCTTTGAATTACTACAACAGTAACTAAAATCTACCGCATACTTCAAACCACATGAAAAATAATGCAGGGAAAATATATTTGACTGCTTGGCACAAAAATAAAAATAAATTTTTTATAACTTTGCGAATAAATAGAATTCCGGGTGTACATCAAACAAAAGAAACTTATTCTGAAAAAATATTCTCTAGGGTATAAAAGAATAGGCTATGGTAGAAATGTATTTGGAAGAAAGTTTCTTTCCAGAGACGGACAGTTTTTGCTTAATGTATGCTTTCTTTGATTACACAGGGAAAAAGAAAGAAGAATATTCTCACAAAAGAAAAGCTAAATCCATCATTGTTAGAATTTTATATTCTTGAAGAATTTATGCACAAATGAAAAATAAAGTCCATTGTGGGGAAAGCATCAAGTGCGTAAATTTTTCAGAATATCTTAATATACTCTACTGTAATTTATACCGGCAACTGGGCAAATAGAAGTCTTATTACATCTATTAAATCCATTCCATTTTCTAACTACTTATGAATGAGCAGTCTTGTAGCAATAAATAATTCCTAAGATATTTAGATGAAAGAAATAACAAAAGATAAAATGAACTGTTTTTTTTATTATTCTTAAATAATATTCCGCAGTGCTTAAAAATTTCTCACCTTAGTAATTTCTTGTTATTTTATAGTTCTTCTATTGCATAAAATGAAGTTTCTGCTTTTGAGCAAATTCCATTGATATATGCTGCGAACCATTGTTTTAAGAAATTGAACATGTAATTTTTCCTTCGAATTTCATGTTTGTCTAAATAGCGCTTCTGTAATTCAATACAGTTTTTTATGTGTAGGTAACAAATATGCTCAAGTAATATATGTGATTTTTTAATCCTATATTTTAATTTAAAAATGCAAAGCTAAGATTACTTTCCTTATATAGAGTTGAATATGTTAAAACCCTTTTAGAAAAAAAATGCTATAGTTTTAAGAGAAGTTAGAGTTGAAACTAAAAAAATAAAACTAATTACATAAATTTTATCAAAAACTTTTTTTTACTGTAACTTGGTGTAAATGTATAGATATATACTTACATAATATACAAAATACGCATATATATATTATTTACTTGAGAGACAAAAGTGATTTGAATATTAAAGATTAAAATATATGATTGAAAAATTTTGAAAACGATACACATATGTTTATTTTAATATTATAAATATTAAAAATAGTGAACTGCTTTGTTAAAAAAGAAAGGTTTAACCAGTTTTATGGCTAACCAACCTTCCCCCTTTCTGTTTACAATACTGATTCACATCCTATGGAATATAATGGATAGAAGTTCTAAATACAATACTAATAAAAAAAGTTACATAACTAAAGAAGCATTAAAAATGCTTAGATCACACATGCTCCAATCAAAGAACAATAAACCAGATTTAGTGATCTAAATACACATTCAAAACTTGAAAACTAACGGCTGATTAGTAGTACTATTGATAAGCGTAAAAATTATATTTCTAAAATAAATATAAGTTAAAATCCTGAAGTAAAAACTAAAACTATAAAAATACTATTAAGATTATTGCTTTAAAATTTTTGTATACTATTATAACAATACGCACGAAATGAATTCTTTTGCAAGTATTAATTCTATAAGTTACATTAATGCCATTTATGATTTGAGAAGGGAGGTATTTAAATGTAGAGAAAACTCACGGAACTGGGAATATTTATATTATATTTATTAATATATGTATAACAGATGCCTACTCTTATAAAAAAAAGAATAACCAAATCAATATAATAAAGGTTTTTTTATACAGATAACTATAAATAAAATTAATTTAATAAGATTATTATAATCTTTGATACTTTTTTGAGTTCTGAAAAATCTTAAACTAAGAATCTTAATAAATATAATGTACAATAATGTTTCTGAAAATTGATTAATGTTTTTTACTTTTCCAATGAGGTATTTTAATAATACTAAAGTCGAAACTTTCTATGTTGTCATAAAAATTGGTAATTAAATTATCTTTTAATTTTATTTGAATATCTAGAAACTAGACTGATCAGTATTGTTGTTTGCCTAATTCAGATTAAGAAAGAGTGGATAAAATTATAAATTTGGTTTGAAATACTTATTTTCTCAAAAAAGATAATGCCATCTATGTGTCGAAAAAATAAAACGAAGTCTTTTATTTTAAAAAGAATGTAAATATAAATTAGATAGAAAATTACTAGCCGGTCTACCATATGGCACACCTTTAATCTTTTGATAATAACTGAAATTATAATGTCAGAATATAGTGTCTAGAATTAAGAAATATTGAAACGTGGAGTGAAAACAACAAGGTTTAGCCGTCATGAAGTAAGCATTATATTTAAACAAGCTATATGACATTGAAAAATTAACACAATGAAGGAGTGGCCAGAAAGGGAAGAAACTCGGATAACAAAGAGAAAGACAGCAATCAATAATAAGTTATATATTATATATATATGTTTATTTTGAAATGTGTGATGCACGCAACACAAAGCGAATATTACGTCAGTGCAGTAGATTATAGGACCACCGCGGATGAGGACACAGGAAGCAACATGTCTAGATAGATGGTCAATGAGAATATGGATGATGCCTTGAGGGGCGACTCTACACTCCCTGTTAACCATTTGCTACAATTCGTCTTCTAAACTCGAAGATTCGATCAGGAAATTCGAGTGAGGTCCAAATGCATCCCGTACGTGTTTATTGGTAAGCAATCAGGGTTGTATAAGGGCTACAGAAGCATCTGTGCATCTTGCAGAACACGTTGGTGGATGCCTACAGTGTGCGGTTGGGCGTTATCCTGCGAGTAAAAGGAATTAGATACCAAAAAAGAGTTTCACTGGCTGCAGAATACCGTTCACGTATCGATGTACCATCATATTTCCCTCAGTACGATTGTGAGTTGGGTTGCTGTAGTATGCGATGGTACCTCAAATAGTACAACAATGATGTCGTATGGTGGTACTTTCCATATATGAATTGAAGTCACCACTTTGGTACCACAGAGGTACACTCTGACCATTTTTAGACAAAGAGAAATGCGACTCGTTTGAAAGCCCAACCCTATTCCATTTTGGTGTACACTTTCCTCTAGATCGTCACCATTGCAAACAAAATCGTCTGGTATATGGGGTTAGTGATAGTTTTTCTTATGAACTCCATTAGTGCAGACCATTAACGATCAATAGGTGGTTAATGGTTTTAGTCGGTGTGGGAAAATCAAAATCAAGGGTGTCCTGAAAAATGGTGGCGGAAGTGGCTTATGGTCTTCTACCCCTTGTCTGAAATACAATTATGCTTAAGATTATTCACAAACACTCACTCTCTTCCTACTCAACAGCCAAAGTAATGAATAATCGCTGGTCGACGCTTCAACGGTAAAAATACTACTACTACTCACGGCCGAAACAATACTAACTCAGTTTTGGCGAGCAACTCCCTATTTGTAGTCTGCACGGATTTTCTCGAAAAGTTCGCTTGAGTCATATTAGTAGATTTCTCCCGTAATTTCCAGAAGCATTCAAATGGTCACCAAGTCGCCAACATGGTCGCCAAAAATGAGGCCAACTTGACTGTGTCACCAGCATTTCGCCAAGTTTCCATTGAATCGCCATTATAATGTAAGGAACGGCGTTATTTGTGAATATTACAACATAAAATAAATACAAACAGAAAATAATATTAATGTATAACACATCCAAATATAAATTATTAACACTGTTTTTAGCATTCATTACACAAAATTCGTAAAAATGTAATGTTTTGTAGGATAAATACCTTGCAAAATAGGTAATACCTTGGGAAATACTTTTTTCTAATTAGAGAAAAAGAGATAGATAACTTGAAAATATGAGTCCATACTTAATATGTAAAAGAGAATATATTTCTTCTACATAATTTATAGAAAATAGTAGCGAGAGAGAGAAAATAAATGTGGTGAAATGAAAACTTCGGCTATTGAGTAGGACGAGTGAACGCTTGTGAATAATCTTTAACATACTTGTGTACTTTAGACCCTGATAGCTGTGTCTGAACGCCATAGAAAGTGTGAAGGCCTTCTGAGATTTATTTTGTGAATATTGCTGCTGTATCCTGTATTTCACAAGGATTGTTTTTCGACAATAAACTTCCATCGCTGCTGACTCCTAAACTGTCTTCCTCTTTGGGACTGATTGCATAAAATCCTCGAACCACGAAGTACGTAACAATATATATGTATATATATATATATATATATATACATACATATATATATATCCTGAAAGTTTGATACTTTATATCAATGCTTTATCAATAGAACTACAAGTCAAGAACGCAAAAAACAGAAATTAATTCAAAAATCTTTATAAAAGCAAATGAAGTTAGACTGCGAAGAAAGGAACTCTATATTTATTTAAAAATATTTCCAAAATTCAATTTCTTTTAGGAATAAGAAAAATTGTACATCAGCAAGACATAATGTATCAAGAAATTTTGTTTCACAGGATATGCTTACAGTCTTTTAAAAATCCTTTTTCTATTTTACAATCGAACTTATAATTAATATCTCAAATTATGTTTCAAAACTTTGAGAAATTATACTTAAGGTGTTGGAATATTTAAGGAATTTAGAAGCAAATTAGAAAGCACTTTGATGAATTTTAGGGAGAAACTAAAACTTATTAAATTAATTCTGCTTTTGAAATTTTAAATAATGTTATGAATTTGTAATTAATACAATGCATAGTGAAATAGAGATATGAATACTTAATAAATATTAACGATTTAAAACATTTTAAACTCCAAATGAAGTAAATATTTATAAAAAATAATAAATAAAAAAATATAGTTTCGAAAATTTTATTTAATATTAAAAAAAATGTGTTATCTATAAAATTATTTCGTTTCGATTTCTATATTATCAAAACGCTTTGTGTAATGTAAATTTTAGCTTAATTACATTTTCCTTAAATTCTCCTTATTACATTTCCTTAAATCCTCTTATGCGATCAGGAAAATATTAAAAAAAAATTGTTTTTAACTTACCATTTCTTTTTCCCAAATCCAAGAATTGCACTGAAAAAAAAATGGAAGAATTAATTTAAAATTCATAACTCAACACAGCATACATATTTTAAAATAATTTATTTAAAATGATACTTATTGCTTATTTAAAAAGGTTCACTTTCAGTAAATTTATTTTAGTGCCTTTTTCTTTACGTAACTAAACATACATTCCTTAAATATTTGAATGAATGCTGAGAAAGCATTTTTTCCAACTTTAATAGAGATTTAAACCATGAATAATTAGTATCTGTATAATTTAAAAGCAATTTTTAGAAATTTTCCTTTGTTAATGAGCGTTTAGCTTATCTTGAGTAAACAAAATAAAGCTATAAAATATATTTAAAGCGAAAACCGTATCATTTTGCTTATTAATAATTGATTCTCTTTTAATTTCGTTAAAAACGTTTATTTTTTAAGCGTTACTATCTAGAAACAGTTGTAATGATAAAAGCTGATGCATTTCTAATTATTGTGGTAAGGAAATATGTACCTAAGTACAAAAATATTTTTTTCGTGATTTTTTACTCACATAAACGACGAAAAAAAGTTTTATTTACCTGAAAAAAGGAAAGAACGAGGAAAAAGAATCATGTGAAATTTATTTCTAGGTAAAATGAAGGTTAAGTTTTTATTTATTTTTTTATTTTTATTTTCTGTTTTCTTTCAAAAACTTTTTCGACTCTCCTCGAAGATAATTTTAGAAAAGATACTGTTTGAGTTAATAAATATTCATGATGAAAGGGACTAAATGAATAAAGATATGAAAGCATGACGACGAGGTAATGTAATTCATATCGTTACATTATGATTTGAAAAGTTTTTAATGAGATAATGAAAACGATATGCAACACTGATCCTTTGCTTTTAGGCACAAATGAGACTTCTAAAAGGAAAATTGGATTACAGTTCTGAAAAGAACCGTTATTATGAAAAAGATGAATGATAAGCTTTTTCATAGCATCTCGGGGAAAAAAATTATTTCGGTGCAGTTTTTTTTAGTTATACAGAAATGATACAATACTCTTAAAAACGCAAACATTTTTTAAAGATATTTAGATATTTTACTTATTTTATTTTTTACAAATTCAAAATGAACTAATGAAATACATATTTTTATCTAGCACAATATATATATATATATATATATATAATTTATAAATTGAAACATAATTTCATATGTTAAAACTTTAAAAAGTTTTTGTTTGATTTATCAATGTGGCAATAAAGCCCTTCAATACTTTATCAAAACTGATTAGAAAAATAACATTATCTCACAATAAGTACTTTTATGCAGATTCCCCCCACTAATTTGATAACATTTGTTGACACTTGACAAAATAACAAGTACCCCTTCTGAAAAAGAAGCATGTGTACAAGATAAGACAGCGGTTGTGGAGAAATCCCTCTGATTAGTTGTGCGCATTCCTTTAAAAGGTATTAAATGTTGATGTCTAACGACTGAAGGTAACAAGGCAGCTTTTCATTAAATTATCATGTTTATTAATCCAGATTTTAAAGCACTTTGCTTACGGACTAAATGCCTTATTCGCCCATAAAAAAGAATAAACACCAGGAGAAATTATCTCCAATGGATACTGGAGTGGTACTGGAGTACTTTTAAATAAGTTTGTGTGGTTATTCGATCAAAAATAACTATTTGTCCTAAAGAATGCTAGGAAACAATGTTTTAAAACCATCAAATAACCACTTTTAGGCCTTACAGCTTTAACCAAACAGTCAAAATGTAATGTTTTCGAGGAAGTCGTCAAACATACTAGCCTTTTCTTTGATGGTAAAGAAAAGGAAAGAAGCTTCATCAAACCAAATTATATCCTTCCAGTAAATACGGTTTCATGTAGAAGTTGTCTGCAGCCCTGCATGCTCTTTTGGACATTGATATCAGTATTAGGGATTTGTGCTTTGCAACACAGTAAAAATATGAAAAAAATATAATAAAATCTAATCTGTGAATCTCCTGACGAACTTTTCAGTTTGAAGTGGGATCTTCTGAATCAATACTTAAATCTGATTTGCTTTCTCAGCCAGCTATGAGCACACGTTGTTGACGAATAATTTGTGTTATTTCTCACTGATACCTGTTTGCAGCTTTCTTTCCTGTCCCTAATTTCTCCGTTTAGAAGTAATATATTTTTTATTGATATCCGGTCCTAATCTAAGGCATGGGTGTCTTAGATATTGAAGGAGAGCACCGATAATTATACTTTTCTGCACATCTCTGTGATGTGAGATTTTAAAGTAATATTACACAATGATTTCTTTTCTATATCTGTACAACTTTTAGTGGATAGTTGACTTCCTATCCTTTTGTAATTGGGGATACCACCAAACATTTGTATAAGAGGGATTCTTCTTGGAGTTTAGCCGCAATTGGCCCTTGCACATTTAAACTATACTGAAGAGTGATTCTTCTTCAATAGGTGCTTCCATTACCTTTTAATCTCATCGGTATCATATTTGCATTCTGCCATCTGCACAGGCAACGGTTTTAACCCTCTCAATCTCAAATACACTTTTAAAAATTAGAAATTTGCATTACGAACTTGATTTTTGGAAGTCAGTGTATTTAAAGGAAAGGGGAAAAAACAAAACTCTCAAACTGCGAAATAATGTTTCTCTGATAAGGACAGTACTTTAAATTATAAATATTCATGAGAATAATATGTAAATCTACTGTTTCCATATGTTTTAGTTAGTGTAAAAAGGGTATCTAGTTTAATCTAGTGTAAAGAGTATGTATTTTGATTCGTCTGTCAAGTGTAGAAATCAAGAGCTTAATTTTGCTTACATTAAATTAGAATGTCTCAAATGTGGGATCAATGTATATATTGTTTTTAAACTTACAGCTGTATTTCCAAGAGGAAAGAGTTTCTACTCTTGAACAACCCATTAAAAATTTTAACCAGAAATTCAAATTTAAATTCGTGCATGAAAAAATTTTATTAGAAAAAGCCAGCCCTAAAAAAATAAGAATGTAGGCAAATAACATTTTATCTAATTATACGTAAAGAGCCCCGAATTCACAATTCTTGTTTAGAGTAAAATAATTATGTGGTTAAAATAATGGGGCTTTAGAAAGCTTAATAACTTTTAGAGTGGTTTATTAATGAAACCTCTTCAGTTTTATTTTTAGACAAAAAAATATTTTGAAGAAAAGAGTGCTTAAAGAGTCTTGAATGAGTACCATGAAAAAATAAGTAAATTCATTTATCAGATTTCTAAGCACTATATAATTGATTGCTTTCATTAAGGACAACTTCTCTATCGATTAAAAAATGTGGTTGATTAAAAATATCTCAAAAATGAAAAGAATGGGGATATTTATTTTTCCAAGACTATAGAAAATTATACACTAGTTCTTAAAGATAAAATTTGGGTTTAATAAATTAATAATATATTAAGGTTTCTGATCCAAGTCTAAATTTATACATAAGTTATTTTTCTAACTTCATCAAATTGAATGATGTATTCCTTCACTATAATACATTTTTCTTCTAGAAAAAAAATACATCGAAAACCTGTGATAATTCTACCTAGACTAAGCGAAGATAAGTACTGAGGGAAAGAATAATATTTTGAAGAAAGATTTTGACTATGGAATTTCTGATTGCCTATACAAGTTGTGCTCTTACATTATGGATAATGATTTAATTTGTTTTAAAGCTAGAGGAGGAGAAAATTCTTGCATTATCCGTTACATTTGACAGCATATTTTGAAGAGGAAAGTTTAATTATTCATGTCAGTTTTGTATATTATTTATGAAAATGTAAGATAATTATTAAAATATTTTATGCTGCAAATTATTTTTAAAAGTGTAATCTAGCTCTGATTTACACCAATATAATAATTAGTTTTAACAATCAATCTTTTAATGTAAGATGAAATATTTCACTAGATATAAATAAGAAAGGAAGATAAGAGGAATTTTTATTTTGGCAAAGTTCAAAATAAAGATATTCGCTCTCTCAGAAGGCATTGAAACAAATAATTTAAAATATTACTTAATTCATTCTAAATTATGGTATTTTTTAGACACAGTGAGGAAACCTCATTCTGAAATAAGCTTTCAGTTCTTTCATTAACCGTAATTAATTTTTTAGATTTTGAGAAATGTGTCAGCCAGTGTCAGTAAGAATAACTTTTGTAAAAAAGTATTAAAAAACCCCAAAACTTAAGGATACTTAAGGCTTTTGTTCAATTAAGAATTTATAATATTTATAAATATATTTTTTTATTAATCTTTTTTATAAGGTTTCCTGTTTTTAATTCACGCGCCATCTCTTAACAATGCTATTAACCATAATAATGAGGTATTTCTATCTTCAGTAAAAAAATGTATTTGAAGGATTTATTTTGCATATTTGTATTACTGTGGCTCTTGAAACCTTTTAAATTTCCAATGCGTATTTACTTAGTTTTTTTTCTCGATCTTATTTTCAACCGAAATTATGTGTTGACTTCGACCATTAATTTGAAGCAGATTAATTAATTTTTTTATCTTCCATTTTTAATTTAGAGTTTTAATTATTTCCTAGTTGGGATTTTTTTTATTCCTGGAAAATAAATTTTTTCTCATCCCTTTAATTTAGCGCTTTTCTTTCTGAAAAATTCTTAAGCTTTGGTTTAATTAGGATGTTTATCTATATAAAGACAAAGCTTTTACGGCCTAGGTGATTATAATTTTTATCATTGTATTTGTAAAGAAGAAAAAAATAGCATTGACTTTTATTAAGTCGAAACAAACCATCGTGAAATAAATATTTATTTAATATTAAAATTGTTAAGATTACGTTCTTTATAAATTTTTTTAGTTATATGACAATCAGAGATTTTGGATGTTAAAATTATATATATAGGCACTTCGTTCATTAATTCATTGTTTTTCTTGAAAATGATACATGATTACTGTAATTTACCCTTTTTATCATGATTTTTCTCATACATATGATTATTTTTTATTTTTTAACTGAATAAAAAATTAATTTAAACGACATTTTTAACTAATGACATGACAAAGAGGGATCTAGCATTATAACAGCAATAAGGTATATTTAGATTTCTGGTACGAAATGGAATTAATTTATTTGTTAAGCTCAGAGAAAAAGACCATTTCTATGGTATCTCAGGAATTAAATCACGATTTAAAAGTAATGGTATTAATATTTCAATCTTTAAAATGTTTCGGAAAAAAAAGCCTATTATTTTTAAAAATAATCTCTTATACTAATGAAGTGACTCAGACTATTACTATTCAACTAAGATTAAAATATACTAATTTAATTAATTCAAAACTGAATTAAGATAATTTAAATTTAGAAATTTAATGTGACTCAAGTAAAAAATTACTCAACTGAAAATACTAATTCAATATAATTAATTTAAAAAGTTGATTTAAGTTATTATAGTTAAATATCAAGCTCATAATGTCAGTGCTTTTTGTCATTTTGATAGAGTGTAAGTTACATTTTGTATGTATTATATACTTTAAGTAAATAGTCTGTAAACTTTAACAACATTCAAAGTTTTTCTATAATATTTGAAAATTCAATAAAATTTTATGTAAATACAATATCACTAACTTTTGTGTCAGCAAAATAGTGTCATTTGTATTATTAATGTCAAAGTAAAAAAATAAAATTTATGAGTATCTGTTACATCATTTAATATTATGCATTAAACGTAACCTATATATTTAGAAATGCATTTATTTCCCATTTTTAAATATATTTCGATAATCTGCAGAACCCTTTACTTTATTTATATATATTTCTTTCTATGACATACCCAAATTTATACTTACTCATTTCTTGAAAAGTTTTATATTTTTTTCATTTATTTGAACAACATAAAATAATTTTTATTTCCTAATTAATGCTTTTGAGTTTTTAGTTATCGTTTAAAGTCATTATACGCTGCATGTGATAGCGATATGGGAATAATTTTAAAGCCGAAATATTTTCTTTGATATCAGTCGGAATCTAGGGCTGAGCTGTGAATTTTGTATGATTCAGTCATCTTTGTTATTGGATAAGGGGGTCCATTTTGCAAAGATGGCAAGGTAATTTATACACCACCTGTTGTACTACAATTTAATTTTTCAGATTTGGTTTAAGTATTAAATGACAATGAAAAGTATGAAAATAAAAATAATTATTTTAGAATGTGTATATTGTAAGAAAAGAAAAATTATAATTACGTACATCCAAAGTAGACTCCAGCGGCTGCTCCAAGTGATACGAAAAGTATCGCAAGAATGACGCATGCACAAGCTGTTGGGGTGCAGCCTTCTTTGTAAGTGAATTTGATCTGGTGGCTGTCTCCACTTTCACTAGGAGTACCACAACTACTGGTGTTAGTTATGGCACTAAACGGAACAGAGCGTTGCTGCAGAGCGTCCATGCTCAGGCCGCTGAAATAGGAAACAACCGTTAGAAGAATTAGGCTTCATAGATAAATATACATAACTTTAAGAAGACACCACAGATATAAAAAGGATGAAGAAACTTTGATTGAAAAAATTCTATATACAAGTTTGGATCATTATTAACAAAAGGTATTCAAATCTAATAGTTTTTCAATCATTTCGTATTTTTTGTGTTGAGAAACTTTTTATTTTTTAAATAGTTCTGGGTTTTGAGTACATAATATTTTTACTCGAAATGAGCTTTTTAAAATTCAGAAAGTGTTTTATTATTTGAATTTTAGAAACCACAAAAACTTAAAACTACATTTTTTATGGTTGAGTACACAATTAATCATATCTCTGAGGTTTTTATTATTTTCATAATTCCTTTAAACATTTCCTAACTGAAATAATATTTGGGGTATTTTTTTAAAAAAAGAGATGTTAGGCGAAATTTTATTTATTCTCTAATAATAATTTCCTTAAAATTCCCAAGTAATAAAATTTTTATTTTATTTTTAAAGTATGAATAGACATTTTATAAAAAATCACTTCCAATAGTTTTAAATACAAAGAACAATTCACATATGAAAAAAAAAGAAGAAAACAAAAAAGAAATTAGCTTTAAAAGTTATCAATCTTTTTCAAAGAAAATTGTGTATGGTACAAAAAGAAATCATAAATAATTCTTAATTTCTTGATAATGGTAACATTTAGAGATTTTATAGCATTTTAATCTTTGTCCTTTCAAATATTATTTTATCTGACATAATAGCATTCATTATATTATAAAATTCATACTGTAGCTATCTATGTACTATAATGCTTTCATATTGCCTTGAACGAATAAATACATTGATTAAATATTTTCCGTTTTTGCAGAAGACGAAAATTAACCAAATATTTGGTAAGTTTTGCTTTATTACAGAATAGTATATTTTTAATATGAGATACTTTTCTTAATGTAGTAACTACTATTATTAAAATGGAAACGGAAATATGAAAATCGGAACATTTAGAAAGCTATTACAACTTAAATAAACTCCATATTTTATTTTTTCTACAAATATTCTATTTAAAATTTCTTTTTAGTTCGCGAAAGTTATGTTGGAAACTAGTAAGCATTTCTTTATTTATAAACTGAAAATGTAACCTTCCATTTTAAAGACAGGTCATTTATCAGGTACATGCATATTACAGATTATTATACTTTTACTGACTTTAATTTAAAAAAGCAATTTAATATTATGATTTAAGCTAGCATTTCATTTTACTAAGGTAGAATTTAATAATTTTATCTATAGAATAAAATTAGATTTTAGAGGCCTAGTTTTTGAAGATTTAAAAACTAAAAATGAAGAAAAAAGGTTTGATTTTCTATTAAATGAAATTCAAATGCATAATCTTTTTGTTTTCAAATAAAAATATCGATTTTGAAATGATGTACTTTAAATCAATAAAGTTATTGTATTTACATTAACATTTATATTACAATTATTGTATTTACATTAATATTTACATTACAATTATTGTATTTACATTAACTTTTAAATTACAATTATTGTATTTACATTAACATGAAAAAAGTTATACAATATTTTATGAAAAAACATATTATAATTTTTTTATACACTCAGTAAAAAGTATGATTATATTCAAAAGTTAAAAAATGATGTAGTGTGATTAATTATATTAATATGTAACCATTGTAAATTATCGTGCATTTTATAATTGCCAGTAAAATTATTATTTTACAATTAATCATACACAACGAATTTTTTCTTTACATAATGATGCATAATATAGCAGTAAACATGTAAAACAAAGAAATACAAACTATAAAAGATGCTAAATAAGTCTTCATTAAAGTATTAAAAATAAGGTATATTTAAGCAAACTTATTTTTCCTTGATTTAATTTTGATCTGAGTTTTAATAAGGTTATATTTTGATTCATCAGTAATTGCGTAACATTAAATTTGAAATAATGTTTAATTGCTTATTTATTCCTGTGATGTTTTTAAAAGAGAAAATGAATTTACATTTATCTTAAGATCATAAGTCCTTTAAAATAAAACGTTGTAGATGAATCTTGAAAGAGGTTTGTGTTCAATATGCTTTTATTAATAAAAAAAGAAACAATCAACAGTCATCACGCGCATTTTATATTCTTCCATAAAAATAATCCAATAATTATTTTAATATGAAAAAATACATATAATTTGATTAAAACAGATGAAAAAAGTTATAACTGTCAGATTTCAGAAGCCAAAATAAAGATGTTAGGAAAACGTTTTTCACACACAGTTTAAAGTAAATCAAAAAGAAATATTCATTCTCTAAGATGAGATAATTTTTTCATACTATCTCTATAAGGCAATGAAAAAATTGAACAAAGTAGTAAATACTGTTGAAAATAATCATTCAGATAATATTAGTTATGTTTTAAGTTATTTTCAATCAGTCCATGATTCCAGAGTCTGAGTAAAGATAAGAAAATAATGTGTATATATCCAAGTTGTTGTCTTCAGTTTATTCGTATTTTTATTTATATTTCTCAGATATTTTTTCATATTATTTATAGATATTTTTTTATATCCAATTTAGATGAGTACAGTTTTTAAAATCTTTATTACATCAGAGTTATAAAATATAAATTATTACACACACACAAATACAACTTACTCTTAAAACTAAACGAGAAACATGTTTTATTAACAGTGTAACATTATATCATTTATTAGATTTATAAAATGGCAAAATGCAATTAATAAAATAACTTTAAGTATTCTTGAGACACAGAAATATTAAATTTGTAGTTAGCATACAAATGAAATTTTTAAGAGATTTGGCTAACAAAAAATATTAATATATTTATTAATTTCAAATCGTCCTTAAAAGATTTTAACGAAACTAATAGATGATTAAAGATTTCATGAACAGTCAATGTATTTTAGAAAATTTTTGGGTATTTAAATATATATTAATTTTACAAAATGTGTTACGCACACACATGGCTGCATTTATTATTCAAAAATATCTTATTAAACTAGAAGAAACTTGTATCTAAATAGGTTCCTAAAAACTGTCATGTTATTTAGAAAGTGACAGATATATGAAAGCCATAACAAAGAGGTTGTCAAGATGTCTTCAAAAAACCAAGTACTTGTCAAGACTTCTTCATTGTGAGCATGAAAAAGCAATTTAAAGTTTGAATAGGCAATATGTGCATCCTAAAGAAAAAATGAATAGCTCTCTCTTTCTCTTTTTTTAAACGTAATTTTCTTTCCTTTTAAGTAGTAGAACGAATGAAACTTTTTCTAATAAAACGTGATGCACGCCATATCATGTGGTTCAAGTAATCTCTTTCTGATTTAGAAGTGATCCTGTCAACAATGCTATGATTGAAGGTTCCTAATGCAGAAACAAATGTGACGGGCTACGTCTCAGAACAAGATAGGGATGTGACTCTTGGAAACCGTGCTGTCAACGCTTCGGAAGGACAATAAAGTCTTGTAAACGTACGATCTGGAAAGAGGCTATATTTATGCATTATGCATGAAATGCGCTCGAGGAGGGCATCTATTGAATCCTCACGTGCTAGACATTAGTAACAGCTGCCCTTTTCCACGATAGGATTTCAGCGCCACTTGAAGCAGAACATGGTCTAAGTTGGGCTGTCAGCAACAGGAGCTATCTGCTTAGCATTCGGTGGACATCCAAGGCGTAAGGCTTTGGCAATGACGCTTCATATGTGGGAGATATGTCAAAGGTGCGATATTAAAGAGAGCCCTGCGAAATCTTTGAAATACTTTGGCTACTTCGAGGACCTATCTTTAGTTCTTGAGCCAGTCAGACGTTTTCTATAAACATGTGAATACTTTGCAATGAAACAAATATCAAAATAGATGATAATACAATGCTCTATATCATATAGAAACGAACTGAAGTACATTTCAATATAAGTTTATATTTTGAAGTAATAACTAATATATATATATATATATATAATGTAACTGTGACAAAACAATATTTATCTTTATTTATATTTTTTTTGCTGTTTTGTTCAAAATTGAGAATTATTAGTTAACATATATATCAATTTAATTATATTTTATTTCAGTCGAAAGAACAATAAATTCTACGTGATATATTTTGAATTATTTCTTCAATTTAGGGATTTATTAAAAGCATGTTTTGATAGAGAATAGTTGTATATTATAAATAATTTATTGATAATAGCAATAGAGTGAATATGATAAATTGCTAGAGTAAATTGAATTGTATTTTATCACTGTGATTTATCTCATTTTAAAAAGAACTCAGTTGTATTAAGCAGTCAAACTCAACGCGTGGAAAAAATTTTTTCTCAAACTTTATTTCAAAGAACAACTATCAATTAAGATTTTCTTAAGTCATGTGCTTTTGATTCAATTGTTAGTGCAATATTATATAAAATATCGTATAAATATGCATTCACAATCTGAAACGCAACACATCAATGATTCAAAATACAAAAGTAAGGAAAGTAAATTGTTCCCCCAATTATAAAATAAATTAATCAAAAGAGAATAATATAACGAATGATAGATAATATTTTTAAGGAATAAATTCAACAAGGAGGGTAAACATAAATTGAATATATGAATGAGAGATATATGATTGAACACATGAATATGAGTATTTTTAAATCTTTCTCACACATATATAATTAACAGTTTTTGATTTGAATAGATCATGAAGATAAGATTGAGAAATATCTAATCATTATTTGAAATTTGATCTATTTCATAACAGATATGATATTCACAAAGTATCATACCACACAATAATTTTACACTTTATTGTTTTCAAATTTTAAAATATTTTAAAACGTAACATTTTATTGAAGAAACAAAAAAATAAGAATAATTTTAAACATGTGATGAAATTTTTAGGTGGAATCTTAAGAACAGCAGGAAAATTATTTTAGTTACATTTTCTTATAAATAATTAACTTTAAATTCTTAAAATATTCCATTACTTCAGGATAAAAAACACTATGTTTTTAAATAGTTCATTTATATGTGAAGCTATCCCTACAAACATTGATCCCGTTACCAAAAGCATATCTATAAAGAAAACAAATATAAAATGTTAAATGAAATCACTTTAATAGATGTACAAAGAGTAAAAATATATATTTTTATGAAAATAATTTACAATGTACATGACGTATGCTTTTTTGAATATTTTGCACGGATCAAAGTTATTAATGAGCCTTTCTTCGATAGATATTGTTAGAATACCTTTTATACATATATACATATATAATCATTAATCATACATTAAATTTCCAAAAACCTAATATAAAGCTATGCAATATATAGAATTATACGACAGTATATGCCATAGTTAAATGGGAACAGTAATATATTAGCAAACTCTTAATCGGAGGAATGAAGATTGTGAGGATAAGCCTTGTATTAAGCCACGAACCTTCCCCTATATTTACCTAAATCACTGGGTTGAAAAAGAAGTGAAAATAGTATATGGAAAATTTAGTTGTAAGTCTATAAATAATTTCTTAGAGTATAAAACCTAAATACTATTGTAAAAACAGAGAGAAATTTAGATACCCTCGAATAACACATAAACCAGAAAGTCATGGAAAATTTACAAAAGATACAAATCTTAACAGCAAAAAAAAAGGCAAGTCATAGTGTGTATATAATAAATAAATAAAAAAAATGATGGATCTATTAAATATCCTATAAATCAAAGGAAGCTTAAATTTTGAAACAGAGAACTAAGAACACAAGAAACCAATAAATGAAATTATTATTAAGCGAATTATATATATATATATATAGAAAATGTGGACATGAACTCCTTTTCCTTCAAATAAGACGATAGATAAAGATCATACTTATGATCCATAGCATACCATAAGAATCCGGTATCGCGTCATAGATCATTAATAAGAGCCTATTTCGCTTCACATTAGCTTTCAAGAAGAAAGTGGATTTGTAGCGATATCTACGAATGTGTGCATGATAATACTATTCAACATTAACTTACAAGTATCAAAAAATTCGATCTTAATGTTATCTATCTATATTTATCTATCTATCTCTATGTATTTAATACTTAATTGAAAATAACACACACAAGTGTATTCATCAAATGTAACAGGAACTTCTAAGCCCCTCATAAATTTTATTATTTATATCAAGAAATTTACTTCTATGAATTGTGTAAAAGATTAAAAATTCTAATAAAAGTTTAACGAATGGCTATAAGTAAATTTCAGTTTTAATTTTTTAAAGAAATGTAGATGAAGTTCTGACAAAACATATTTCACGGAAAATATTGTCGAAATAATTGTAAACGCAATAACAACATTGAAAAATTTGTATTCATATTGTTTGACTCAATAGAACTAATTAAGCATCGCATCTTGCATACTATTTAAGTTTTGTGTATCGCGATATTTAAAATAGAGTATATTTTAGTCTATCAGATAAGATAAATATTTCGGTTTCCTGAATAATAAGTTTAAGTAAGGAGAAAATAAGTCAAAAGAAGTTATAAGAGTAATAAGTACCTTTTTACAGATTAAAAATAAAGTTTAAAAAATATTTTTGCTGTGTATTTTAGTACATAAGCAATAAATTTGTATTATAGTATTTAAATAAATTATATAAATAAGTCTTCCATCGACAAGATTTAATTATTCTAATTTTATTTATGAAACTTTAAGTAAATAAATTTTTTTTAAAAAATAAAAGACAAGATTTATTTGAGAAAAGCAAAAGAGGAAAAGAAAATAATTATTGGAATTTATCCAAACTGTATTTGAGGGTAAACCAAATAATAAAGGAACATTAAAGGAAAACTATGTTAAATTAAAGCAATAAACTTTCAGAGATGAAGAAACCAGATTCAATTTTATGAACTCAATTGAATTCAATTCATTCAATTTCTTGGGTATATTTTTATGATTAAAAGGAAAGACGCGTGATGGCTTTTTTTCCTCGTTTCGCTCATAGACACATTTTATTAGATTCACTTATGATTACAGAATTTGTCATTTACAACTCAATGTGTTTGAAAGGAAGAATCAAAAGGAATCAGACAAAAGCAAAATTTTTCTAATGTCTGAGGAATCGATTTTACATTAAATGCACTGGACGACTTTGGAATCTTAATGCATTTCAGCTTATGATGTCTTGAAGAAGTGCGTAATTAATGACATGGAAAATCAATTATTGCATTCATTGCTGTTTTATTTATAATACTTCATTTGTTTTAAAATCTTACTTAAGGAATCCTTTGATAAAGGAAGTGTTTTTAATATAAAATGAAAATTGAGAAATTCAGGGGAAAAAACTGCTTAGAATTATTGATTATTTTAAAAGTAATTTATCATGGTTGTTGTTAAAGATCTTTCAAAAGAAAGTAATTAAGAAACCATAAGAATAATGCAACATAAATCTTTTTTCTTAAAGTTTTTTTTTTAACAAGATGCGGATAAAGATTTTAAAGCTGCTGATTTTTATTTTGTATACTTCAAATATTTATACATATATCTAACAATATTTATATAGAATCAATAGCATTTAAAGTTGTATACTGCAGATTTAGAGCTTTACTCGAGTCTAGGTACAAGAGAACATTATAGTCAAAATAGCTATAATATCTAGAACATTATGAAATTATTACGAGTTTATTAAAATAGGTTTACAATGAAATGTCAATAATTGATTCTCAATATATCTTTCAGCATTTCATGTTTTGAAAGCATGAAATTTGAAAATTAATTTATTTATATGATTTAAGACTGATATTATAGATGATTTAAATAAGACTGTGATGAATACTCATTAAGATGAAATTACGATTACTAAAATGACTGGAAAAAATTCTTTACAAAATTTTTTTTAAAACTTATGTTTATAATTTTGATTTAAAATTATATTTATAAAACTTATCACGTCACTTAAAGCTTGTTTCATTCTTCTATTAATTTTATAAAAACCTGTAATACTTGAATTTTGGTTATACATTATAAGAAATGTATACATTTTAAATTATCAAGATACGTATACATTTACAAACATACATATGTGCAGATATTATATATATATATATTCAAAGAGATAAACGTATGGAATTATCTCTCGGTACTTAAAAAAAGAAATCACAAAAGGAAATGCAATGAATGGAAGTGAACGCTTTCAGAAAATCACAAGTAATTTTTAAACCCCTTCAACTTTTTATAAGAACATGATAATAACTTCTGTAATAAGCATTATTTTTATAAAAGTTACAACGAATCTTCTGGTCTTTTTTTCAGTATGTACATTAACAACTTATTCGAAGGTCCAACCCGATCATTTTGCTGTTCCTGTTTAGATTGATGCTGATGAGATATCGCTTAGCTTTATCCCTCGAAGACGACGGCTTCGGTCAAGGGCATTTGCTATTTTGATGGCGCTCAGCAGAAAATTGCTTGATCTAATAATTCAGGCATTAGCAATGCGAAAAGTGGACGTCAGGGAGAAGTATGCCTCAAAAGTTTCCTCTGGAATGTGAGATCTTTGGTGATCGATTAGACATCACGTGATTCCCCCAATTCCCTTTTCGACGTCAGCTGGTCCTTTACATGTCATCGTGATTGGATGTTCATATCACAAAGGATAGGTAAATTTCCTTATCTTTTGTTGATTCCTGTATATACGAGATATACTCCCATATGCAGATCTTTTTGAGATATTTAGAGTATTTAATATCATTATTAAGTTCAGTGAAAGAAAAAAAATGCATGAACTTAAGTTGCTTCTTTTGAGTGGAAGGAAACTAAATGATTGTATAAATATAAGAGAAATATAATTTAAAATATCAATTAGAAATATATTTCCTGTATGTAGGCTTCTTAGAGCACATGTATTGACCCATTAAGAGTGGTTTATAACTAATTTCAGGAGTTGTAAATATTTCAGCATATCAAAAGAAAAAAAAAGTCTTACAAGCGGAAAGCTTCCACACTTTTGAAGGAATATGAATTACGATTATCAAACCCTGTTGTTACATCCAGGGATACGATGATTCTCTTCAGAGGATGAAAACTGCATAAATTATTAATTTTTTTAATCTCCAAAGAAATTCAATTTTGCTTAAATTGTTAAATAATTACTTTATATATATATATTAGATTTTTAAAAAAGAGAATCGTTTAAAAATATGTTACTTCGAAGAATTATAGCTGTGGCTTATTTAAGTTAAAATGCAAAATTGAAAAAGAAACATATTTTAAAAAGTTTTATGTATAGATACTTTTAGAATTGAAAGTAAAGTTTCCGAATATGACTGATCATTTGAAATATCTCAATGCACATTTTCAAAAATACTTCACTTCAAATTTTGATAATGTAAAAAAAAGAATGTAGGTATCGTAAAACATGCTTTATTGAGCTGATTAGTGTCAACTCTTACATGTCAAGAGTTCAAGAAAAATTGCTATTGTGTAGAGCGACAGAATTAAAGCTTTTCCAAACAATAGTTGAAAATAGAATTTCTTTCAGGATTTGAACAAAATGTTTAACATTTTCTGAAATACTCTTAATGTGCTTCTACCATTTTTTCCTACGTATTTAGAGGAATCCTCATTTTTGGCTATTATAAAAATAGGAAAAAGGTCTGATGAGTAAGACATTGAAAAAGCTGTACATTCATCAGTATCAAAAACATTTATCCCAGAATTATTTCTGTGCATACAAGTAAATGTTTAATGATTGGTAAAACTATATGTGTGCACGCTAATTTTTTGTAAGAAAAAAATTATTTAGACTTTTTATGATTAATTTCTTGCAAATATATTTTAATTCGTGTTTTTTGTTCATAATTTATCTGCCTTTACTCCCAGGGAAAACGGATTCCAGCTGTTTGAGAGAAAGTGATATTTTCTTAAATTATACTTCCAGGAATATGTTTGAGTTTCAAATATGACACAAACCGCACCAATCTATTTATTGGCGTCTCAAGTTGTGTTCCTAAGCTTTGTATAAATATACTAATGCCCGAAATTAATGTTGCAAACGCATAAAAACTGCTATATATCGAAAAAACGTTACTTTTACGGACAAGAATTTGGTATACCTGAATATCAGTCTATGAAGCAGAAAACAGTAACTAAAGAAAAAAACGCAGGCAGTAAAGGTAGGGCTTTATAAATGTCACAATAAGCCCACGTACTGTTAATGAAGGTGTAGATCAGCGAGTGTGGTAACAATTCCAGTTCTTATTAACAACTTAAACACATGAGGGGTCCTGGAAGGTGTTGACGACTTTCGATGACTCTTCCAATAGCATCCTAAACGTTATCTATAGGACTGAAGTCCGTTGACCTCCTAGCCTACACAATAAGATGAATATGTTATTCCTCCAAATAATAATTGATGTGTGCAAATGTGTGCGGTTGAATGCTATTTTCCATAAAAACGAATTTTGCTCTTACAGATGGCTGGCGGAGAGAGATCTTTATTCCCGGCAACCAGTGGTGTGTGTTTCTCCCTCATGATATATCACAAGAAAGCTCGTTTGACCATAGAGCTAAGAACATACACTTGAACAGAGTAAAAAAGGTTTCGTATCCTCTTCAGTGTGTGGAGAGTCGAAATTCATAAACAAAGCTAGTTTTCATCTGGAGACAACCTGGTAAATGCTATAGTTCTGGCAACATTTGAAAAATCCACCACTTCGGTGGAAGTAATATTCTTGTATAGGATCTTGTTGAACGACCGTACATCATTATACAACTTTCCTGCCAGTATCGTGAGTGTCTTGGGCTATAAGATTGAGATTTGTAAGCCATATGTACGACTTTCACAAAGAGCTGTCGAAACCCGATTCATTTTTACAGACGATAATGCAGGGCCACACAGAAAGGCTCCTTTCGATGATTATCTTGAGAAAGAGGATATTAACTATATATCCTACAGAGAGCGTTTGGAATGCTCTTGAAAAAGCAATTGCATTCCGTCAAACTCTTCCCAGGACCCTCAATGCGTAAACTTTTGAAAGAATGGGAGTTTCTGCCTTAATCGTTCATCAACACTTTAGTTAACAGCATGAGAGCTCATTGTGACTCTTGTAAGACATTACGAGGTTACAACCCTTATTTGTTCAACCAGTCTAACAGTGTAATGCGTTATGTTCTGGCTATTATTACTCTCATTTGCATACCACCGTACATTTTGCCCATGCATATTTTTGTTACTATTGTCTGCCTCACTATCTGGTATTTATGTGTACCAAATTCCTTTGCATAAAACTAATGTTTTTTCGAAACATCGCATTTTTTATCCATGAAATTTTAGTCTTGGATAACAATGTACTATCAATAATGGTATTTTTATTCTAAAGGAAATTATATATAAGTATGTTGTATTAATAGAAGATTATAGGAAAAAACGAATCGAATTATCAAAAAACAACGAAATTTAAATTTTGAAAGATAAATGAATTTATTTTCAAATTAGAATGCATTCTTGTTTGTCTTTAATCTTCTGAGAAATATTTTCCCTTTGGAAAGTAATGAAAACATTATTAGCTTCTTTTCTAGAGACTGTACTTCAAGGAAATAAATATAGCTACTTTTAAGCAATAACGGTGTCAAGTTAACTGACAAGCCTTTACTTAGATATTCATTAAAATTTCAATTTAGCTAAGGAATCGCTAAATATGTTAGAATACCAAACATACGTTAATAAAACTTCCCATCCTAACTCAGACAGATATTCAGTTCAGAATTGATGCTCAAGATTGGTTTCAGAAAAGGTCAATGAGTGTGCAATTTTCTTAATGAAAGAGTATTTAAAAACTGAGAGACGCATGTGTACAATATAGTGTTTCAGTAATTAATTAAAGCACTAGACATTATATTTAAATGCTATATGCTATAAATTATCCTGAATTTAATTTATATCATGCAATATAAACACATTGAGAAATAATATATATATTATTCTTTTATACTTGATTTTCAAAATATGCTGTCAAGTAGTTAAGTTGATAACGTAATTTTTTCAAAGTTTTTGTTTGACATGACTGCTGCAAGTGACATCGAAAACATTTATTTTTAGTTTTTAGCAGCGGAAGAAAAATATTCTTTCATATAAAAACATTATAAAATATAATCCTTGTTCTGTGATAAAATATTCTTTATATTTAAGTTGTAATTCAAATGATTATTTTCTTCTTTTACATAGAATGGGTAATATAATCATGCCAAATGCAACGAACAAAAACATATTAATAGTTAGTAACACTTATGGACAAATGAAAAGTCGCTATTTTACAGATAAACAAATTTCAAAATTTTATTTCTTCAAGTATGAACAAATTAGTTTAAGACTTACCAGTGTTTGAGTATGATTAATCAATAAGTATCAAAATGTTCTTTGTAAAAAAAAAAGGAAAAAAGAAAGAAAGAAAAGAAAAAGCATTTTCATTTAATTTCGTTTGAGTTTTTACAAGTAAAAGTTCCGATGGTCGATGGTGGCCACGGTAGCCAAGTGGTCAAGGTATCGGATCATGGCTGGAGTGTCATGAGTTCGAGCCCAGTACCACTGAAGACCCGAAGTGTAGGGAAACGATGCACGTAAAATCTGTCGAGAGCTCAAACGTCCTTCCATTGGTGTGGTGTGGTAGTTAGGAGTGGAGGGTGCCAACTTAGGTGTCGTCCTCGTCACTTGACCATGGCTCAAAATTACGAGGTCCGTCGCCAAAAGCCCTCATGTAGCTGAACACAATGCGACGTTAATCATCACTCATTCCAATGGTCGATTACTGACTGGTGATTCATTTCATCAAAAGTTTGAAATGCTTTACACACACATTCTTCAATATAAACAAAAGGTAATCAATTTATATTCCATCTGTGATTTTATGTAGAAAAATCATTTTTTTAACTCAAGAACATACAGAATCGTAGTTTTCAAAATGCTTAGTGAAGGAATTTTATGCTTTATCTGCTATAAAATGGTCTGCTGAATGTAATATCTATAAATAAAAATGAAAAATTACTGTGTTAGTGGACATTTAATCATTCGGATCGAACCACTTGGGATACTTTAAGCTTCTTTATACGATTATGCTTTAAATAAATGACTTTGAAGATTTATATTGGTTATACAGCTTCAAACCATTAAGCATTAACCGACCCTTTACTGAAAGTGAAACGGAACTTACTTAATGCTTTGCGATACTGTAGATGACAATACATGGGTTAGAATTTAAGCAGTTTCTTACCAATAGTTGGAAATTTGAGATAAATAAAAATTCTTGCGTGAATTTATGAGAAGAGAACCATGTTTTAAAATCCTTTGTAGGTACCGTTAAGATCAACACGATATGATAAATGATTCATATATGTGCCTTAATTACCGTTTGTTTTTTAATAAACTGCATTTAAAATTACTTAGGTTTAACTGTTAAAATATTTCAGTCTACAAACACATTTTTTTTATCAATTATAACAAATATTATTTTTCCAGTTTGTGTAATCAACGTTCAAGTTAGAAATGCATTGTAGAACACAAATGGGTAATATTTAGTAAATGAATACACCTTAAAATTTTGAATAACTGACAAAGATGAATATTCAGATAATTTGATTCCGAGCAAAGGACAGATGATTTTTTAAAACATTCATAATACTGGACTAACAATAAAAGTAAGTCTTATTAGTATTACTTAGAAAAAAAAATTTCTTCTTGGCTTTTTACTTATTTGATTTCTTTCTTATTATTATTAATTTTGGAGATCATAATTCTTATAATTAGCTAACTGATGCTGTGGATGTTTGAAATGGAAAAAGATAAAATTGTAACTTTATAACTCTGGTACCGCAGTTTTGATTTGATAGTTGGTATTTGTATCCATTTAAGTATACAGATTAAAATTTCAAAATTACGTAAAATTTAAAATAGAATTATTTTATTTTATATCACAATGGTTGAATTACATTTATAAAATTTGAAGAATTTATCAAGAGTGATATAAATAGAAGCTTTGTTATTATCTTATGGAATATCCTTCTTCACCAATATAACAGTTAATAAAATACGTGTATGATTGTAAGATATGTACAGGGTAATTTTACATTCATATAGAAAACTTTGGAGGTTGGCAGTTTACTAAAATGTTCATTTTTATTGTATATCAATATGTATGGTTAGAAGGTGCGAACACACACACTCTCAAAAGAGATGAAAAGAAAACAAATATTTATTTGCAACATCATCTCAAAGTGCTTCTTTCTATGCATGCTTACAATAAATGCTCAAAATTCCAACCACCAACAATAAAGGAGTAATACACGAACAGTTCCAAAGATGTCAAACATTTCGCGCACACTTAAAGCCCCATTGGATAGTTATAAACGAGGTCCTCAATTGAATTAACTGGAGTCTCGTAAAAGAGGGCTTACGAAATCCATCACCAAGCAATTTAGCAAACAAGTGATTGTGGAAAGTTGTTATGAAATGGTCTGTTATCCCATCTCTGAAGCAACTACAATTGATTCAACTCGACAATCAGAATGTGTTGCTGAAATTCTGGTAAAATAGACTCACCCAGGAAAATAAGATAATATGAACAAATGAAGGGCGTTAACAGGAGATATGGGTATACAAAGAAATCGTTCCTAATACCAGCTCAAATATTCACAAAGAAGAGTTTTTGGAATACATGTGGACGTACAATGTGGGATTTTCTGTTGATCACACATGAATATTATGCACTTCGTTTATAGCTTCCCGTCTAAAAATTGCCTTATCAATGAGCAGAACATAACCTGTGCAATCTGGATGCAACGCACACTTCTGTAATAACCATTAGTAGAATTCTACAAGCAGAGGATAGTTAATTTCTTGCAAATCTTGAACTCTCCGAATATGAAAGGGATGTAAAACTTCTTTTTTGAGATTTTGGCTCACATGTACATAACCAGCAATAGCTTTTATACTTGTGTGGGAGGTTTCATTTACATTTGAGATGTGTGTTTTCTTTCATCTTTAAACGTCGTACAGTTTTTTGTTCCATTTTTTTTGTCAGAGCTGGAGATGAGTGAATCATTTTTACAAAGTCACTGATGCAATCGCTCGAACATTTTGTGGTTCGGCATACACCTGTTTGGAAAAGGTTCCTGATACAGCCGTAGAGTTGTTCTATTGTTCTTTTTAACAGCACTGTACATTAGATGAGTGCCTGTCTTTTCACTATTAGTAAAGTCTTCCATGATGACCGAAAGAAAACACTGTTGCAAAATGATGTTTTTCTTCAGATACATCAGATCATGGCTGGCCGGGACAACTACTGCCCTCTACCCACATAGCTGCTAGCCAATACCAGTTTCCTAGTTTTTATTACTGTTGGTGACTGTGGTTCTAAGCATTTATTGTAAGCTTTGCTGCAAAGAAACACTTGGCGATGATGTTGTAAAAATCGATGTTTTTCATTTCATGTCACATTTCTTTTTTGTCTTCGTACCTCAACGTCATAGAACATTCTTATACAAAAAAAAATGTACACTTTAGTAATCTGTAGCATCCTCAAAGTTTGTATCATGACCGTAGAGTTCCTCTAAAAAAATGCACTCATACCTCATAAAAGACGACAGAATACTAGATTAATCGTAATCTTACAAATACCACATTTCAAGAAGTAAAAGACTCAACTAAGTATTATATTATTGGAAGAAAAACTTCAGATGGCTCTCTAAGGGGACAATTATACTTTGACTGAAGAATATGCACAACATAGGAGCTTTGATACTGAGGACTATTTATTAATATATTGTAATTACCCCACAGGTCTGACATTAACATGCAAGAGAAGATGCTTAAAGATAAAGAAGCATTTCAAATAACTGTGCGAATGGCACAGCTGCGAAAGTCTCTAGACCAGCGAAATGCCAAATCTTACTTATGTGCTCCGAGATCCCAGTTCAATAACGTATGCAACTTTGTTTCCCTCCATTTCATTCTCGTGTTTCACAAGGAAGACAAGGAAAGTAATTATTTCAGTTTTAGTGTGGTATTTCACTTTCAGATGATTATTTATCAGAATCATTGAAACAGCAATAAAGAAATTTGGCAAGGTACATTTATATTTTCCCCAAGAATTGCGTGAGTGGAATGAGTTTTAAGTAAAGCATAAATAACAGACTCTCTAGTGGGAAAAGCGACGTTTTAAAGTTCTCTAGCCTGAGACACAATTAAATTTTCAGTCATCAGTTAATCTGAATGTTTATTCAGAGTAGTTTGTCGAGCACATTACAGAAGTTGGAAATAAATGAACCAGTGAAAAGGGAATTGCCCGCTAAAAGAATGCGTTTGGTTTCTACACTGGCCGCATATTAATATGTATACTGCAGAAATAAATGAGGCGAGCTAAGTACTTCTATTCTGTTCTGGAGGTAATTCAAACGAAAAGTTTCAGTGATAAAGAACTCTCAAGGCTGAATTTAAAAATATATACTTCTTGAAATGTAAAAGTGCTCTACTAAAAGTAAATTTTCCTGAGTGTGCTATTTCGTAATGTTCTTTTCACTTAAAACAGCACTTATATTTTGAAATGAATTCAGAGAGAGTTTTTTTAAGTCAGGATTTCTTTTTAATAAATGAAAATGATAAGCAGCATTTAATATTCAAGATTTTCAGCTTCAAGTTAGGACATTTTTTTAAAGTATCTTTAGGTTTTTAGAATCAAAATATGCCTTTTAATAACATGCATCTCTTTTTTGAGTTAGATTTATAAGTATTTTTAATGGTGACTCCATAGAATTTTTTTAGCCAAACTATTCAAGTAAAAATGATGTATAATTTATTCCAGAAAACTTATTTGAAATTACAGAATTCGTTTTGAATCCAAATTATTCATTTCATACAGTTTCTTAAAAACGAAAAAAGTTTATACATTTTATAAATGGCCATTACGCCAAATGTCTAAGGAATTCTTGAATACGGAGCATAATTTGAGATGTATTATAAAGGAGAAAAAAATAAATGTTTGTAATTGCGTGAAAAGAAACAAAAATGTGAAATGATTTAATCCAAAACTACCATTTTGTGATTCATATGATCTAAGCTTTAAAAAGACTAACTCAAAATTTGAAGCTTTACTATTTGGAAATCTGGAAGAGACAAAATTCATGTTACCTTTTTTAATAAGCAAAATTGCTTTTCTTGAATAATTTTCATGAATTTTAGATAAGAATTAATTTTTCGGTAAATAATTTTTTAAGAGTTAAATGAATGAGAGTTATAGGAACGTCGCACTATAAAGCAACACGAGAGCTGTTGGGCACGGACCTCGCGCTTTTAAACCTTGGTCAAGTGACGAAGACGACATCTGAGCTGGAACCCTCTCTCCTAACTTCTACAGCACACCAACGGGAGGAAATTGAGCCTCCATAGATTTGGGTCTATCAATGCTTTGAGCCTACATTATGGGTCTTTAGTGGGACAAGGTCGGTCTCGCATTCATGACACTCCAGCTACGAGTGCATGACCATGATTAGGCTACCATGGCCACTTAAAGAGTTAAGAGCATTCTTTTGCATTAAGATATTAAAAGTCTATTAATTTGTTATTTATAATACTATGTAACCAAAATTCTTTCAGTATTGTTAAGTTGAATACCTTTATTCCAGATAGAATATTTTAAAATTAAAATAAGTTCTTTTGTGAAATGAAAGCAAAGAAATTGCATGAGTATATTATACTGATTTTTTCAGAATAAAGAAAAGCAACTCTCTTTTGTTATTGGTTAATTTTTTTAAACTCGGAGTTTGGTGAGAAGAGAAATAAGACGCGGAGGATATCGAATTTATCACTATTAAATTACTAGAGACAGCTATTAATCACGACAGACTAACGAATTAATGATGCGGATGAAGTGGCATTATGTCAAACAAGTTGCCGAAAAAATTTGGGACAAGACAAATTACAGAAACCTCAGTGAGCCTTTTATCCTCTTGTTTATTCTTAAGTCTTAAACAAAAGGGGAAAAAAATCTTCAATTTTTTACAGAGTTTTTAAAGCGGAGTTCATTAACTGGTTAAGACTAATTTACATGTTTTTCTTTCATTATTTAAATTAAAACTTCTGGATTGTACAAAAATTAGAATTAATTTTCCATTGTGTTCATTACCAGACTAAAATCCTTTTAAAGACCAGTTCTTCTCTCCTTTAACTAAGCGAAGTTAAACATTCTGTTTCAAATAAAACCAGGCTATTGTTTCATAGATTTACAACAACAAAAAATACTTTCTTGAGAATTTCAATGATTCGTTGAAAAAATTGCTTTTGTAAACCTTTAGAAAATGAATGAGCACGTTCGAAACTTAAGTTATACATGGTTTAATAGAGCTGCTCCAGACATTATTCGGTGGAAAAAAAAAAAGGTTAAATATTTTTTTTTGTTTAATTTTTCAAATACCATTGCAAACTTTAATGAAAATAACTACTTTTTTAAGGCATGCAATCATCTTAAACTAACAGCCAGATAAAATAAAGTTTAATTATTAATTCTAAATTAGATTCAGAGTGACGAAGTCTAGATAATTTTGAATATAATATTGAAGAAATCTAATTATTATAGGTTGTCGTAAATTTGATGATTTTTATCATCAAAGTTTGTCACTTGATGAATGACGAAATGAAAATCTAGGATACACTTAACTTTCATTCAAAAAAAGTCGAATCGTGTAGATTTTGCATGCAACAACCTTATTCTGCATAATTTCTCCACAAAAAAGAATTATTCAGTTCTTATTTTTGATTT
>BMAV01013356.1:795159-827070 GCA_019973955.1 Trichonephila inaurata madagascariensis
ATATATATATATATATATATATATATATATATATATAATGTTTCTATATATATATGTATATATATATATATATATAGAAACATTACGTATTCTAGTTTACATCAGTTGAAGAGAAACAGTAAAGTAATTAAAGAAAGTGAACTTCAATTTTTTTGAGTACTTTTAAAAACATACTATGAGATATCACTCGAAATATAATTGTGAGATAAACTCTTTTTAAACCAAAATTTCATTTTCTCATTGATATTTTTGTAATGAAATGAAATGCCTGCTAATTAAATGATTTAAATTTCCATAATGTGTTATGCTGAAACCTAATTTTTGATAAGGTTCATTTCATAAGGGCAGTTTTCTGTGATTTTCGTGACAGATTTATTATATAATTAGAAAGAAAGGAAGACATATTCTATGTATAAAACCATACTTCTTATTGACATTCTCCTCATACTATATATCATACATATCCATTAGATGCCCAGTGAAAATTTTACAGGTGCAATGAATACCTATGAGAATTACTTGGTTGTGGAGAATTTAGTGAATATATCATTCAACAACTGTTATTAAAATTCATTTATTCCTATAATTAAATCTAAAAAACATGTATACACACCTATGGAAAATCTATTGGGTGTCAAAAGGTCTTATTTTAAGTAAAATGAATATCTATGAGAATGATTTCGTTGTGGAGAATATAGGTTAATGTTTCGTGTAATAGTAACTGTGATTCATTTAGCACCTGTAACAAGTTTGCAAAAAATGTACACTTCTTTGCCAACATTCTAGTGTATTTTGTAATTATACATAAGTTTTGACACAAGCAAATTGTTCAGAAGACAGAAAAATTAATGGATAGCAGCAAAAAAAAAAAAAAAATACTTACGAGGATTGATAAACGTGAACAAATGAATTAAAGGTTTTTAATTTCCAAATTAAATTAATTTTCAATATTTATAGTGAAACTTAAAAAAAGATAATTTTAAAATTCTTCCGAAATAGCTGTAGAATCCGAGAACAATATTGATTATAACTTCTTGCATTTGCTCTGCAACTAAGAAGTTTATCTTATGCTAATCTTGATTTATGATATTAATGCGGCAAGAGTTTAAATCCTTTAATACTAGAAGATAAGCGTGGTTTGAAAACTTTTCTACTGGAAGGGTGCAATAACGAATGACATTTCTTTCTGACGAGAAAACTATCCAAGAACCTTTAATGCACTATACAAACAAGAAGAGCTTACACTCATAACAATGAATTTGAAGACAGGGGACAGAGTTTACTGTAACGTTTAATGAAGTAACATAAAGTACATAATCTTCTTACATTTTTGGTCAAAAGCTCTGAATTTTGTATACATTTAGCTTTTACCAGATAAGCAATTATTGTGCTCAGGCTCTGGGGATCTTAAGCTTATCCAATAACATCAAGTTAGAGCCATAGATAGTTGCCAAAATATCCTAGTAACGATTATTTGCGCATGATCTCAATAACATTCTGTTTATTGAGAGTAATAAATAGATTTTGGAGTTTTTTTTTGAAAATATGTTGTTTATTTCTCTCATGAAATATTCTAGCAAAAAAGCATGATAAATTAGAAAAAAGGTTAAAAAATGCAACTTGTTATTCGGGCTTTAATAAATGTTTTTTGGTATTTTTGACTCTCATTTTAGCCTAAACATTTATCTTTTAAAATGTATTGAGTTTAAAATAATTCTTTTACGAAACACAGCATAAACTTGGTTCTTAACAACTATGTATGTTACTTGCTTAACGTTCACAGATGCCTCTTCTTGTTTATGGAATAAGTATGATAAAATATTCCCTACAAATGAGGCTCTTAAGTACGTATGTAGTACGTAATATCGGTAATTATAAAGATAATTTTGGCATAAACGTTCTCCTACTCCTTTACTACTTTACACATTTAAAATGATTAAAATAAATATGGAAAATGTGCAGCATCATTAGAGATACCATTTGGCGAGAATCTGGCACACAGTTGCAACTAAATCATCATTTTTTATGTTGGTAAATGAATACAATAAAATGTATTAAATGGGCAAAGTAAATTTAGCTGTACATAATCTGAAAAGCATGAGTGTAGATTTAACTTCAATTGGTTAATTAAATTATAGGGTCATTTAGTTGGGAATATAATTATACAGGATATAAATCTTAAAATCTTTAAAAAAAAAGTAATTTTTAATTAAAATCTTTTTTGTGCAAAAATAATTTTTTAAGGGTTTATTATACTTTAAAAAATTTCAAGAATAATTTATTATATAATATCGCTCAGTATTCAGAGCATTTATTAAAGGATAGGGATTTATTGTCAAACATTATCTTTTGCCGTCTGGCTTTTTGTACAAATAAAAAGAATCGCTTAAAAGAATTGATATTGATCCTGTACAAAATCAGATTTAAAAAAAAAATACAGTTTTTGATGAAGATCAGCGCTTTATTTTTTGTTGACATTGCCTGATTACTTCTTTAGTCGGATTGAATATTTAATATCAATAATTTGTTCTCAGATGATTACAGCAGTAACGTAAATGTTTGCCTTTTGCTTCATTTTGCAAGTCAAAAGTAATTTATTCTTAAAAACCTACATTTTTTTATAATCTCTTACAATAGAAAAATGCATTTAAATAATCTTTAAAGTTATTATTTGGATGTCATGTTGAAAGAAGACTCCTTACTTAATTTATTATTAACTGACTATATGTTTTCCTTTTTTTTTTTTAAAAAAAAATAATTATGAAATTTTTGAAATTATTCATTCGATTATATTCTTAGAAATTTTTCTTTTCCGACGAAAAGTAATTATTTTAAGTATGTAATCAATCCTTGCTTCTGTTTTGTTTTGTATAAATTTGAAGGAATAAATATTAAAAAACAGAGTGAAGGAATAATTGAACTTTAGTTAAAATTATAATAATGTAATCATTTGCGCAGAAACAAGGAATAATTTTTAATTCGTTTTAAGTTTGGATTTCCTTTTAGTATAATTGTAAAATAATTTCCATATTAATGAGCTGTACATTTTGTTTTAAAATGTGTTATGGATTAAATAGTAATTTTTCAGACAGGTCATTGTAAATATAGATTATTCAGTAATTTTCTACTGCCTTTTAATGTTTGCAATATGAGGATTTAAATTAAAATTAATCGGAACAAAAAAGTCTGATGGGAATATCTTTTATGTTATAGAATTGGTTTTTGGATACCTTAGTGAGCTTACTATGTTTCCTTTTGGTACATTTGTGAGCTGTGTGAAAGGTGTTAATAAACTAATAGTTTAAAATTAATTAAAAAAAATATAGAATCATATAAAGAAGTAAAACTCACACCAGTAACTAAATATTTAATCAGCTTGATTAACCAAAAAATGTTAATTAGAAAATTATTTACCTTATGCCGAAAGCAATAAATTAAGATTTAACATTAAATGGTGTTATTAAACATGATGCTTATTTAAATATCAGAAGCATAGGAATTATAATTATTCGTACTCAGCAGCAACTTATAATATTCGAATAATGTATGAATGAAAAATTTGTGGACAATGAGGGAATTTATTTGATATGTAGAAAACTATAAGATGAAGTAGTATTGCCTAGTCGTAATTAAACAGATATAAAACCAAATTTATTTAATTAACCGTATGGAAATGCTATTTCACTATAAGTAAAATTAATGCCCATATTTTCTGTGTTGACGCTTACAATTTTTCTGTTAAATCATAGATTTAGAGTCAAATAGGTATCAATTGTGTTTCTTTGATTTATCTCACCCATTAGATAAATTTAATTTGCATTATCTTGACACACACTGTGTTTCAAAATTAAACTTTTAAGGCTGTCTTCGGTAAAAGTACGAGAGCTCGAACTAAACGCGAAGCACATTTTCAGACAGAAAAATGACCCAATTTCCATGGAAATTTGAAATATTATAACTCGTACCTCTGTTAACAATATAGTGTTTTTAAAAATTTCAAAATATTCCGTGAATACTTTCTTTTTTGTTTTAATACGTGAAGGCAAAGCCTATTTAACATTACGGTATAGGATAAAAAATGCGAAACACATTTTATACCAGAAAAAATGAATCAACTCGGTTAAAAATGGGAAATATGATAAAAAATGCTACTCTCTAAAGAAGAGTGAAGATAGAATATCATATTAGTTTTTCATTTCTTTTATACCTGAAAAAATGTTCCAAATTTGGGTCCTATTCTTTAACATTAACCGAAAACAGCCTTAATAAAAGATTTTTTTTATATAAAATCTAAGACACAAAGTTAAATCTTAGGAATTAGAAAAGCAAGACTAAAATGTAAACAATAATTTTGATATTATAAATATAGTTTTATATTGTAGATGACAAGTTGGTTGCTTTATTTTATTGGGTCAAAGGTTACATTTGACCAAGCTGCATCAAACACTCGTCAATTTACGAAAACTATGATATAGACTAGATTCTGTAACTACAAAAAAATGAATAAAAAAGAGAATATAAAATAAAAAGGGGAAAGAGAGCCAGAATAAAAAAAAGGCTGCCAAAGTTCCCAGGGTTGCGTTATTCGCTACAGAAAGCAAATTCCACGATTATTATTACACATTTTTGAAAACAATACATTCAATGAAGGTAATGTCAATGTTATTTGAAGGTAAATGGAACTCCAGATTAATAAATGAACCCCAACATTTTGATAGAATTCAGTTTTATTTATAAAATTATATTTTTAGGCATAAAAAATGAATAAATAAATTGTAAGCCATTTTCAGATTTATTTTCATCATATAACTTTAAAAATGAACTGAATAAAAACAAACTACTAGCTCAGTATGAGCGTAAAAGAAAGTAAAAAAATAATAATGGTTTATATGATTCTTTAGATCAGGTAATACAAAGTCATTTTTTGTGACATCGAATTCTGTGCCTTTCTATATTACCTATTCACTGAGAAAACACGGTCGGCATTTCGTTTTATATTTTCATATTTTTTTATAAGTATCTTTATGTATATATGTTTCCATTTCCCGTCCTGAAATCTTTTAAATTCTGATCTATATGCATGTTATTTATGATTAAAATTTATACTCTTTCTCTATTTTGGGTGGCAGTCTCGAACGTGAAGAATGGAAAAAAGATAAATGAATAGGTTAAGATATTTTAAGAGTGTACTGTAGTTCTGAAAAGAAAAACCAATTTCGCGTTTTGTTCTTTGCGGGTCTGGGATAAATTTCTTAAATAGCCGTTGACTGCATGATATATACATTGAATTTTTCATGTGGCATTCTGGGATGACAAAAGATAAAAAGGGACCAGAATGTGGATTGGGTTCCAAATATGTCTGCAATAAGGAAACAGCTGTGCAATTTATTACGCACATCAATTGGAAGAGTACTGACAACCTAAAGCGAAGCTTTTGAGTTCCGTTCTTCTTCCGGGAAATTTATTCCTTTTTCCGGACATTTAATCAGCAGAAGGATGATGTTCCAGTTTTTTCCTGGATGACGTAACTGTGGGTATATGTTTATTGGAAATTCCGTTAAAATATGATTCAAATTTTGTTTTTAAAAATCTTTCGAAAAGAATGGAGTTTTTAAGAATAAATTAATTATACGTTTTTAATTACTTTGAATTTAAAGTCAACTCTAAGATACAGCTGAGTAATGGTAGAGTGAAATTTGATTTCAAATGGCGCTTTAATTAGTGATTGAGCTTGTCGCGGTATTGAAACGTGATGCAAATTATATGAAATTAGACGTAGAGAAATATTATAATTAATGCTTAAATAATGTTCGACGGAACTTCCTAAATGTATTAGCATTTCAGTGTCGATTCTAAAATAGAAAAGCATTTTCTTGGAAGCTTGAAAAAAGTGTTTTAATGTAATGCAAGTTTTACTGAATGAATGAACCTTTAATTAAGACCACAGAAAAAAGTAATTAAATTTCCATACTTCCTTAGCCACATAGTATAAATTTAATTTTTGATGTATTAATAAAACGAGGAAAAAAATAAAAAATAAATACGGGTTATTATTCAATTATACACAATGTGGTTTGTATACTTCAGTATAAGTATATTTAATCTAATTTAATGATTTTTGGCACTGAAAGATTAAAATGTATTTCTATTAATTCTACTCCCATAGAAAATGAATGAATTTGTAAATTAATTGGAATGGAAAGCGAATAACTGTATTGAGATCCTGCAGAGAAAGATAAGCATCATTACTAAAAAGTAAACAAAGAATAATTTATAACACTGCGCTACGCCACTTCTTAATTCAATATAGTTCTAATTTAATCTTCAAAATAATAAATGCATTTGATTCATTATATTTTACGCATGATTTGACAGTTCCTTTTCGCTTGTTTGCTTTAAAAGGGGAAAACATTAGACTATTTGATTAACAATATTTTTTTTTTCTATTCATTAGGAACCAATTTAAAATAACATCAGAAGATTTTATTAGAAAGTACAATTTTAATTTTAAGAATTTAGATGAATAGTTTTCTCACTATATTTGTTTATTTTATACATTTTAAAAGTTCACCCAAGGCATTTCGTGAAAATTATATTTAGAGCCAGATACATTATTTATTTAATAATTAATATCATTTTCAAATATTTGCAAGTCCTAAACATAGAAAGTAATAGTTAAATGTTAATTTTATTATATTTTTAAATTTTAATTTTAAAAGCTAATGGACACAACTAATAAAAGATAACTCTACAGACATAAGGGTTTTACAGGATTTTGGTTTTAAACTGTGTATAATTTACAACTTGAAAGTTATTTTTCTGTGAAAATCCAATATCGCGAGAAAGAGATTCCAAATTAAAATAATATTCAAATAATAAAACCTATAGCGATGAAAATAAGAGGTGATAATAAAATACATTCACAAAGTCTAAATGATATTTCAACATCAGAATTTTTTACAGACACTCAAAATGATCATTATAGTTATACATGAATTTCTTGATTTGATCTTAGATACACGCATTAGTTGAGTTAGATGTTTTGAAAAGTTTATAAAGCAATAAAGTAAGCTTTAAAAAGTCAAATGTCCACTCTAGGTCTATTGATTTTGTGTAGCACATAAAATTTACAAATGTACATACTATATGAAGTAATAAATAACATAGTTTTTGCGATAGTGAAAGATGTAGAAGACTTTTTTATGACAGTTTGCAACAAACAGCATATTTTTTTAATACTTATGTTTTCATTACATATTTCTAGAATCTATAGCAGTCTTTTATAAAGAATGTAGATTTTTAAAAGTCCACTTTGTTTAGAGAATTTATATTTTTTAAAAGGAATACTGTAAAAGTTAGTATCCATAGGGTAATCTAGTTTTTGATCATTTATTTTCCTTTAAATTTGATGATATTTAAATCTATATTTACAATAATTAGAAAATCTTACAGCAAAAAAGTTTTTTTTGTTAACAGCTCGTAAATAAGAACAAGTACAATGCATTTTATACATCATATACTTAACCTTTTTTTTTTGACATATGTCTTAAAGAACTATGAAGCAATATTTACAAGATTTTGTTTCGCACGAGAGCCATTAATGATATTTAGCAATCCAAAAAATTAAAAATGTTTCTTGTAAATTGTAAAATAATTTTTTACAATGAATTTAACCTAGTTCGTGAAAAAAAAGAATAGTTTGCGAGCTCATTTGAAGCAAAGATTAAGGAAAATGACATCTCTGAAATAATCATAGGAAATAAAAGAACAAAATAGATTCATTGATTTAAAAACAAATGAGTTAGGCAAGCCAATCTTTTTCCTATTTTTTGGTTAAATTTAAGAATTAGAAATATTTTGGAAATAAGGATTGCGAAATATCTTAAGTTTAGGAAAAGTTTGAGTGAATACAAATGTTCTCGAAAAATACATAAGTATACGAAATTAACTCCATCAATTTTTCGGATTTGATTCACCATTATATTAAAACAGTTGTAATTCAAGTATGGCATTTCTTTAGTGAATGAAATTTTTGAAAGAAATACTAAGTAAAAAGTCGAAACCAGAATTTAAATTTAATTTCTAACTATTAAAAATAATGCAATTTTTTCTCGACAATAATCAAAACTAAATCTATTAATGAATTAATCACTATGAAATAATAATATACTTACTTATTATCCAGTTTATAATCCATTCCAGACTTAAAAATAGTGTCAACATTTCATGAGTCACGACCAGATAATTTATCGATTTAAGTACTTCAAATTTATTACAAAACACAGAGTACGCTCAGCATTTTTAGCATTCTGCAAGAAAACATAACGGAAGCAAAATTTACATCATACTGAGAAACATCCGTTGTGGAACCAAAACCGGGTGAATTCATGTACGTACGGATTCCCGCCGTCAGCTAGAGTGAAATGCCTGCCAGGCCAAGCGTGGAATTAAGGTAACATTTGAAGCCTTTTTCTTACTGCCTTAAGGCATGCTTCACATCGATGAAGTTTACAGTTTCTCGTAGACTCAACGTATTATGTATAGTAAAACTACATTTCTCTTCCTGAAGTTATGGTAACAACTAAAGTTCGGAAATTTTCTGTCTAGTTCTCTGGATATCAGCATCATTTTAACCAGTCTTCCATGGAAATACTTCAGGATACAACATTGCCAACGTCTTTCAGAAGAGTTGATGGGAAATATTACCAAAGGTGGTATTCATTTCCCGGAATATGCATTTTCCTTATAAAATAAAATTTTTAAGCTATAAAAGTGTCGACTTTTTAGGCTTAAATAGTCATGTAGTGTCTTACTTTATCCTTTTAATGCAAAACTTCTTATTACTAACTGTAATAGAAGAAAGCGTTTTTAATAGGAGCATTTAGTGATTGTAAAAGCAATGCAATATTTAGTGATCTCAGCTGTTACCAAGTATGAAAACATTAATTTAAACACACACATACCCCTTACCTCTAAAATGCTGAATAAGTTAATGTACCTATTATCTAGTTAATCAGGAGATTATTCAATTTACTGTTAAAGTGAGGAATTATCTATAAAATAAGAATTTTCCGTAGTTTACCTTAGCAATTTCTCCATTCACGTATTCCGAATCGTTAAAGGGAAAAACTTAGTTCTGGAGTCTCCTTTCCAAGCTCCTTCTCAACTTCTTTTCTTCTTCTAAAACTTGTGGCACCTTTGTTTTCTTTTTCTCAGAATTTAAGTCAGCTGCGAGTACTAAGCTAATTCTATTTTCAAACTTATTTTTGCTTATTAGAGCGTCACTTTGTGTTGTGATTTTTTAAAGTACGTAAATTTAGCTCCAAGATAGCAAAGGAGAATGGAATTGGTGAGTAAAATGAAAATCAAATTCTAAGTAAACTTGTTTTTGTGCAGATTCAGATTGACAAGATAAAAGTATGATTCTAAAATTCAAGATATCAATCAAATAAAAGTTTCCTAGCAGAAATAATGACAATGAGCTTACCGAAGATTAAGAAATGTAATGTGTTGCTTATATGCAAGGTTGTGAAAAAATCATTTAGCTATTGTCAAGAAAGTAAGAAAAAGTTTGACCAATAGGAAGACTTATTTGATGTAATGTATTCTACTAATCTGTTAATTGGCCTTAATAAAAGAGACATAATACATAATAATAACAAAAAAAAAATAAAAGCAATTCATTAAAACATAGTATAATATCAGATAAAATTTATTTTTAGTTAAGGCAAACCTTATAAGAAAAAAATTGCTGTAAAGCCAATTATTTCATTGAATTTTAGTAGTATGGACCAGGGGCAGAGCTTATCAATTATCGATCTCAATCAGATGAAAAGTTTAAGTTCTTTCTCATACACCAAGACCACGTTACAAAATTTATTATAATGAAGTCACTCACATCCAAAACAAGCATAGCCTATAACCTGTTTGGTATTTGTTTCCTTTTTGGAAATCCAAGTATTTTGTATTTTGATAACGGACACGAAATTTTCTAATTGACTCCTTGAGTATAACATATATAACACACATAACTTAACACATCTATGGTCAGAAGTGTCAACGACAGTGTCACTGTAAGAAACAGAGTACCTACTAAGACCCAAAACTGATTCCCGCTCAAATGATGCTTGGCAAAACAGAATAGGGTCTTCACTTGATGTGACAACGCTTCAACTTTCAAAGAGAGATTTTTAACTGAAAATAGTTTTTTAGAAATACTTTTACATGGAACAACAATAAAACAATCTCCTAGAATTGGATATATGTTTTCAGAAAATTAAACTGCTAATCTAAATCCATCCTAAATAAGTATGCTTGTTGAAAAAATCAGTTACTATGTCGTTCAAATTATTACCATCGTTAAATTATACTAACAAGCGAGAATATCAAGTTTTTTTTGCAAATTCACTTCATTCTTTGCAAAAATAATTTTAAATCGTTAAATTGATTCTTTGAATTCAGCTTCATTCATTGATTCAACATTTCAATTAGAATTTTAGATATTGAATATACTTGTATTTTTTTGGTATCTGTTAAGTCTGACATCAATTACTTGTAACTTTATGAGATAAAAATGTAGCATGGTTTTTAATTTGTGATGTCTGTTATTACTGAATAGTTTGTCTGACTATAAGTTTAAGCGTACAAAAACAATGCTGTTGTTCGAGCAAAGATTTTATCTGCCCTTCAAACAGTGCCTTATAGGTAATGGGAGAATTTTGAGCTAATTATAGCTGATATACAGTCAGACCTCTGTTTAACGAAGTCACTAAATCTCGAAAAATGTTCGTTATGTGGAAAATTTGTTAAATAGAGATTCTACTTTCAATATACACTTTCCAGGTTAGTTCCAGGAATAAGTTCGCAAAATAGAGAAATTCGTAAAATTGGGGCTCGTAAAATGGAGGTCAAACTGCATATATGTATATATGGTACAGTTTTAACTGTAACAAAGACTTTTAAATCTGGATAAAATTTATTCTGCATGGTAATTTGGGATGATAGTAAAGTTATCTTACTACTTGAAGAAAGGTCAGACCATTACTAGCGCCACTTAATGTACACTGTTGAACATTGTGTGATACTGTGATTAAGAAACGACGCGGTATGATTGCTATGGGTATCCGCCATTGTTTCGAGAAAACAGTTACTCATTCATCTAGAGGCATGATGGAGGAGTCAAAGCGTTTTGGAATTGAAATTTTACCACATCTACTCTATTCACTTGATCTCACCTCAAGCGACTTTTTTTATTCAATAATCCAAGAAACAATTGCGAAGTCTGATGCAAATGACGCAATTTAAGAGGTGAAATAATGGTTTTTGACACAATCTACTAAGTTCTACAACGATGGCCTTCAAAACATCAAGAAACGGTGGGTTAACAGCATAAGTCTAGATGGTGATTATGTAGAGCAGTTTTTGGAATAAAAAAAATGTTTCCATCTCGATTACAAATATTTTCTGTAATAGCTAAAACTTCATGATAGCCTCCCTCATAAGAGTGTCATCACACTTGTTCCAAAATATAAATGAACTGAATACTTTAAAACGATAACTTAATACCCCAATATTAAGAGCAAATCATAAGAATTTCTGAAACAAAATCGTATCAAACAAAAAAACCAAATCAATCCCAATGCATTGCTAAAGAAATGTAAAGTAAGGTAACACGAGCACAATAATTAGGACTAAGAAGCCAAGGAGACTATGGCTTAGGGCTGGAAGGAAAACTGTAAAGCAATTTTCTGAGTAAATGACGAGTTTACATATTTGTAGAGAAATGCAATGCAAAATTATTGACCACATTTTATTTGCATCCCTCTGAAACAGGAGGATATCTCTTTTATTTCTGATATGAAATATTTGTCTGGTATTTAATAGGAATAAAATACAAAGAATGAAGACCCCACCACATCCTGTATTATGTTTCATTTTAAGATTGCTCTTTTAATTTTGGAGAGTAATATTCCTTGCAAAGAGCAATAGAATGATCTAGATTGCCTTGATACATAGAAAATCCAGTAACAAATTTTAAAATATTTACTCTCAGTGACGTATATCCATTCGCAATCACAATATTATATCATACTAATAATTAACATCGAAGAATGCATTATTTCCGATTTACTACTTTTCATGTATAACTGTTTCGAAAAATCAACGAATGAAAGTTTGATTGCAGTTTTTGTAATGAAACTGTGAAAGAAATGACTTTTAATTAACTTAATAGAAACTAGCGAATTCTTTTGGATAAGGTCAGATTAAATGTTGCTGCTCAAACTAGATACTTTATTTATTCTTTTGGTATGGGCTGAAATCAATTGTACCTTTAGTAGTACATTAAACTTTTATTACAAAAATACAATGCACATGTTAAATGCTGTTTTTTAAATTAATTAACTGAAGATCTTCATTTTTAAAGTAACGAAAAAATTCAGTTAAGTACATGTTTTTCACTTGTATTTTTTCTCTAAAATAATTGAATCTATTTTATCGTCACATATATAAGTTTAATAAAAATATATGGTATCTATTGCTTTACATATATTTAGACACTGTGTGAGTCATCAGAAAAACCAGTTCTGTCTTTTTAAAAAGTTATTTTGATATCAAAAGGGCTATATGAAGCTTACAGATTTAATATGTTCAATCCATGTTTATTGGTCTTCATTTTAAAAACATGTTAGCTATTTTCTTGGACCATATAACGTAACAACACTAAGACTAAACCAGAGGGCCTAATTCACTAGAATAATGTTGAATTTGGAACGCGATATATAAATAGAAATATTTCTGCTATTTTTCATGCACTCTTTCTGTCCTATATTAATTGGGAAATCCTTCCGTGATATTCATCACACAGTTTTCAGAGTTTCTATTAAATATTAAAGCAGCATTCGGTCTCATATTATTACGGAAACCATAAGCATTATAAAGAGATCAGATTACTTCATGCGTATAATTAAGGCGTAGTACAGAAAATGATGAATAATAGTAATTTATATTTCAAAAATAGTTCCCTTGTGTGGAAGCAGTAATATCTTTCATTTGAATACTATCTTAAAATCGAAAACCCTTTCAAAGCTATTCATGTCCGTTTTTTCCTTGGCCCATTTTTAAATTTTTAAGGAGATATGCTGCATTCAGATTTAATTTGTGAAATATATTCAGTGGATCATTTCCTAAATATAACATAAATAACTTGTGGCCAATTCATTTTTCTTATACTATTAAGATGAATATATTGAGTTTTAAAACATTTAAACGAGAGAGATGATGTACAATTGAGAGTACAAAGATGCAACCAAGTGGCATCTATAATAAAAAAAAAAACTTTATCTGTATCATTCTTCAATTATATTAACACAATTTTTAAGTAATCGAGTTTCTTTTTAAAAATTAATTTATCGTGCCTTCTTTTTATATGGAGAGAATCATTCTTTTTCTTTCATATGAATCGATCTAAATCACCTTCAACATTGAAATTTTTTATACGTGATATAAAAGTCGATCAGATATTTTATGTCCTTTGAAAAACGGCATGCATGAGTACACAACCCTTAGATCTCACAGCCAATCAATCTCTTTTTACTAAAATGATCGCGATGTAGTATAAACCACCATGTTATAGATATCAATACTATCGACAATCACTGCATTTGTAGCTTTCAAGCAGTTAAAAATGATGTATTGCGGCAGCTCCCATAATAAATACTGCTCGCTATTTAATGAGCATACTCCCAGGCATATTTACTTTTCCTTCCATCGTCATCGTTCCCGACCTCATAAACCTGTAAGTGACACTAATTTGCTTCTGAAGCTAGACACACTGTACTAATTTGTGGACTTCAATATTTACGACTCTAATAATTATTTAATGAAAGATTTCTCGCAGTAAAGGGTGTCGGTTTGAACCACCACCCCAGAATCGCAACATCTCACCATTCTGAGAACCGTTGGGTAAAAGTATTTTAATAGCAGCTATTTAAAGGTACTTTGAGAATTTTACTCTAGCTTTCGCTATTCAATTCATAGTAATATGAATTTAATGTTGCGTTAAATTATTTTTAATGCTCTATGCTGCACATCGTTTCTAGACTTAGTAATGATGTTGTGAAGAATGCTGTGCTTCATCAGTTCACTTTTGAACGTTTATTGCTGAATGATGATTTCCGTTATTATAACAGAATGGTGAAATGTGTGCGTGCGGGTAGTTTCTTATAAAATTTTTCAAATGTAATCATAAATAACTTGGATATTTTTTGCTCATTTTCACCAATTTGAAAGGAATATGTATTTTTAGATCCAGCTATAGATTTGAAGGTTAAAGCTCTTTCTATTTCATTTTATCAATTTTTAATATCAAAAAACATTATCCATGAAGAAATTTTCGCTAACTTTCCATCTTAGAAATATACATCAAGGATTATGCAACTTGTGATGCACATTTGATCATCTAACCTACTTCTCAAGAATATTTTTGCTGATATATCGTTCATCTTCAACGACATTTGTCAATATTCCTTTTTACTAATGATTATTATCTCTGGAATTAGAATTGTTATGAGGTTTGTGTGTTAACGTTGATGTTCAGTGAGTTGTGAATACTTTATTCGCGGATTACATATCACATTATTATAATAGAAAAAAAATCCAGTTTTATTCTAATTACCTAAATACATAACTATTTCTTAAATTTTAAATGCTATAAAAAGACATATATTTAGAGTAAAGTCTATTTTTTATAAAGATTATTTCAGCAAATAACACAAATATAAGATATATCAATTCAAACTAGGTAAAACGTGACCGGTGTAGCATATCAAATGAGATTTCTAATATTTATTTCTATTTTGCAATGGGATATCCTAAATGCAGCTTAAAAATAACTTTTTTTCTGAAAAAAAAGTTATTTTTATCTAAGATTTTGCATAATTTTTGTAAACTAACTGACATAGTTTTCCACTACGTTTTCTTTAGTTTCTTTATTTATTAACAAATCAGATGATGAATATTAAATATAGATTTTGGCTGATATGCGATTCTTTAATCTTCTATTCTCGCTTAATAGAAAATTAATAAAAAGTCTCATCTTCTGCAACTGCTGGCATGTTTAAAGACAAATAATTTTAGAAGTTTAATAAGAATATATTGGCATTTGATTCAATATAAAATATGAGGAAAACAAAAAGAGACTTATAAATAAAACTTACAATGCATGATTAAAAATTTTTCTACTTAGAATTACGAGTAGGTTATAATAGTTATCTGATTCATATAAAAAAAACCCATGAAAAAACAAAAATGTAGAATTATAGGAGACCAAGTTTTTAGCTCTTTTTAGTGTAAATATTTGAAACCCAGTGGCTGTGTGGTAGTTCATAGTGCTTCCACTCCTCAGGTCTGAGGTTCGAAACCCGGGCTGGGCAAGGTCGACTCCACCTTTTATTCCTTCATTGGGTCTATAAATGAGTACCAAGCTTGCTTGGAAACTTAACACTGGGAGGTTTCACGCCAGACTGACCATCTGACCGGAACATCTGCTCATGCACCTCAGGGTTCAAGGTCATGTATACTGAGATGGACACAGTAGGCCCTGGTCCTTATGGGCCGTTAAGCTACTGAGTTTAGTTTTTAGTGTAAATATTTAATAGAATTCAAGGGTATGGAAATCTATTTAAGAAAAAAAAATTATACATGTTGGAAAAAGTTTTTTGTTCATAATACAGAAGAACATACTGCAATTTAATATTTCAATGAAAGAGCAAAGGTATTAGTTTACAAATAGTTTTGGGGTTGGATAAGTTGCAAAATTGCCTTCAAAAAGCGAAAGAAAGTATATAGATTATATTCACGAAGGCTTGCTTTAATTTCCCATTTACTTTGACGCACTCATTATAAAATAAAGGCATGGGTCAAAAGATAAGATTATCATGTTGCTTAGTATTTTAGCACACACACACGCACGCACACATACGCGCATACACACACACACATCTGTGTCAGAAATACAGTTGATGCGAATAACTTCTTAAGTCCCGAATTCTCAAAGAAAATAATGCCACTGACTTATTTTAAACTTTTCAACGATTAATATAGATCTCGAAATGTACAACTTATGTAGAAAATTCCTTTTATCTTCTTACGCTCCAAAAGATATATTGAACATAAAACTAAATTTGTTTACAGAACGGATCAAGTTTAATCTATATTTGAGTAAAAGATTCGTTAAATTACTTCATACCCTAACTATTCTGATTTCTAGATCATTAAGAATCGATTAGAAATATATGGAATACAGATTAAAAAATTCACAAACAAAAAAATGAAAATAAAGACAAAGTTTTAAAATTTCATTTCAAAAACATTTTTGATATTACTGAGACGAATTGTTTGTTTATCTTCTGCTTAAAAAGCAATGGAATAATTACGCAGAGCGTGAAAATGTAAGCTTATTTCCATGTTAATACCAAAATAATTCGTCTCTTGGATTAAGAGAGTTGAGAATGTTTCACCGCACTTCACTCAGTCTGAAGAGAATTAGAATACGTAGACATTTATTCTTATCTTAGGGTTCAGTTCATTGAGCACCTAACAGTCCCATTAGTAGAAACATAGTTGAACATTTTACTCATTCCATTAACGAAACTACTGGTCCGGAAAATTTCATTTGCAGAAAAAGTGAACCTTCTTCTCTTCCATTCGTTTTGTTCAGCAATTCTGCATTCGAAATGGTTTCTGGATTGTCGTTTTACTCTCTGTAGATGATAGTGTTGAGTAAGAAAGAAAAAAAATAATAAAAAGTGTTCTAGCGTTTCCTAAAACGACACGAAAATCAGCTTACTTTCCTTTTCTAGTTCAATCTCTTATCTACGCATTTTGATGTAGAATTACACTCAGATAATCACATTCTGAAATTTCATTAACCGGGAGTATTTGAAGTAAGCTTTTATTTCAAATTTCAATTTGTTTCATTTGGAGTTCCGAAATGAACTTTTCAAAATAATCTCTTCGTGTTTATTTGTTCTTCTATTTAAAGATTTTTAACGGGAAATGGGAAGAATAGAGATATTTCAAAGTTTATTTTATTTTGAACAGATATTATTGGATGGAACTAAATAAACTACAAAAAATGTGTTTATGTAATTATTATTTGTTCTAAAACTTCATATTTATAGCGGATTTCATAATTGTACAAAACTTTCTTCTTTAAAATGGATAAAAGTATATTGCGACTTTAAAAACAATATTCTTAAATACGAAGACTTAGATTATGTTAAAATATGACCAAATCCATAAACACAAAACGAAGTTATTGAAATAAAAATGTAAAATAAATAATAAAAATAAATAAAAATAACCGTGATCTGCTCATCATCCTTACAATGAATCTTTTATTCTTTATGCAAAAGAATCAAATGATTAATTTTAATGGATTTCTAAGACAACAATAAACAATTTGATACATTTCAAGAGTGAGGCGAGTATAGAACAATTTTTACTGATAGTAAGAGATTTTTCCAGGGTTGTAATAAATAAGTTAATGAAAATCCCTTTTTCATTAGAATATGGTATTGTTTATTGATTTCCTTTTTCAAAACAATAAGAAATTAAATGCAATGTATTTTAAAAGGTAAGGAAGCAATTATTAAAATGAAAATAATGAATACTAGCACTGACAGTAAACAATGTTTTTTACCTAGCCTTATATACAATCAGAGACTGCAATATTTTTCTCTCTTTTATACGTCTTCAGAAATACGAATCCAACGACAGTAAATTGTCTTTTAAGGGAAAAAGCGTGGAAATGAGAAAGGCACTTTCTAAATTGGAAAACATTATCTTCTAAATGTAGCATTCGCGAAATATTCTTTTACATCTAAAGGATGTGATTACGTGGGATTTCTGAACAAACAATTTTAAAATCAATTGTTAATTTCTTCTAAAGCCTTATGAATACATATTTTCGATGTTATAAACCTTTATACATAGTAAAGTTGTTTCTATAGTTAGCTTTTCAATTTTTACTTATTAAATAATCTTACATTTATTAAATAATCTTTGCAGTATTTAATTTTTATTAGATATTTGAAAAGATTAATTGAATTCTAAAACTACTTGCTCTCTTTATCTGTATGGAAAGGTTGGTGTAATTTTTTTTATTGCAAATTGCTTAATGGGAAACAATTTTATATATTAAAGAATTGATTTTTATGCATTAAAAATTTTTAAACTCTAATGACAAATTTTTCGGTGTTTTCTTCTTACAGTTCCAGCAACTGATACTGAAATTGTTCATAATTTAAACTAGTAATAGCACTTTATTGTTAAGGTATATTCTAAAATTAGAAAGAATATGATTACTCGTAAAAAAGAACCTGTGTGTATGGTAATTTTTACCACGTGGAAAATTTATAAAATTAAATATATTTATAGAATGCAAAATTCCTTTTTTTCCAACAGAGGATTTGTTTCGTTTTTAGTCAACTTCAATCTAAGTCATACTGTAAGTACGTATTTTCGCTGTTGATATTCTAGGTCAAGTGACGGGAACAATTTTTCAATACACACGAAACTTGAAATATCAGCTGTCAATACGTATAATGACAATACAGTTTAGAGTAAAGGTTAAAGATATCTGTAATTAACCTTCTGTAAGTATAAAAGGTATTTACTTTAAAAAAATTTTCTTATATAATTAGCATCATACAATAAGTCTTTCGAAGATTCATTTAAAAAAGGTTGAGTAAAAATGTAAAAAATCTAAATATTTATATTTTATTTAAGAAAGGACTAAATGAAAAATATTTTAAATTCTTACTCACAGAAATGGAACAAAAAAGTCAATACATAATACACATTACGTTTATGCAGAAATCTCGAAATTGATATTACACAGTTCAATGTTAAAATAACAACAATGATGACAGATTGTGGGATTCTCGAAGTGATTTCACAGAAGCGAAAACATTTTTGATTCGACACGATGTGGGGCATCTTTTAAATCGAAAATGGATTCCTTTTCCATCCTGTACGGAAATTCAGAGTCAACATTTATTGCCTTTACGATAATGCTGCTATTTTTGTATTAAATTTCCATTGCCTGGGAAAACTCGGTGGCAGTCAAAATTATCTTACGCCGTTGATGGTGATTCTAATGACCATGGCCTGGTGAAAATGTTCTGTGAGACTTCAACCCAAGGAGCGTGCCAAGCTTAAATGGGGATTGCATTTTATAGATAAGCGATATTTTAAAGGTGAGGGTAAAATAAAATGCATAACAAACGTCTAACACAGCAGTTACTGCGCTTGAAATTAAGCAATAAATGTCTAAGGCAGGATACATAAAATGTGTAATGAGAAAAGAATAGCTAGCTCACCCATAACAGAAAAGACAAAGCTTTGTTACGTAGCATTATTATCGCCTTAAAACTGGAAATGGCAACAATGCGAGTTTCACAAGACCATTGAAAAGTATGTAAAAGCTAATTTATAACTTTAGCCAAAGCAATGCGGTACTTAAAAATACTTAAATGTGGTCACAGTTACTAAACTTCGTTAGATTAGATTTATTTTTTATGCGAATAAATTAGAATTCTTGTTTTAATGTTTTTTCCTCCCTTAAGCTTTTTGTGAGTTAAAATAAACTTAAAAAGCTTAAGGTTATGATTATTAGAAAGTAGAAAGTAATAGGAAAGACAGTGGAAGAAAACTGCAAAAGTGGCTTAAAGATTTAATATATTTAATGAAATGCAGATGGAAATCTTTTCAAAATAGATTTTTTTAGGTAATGAGATAAAATCTCGATGAAAAGAATTGATTTGTAATAAAAATATATAATTTAATTCTCATGTACGTAATTTGATTAAAATATCAGAGAATACATGTTTTTAAAATAATTTTTTTTTCAGATAAAAATGCTTTTCGTTACTTTAGACTAATTTTTAAAAAGAATTTTCTTACACTTCAATAATTTAATTATCGAAATATAAAGGAAACTTATGGTAAGAAATCAAAGAAAAACTCCTTGGAATTAAAAACAAAAATCATTAGAATGACACAAATTTTTGATTCAGAGATTAGCGTGCAACTATTGGTCATTGCATGCATAAAAACCACCTTTTTTACATCCAAGTATTCTTAAGCCAATGAAACTTTATATTTAAATTTTTAAAGTCAAAGCAAATATACATTTTTTTGAACAAACTAAAAAAATTACATTTTGTTTTAAAAGTAAGAGCAGTGAATTCTTTTCAGTAAAGAAAAACTAACTTACAAAATTCTCAGTTAAGCAGGTTCATTCGAAAAGAAATGAATTTTTTACTACTAATAGTTAAGAATGGGTAAAAAATTGAGAAATGAAGCAGCTATAACTGTACTAATTAAAGGATTGCTGTTAAACTCATAGTCATTAAAAAGGTTTATTCAAAAAATACGTTATGTTAGTAAATGAAAATGTTAGCAATATCTGGAGGAAGAAAGGTTTAATGAATGAATAAAGAAATTTTAGTGCTTTGCAGATTACTTTAAAACAGGTAACATTAAAAAAAAATGCTTTTCTGAAATGATGTTAGCCTCTAGATACACAATGAGGGGAAATATTTAAATTAATACTAGTGACTCCCCAGTTTAACCATAAACTTTTTTTAAAAAAATTCATCTGAAAGAATGTGAAAGAAACAAATGCGAATTTAACTTCTCTTGAGTGAAAGGCACACACGAATGAATCAACGTTGCGAAGAATAACAAATGGATGTGAAAGTAATAAAAAGAGAAACATTTCGAAATAGTTCTTAGGAATGAAAAATTCCAGCTACACAGAATGTAATTTCATGCATGTTAACGTAAAAGAAAACAAATACAGAAAACATATTTAAAAGAGAATGATAGATAATTCTGCTTCGGAGTTTTAGCTCGTCTCTTGGAATAAAAAAAATTAAGCAGTGAAGACTCGCTTCTTTACTAAACATATCTTAGAGACTTTAGGACATTTTTACTTTAAAAATAATGGGATTCGAGCTGTCATCAGTTCTGAAACGAATGGATTTTCTCTGTCAAGTTTTCCAGTTGTAATCTTGCTCTTTAATTAGAAAAATTATTACTCCGAGCAAGTATTTTTTTTTAATATCTTTTTTTGCAGTGATTCAAACAAGACAAGTTAACATAACGTATTATCGCACAATAGAAACAAAGTTACAGCAGCGAGCTTTCCAGATTTTCAAAAACATAGAAGAAAGATTTTCTTCTCCTGGATTAAAAAGTGAAAATAATGGCTTTCAGATTTTTTTTCAGCTTTAATATTGACTTCTTGACGGGTGCAGTTATTTGGCGAAACTTTAATTGCTTTTGGCAGCTTTACATGAAGCGTTATGAAATATGTGATGCCCTTTTCGTAAATTCATAAAAGCTCTAAATTTATTCATTTCGCTATCGAGGCGATAATTTCCTCTTTCTTTTTTTTATCTCCATATGCTTGAAAGAAACAAACATTAATTATTGTAAAAGTAATTAACTATTATAATATTCATTAATTTATTATGCTTATGCGTTTGTGTGAACTCATGTGTGGATACACCTTATTTCCGTAACAAAATAAAAAGATAATAAAATAAATTTTTATAAGATTTTAATGAATTATATGCATTACGATAATGATGTCTTTAGAAAAATATGCAATTTGTGATGCTTCTCTAAAAAAGCATCTTAATATATATGTATATAGGATCTATTCCTTACAAAATATGAATAATATAGTTAATGTTGATAAAAAAAAACGGAAGAAAAGAACGAGAATGGAAGTCAACACACACACAAATTCTGTGGTCAATAAAATGTAAACATTTTAAGCTTTTTTTTATATTCAGATCTCTCTCTCTCTATATATATATATATTTAGATTGCACAAAGTAAATAGTAATTTGTTTAGTCAGAGGAAATAAATTTTGATGTTGCATGGATGTAGGAATAATATCACCCTAAATTTAAATTTAAAAAAAAATGTATTTTGCAGCTTATAAGTCACCCGAATAGAAAATCAAAATTTTTACTTTAACACTTTTAAGTATAATACGATAATGGTAAAGACGTAATTTTTTTAATTCCCAAACCTTAGCGATAAAAAGTAAAAATATTTTAAAGTTGAATGTGACAATTTTGTAAATACTTTCTGCAACTGATAGTGGCCACGGTAGCCTAGAGTTCAAGGATAGTGGCTGGTTTATCACGAGTTCAAGCCCCGTATCACTAAAGACCCGCCGTGTAGGGGAGCAATATACGTTAAATCTGTCGAGAGCTCAAACGTCCTCCCGTTGATGCGGTGTGGTAGTTAGGAGAAGAGGAGGGGGGCCAGCTCCTCGTCACTTGACCATGATTCAAAATTTATAGGTCCGTCACCAAAAGCCCTCGTGTGACGTTAATATTCACTCACTCACTCTGCAACTGATCATCTAATCAGTTATCAGGTTTTGCTTGTAATTCATTACAATGAATAAGATGTGTGATTTTTAATTTTTTTTATTATTGAACAGTTTCTTAAAGGATAACTACGTTATTTGTACAGTTGGTGAATTTCTAGAACCGGATTTTTAAACATTATAATACGAGAATTTATGTTTTTATATATGTACTTCATAAAAGTAATATAATTAAAAATAAAAATGCTTATTCTGAATGCTCAATAATACTCAATAACTCAATACTCAATAATAATACTCTTAAGTTATGAAAATTAAGAGATAAAAGGAAGTGTTCAAAATTTATTCCAGCTCCAACTATCGTATTAGATTTGATCTATACAGATGCATGACCTATATCAATTGTATCAGGATTAGCTTCAATCCAACTTAAAATAAAGATGATTGTTATTTAATACCAACATTTTTTCCTTCGAAAAAGAATTGAGGCAAGGTTATCTGAGAGAAAAATTTACCTTTGATTATCTGCTAGTCATTGTAAAAATTTAACTGTAAGTGGTATAAAAGTTGAAAAAAGTATTGGTCTTAAAAAGTCGTCTACCAAAAATAACAATTCTTGACTAACTTTCTATGCATCACGTCAACGATGGAAAAAGCGTAAGCGAATAAATATTTCTCTCCCAAACCGTTTGAAGTTTACTGTAGTTAAATTAAGACATTCCAGTTTGTCATATTGATTTATTTAAAGACCGTTTTTCTTTCTTCTTCACGCAATGTGACCGGGGAAGCCTATTTTTTCCGTTAAGCTTTTCATTCTTATTTTCTTTGCATAGAACTTTCCCAGCCCCTAATTTTTTTATTTCTTTTTCAATTTTCCTTTATTTATGCAGAGAAACTTTGAATGTCATATTTCACAAGATTTCGTGAATTTCGTCGATAGCATTTAGCCTGGTTGTAGCGAAAAACTTCGAATGAATGAAACATTTATCATCCCTCTACCTGACAAATAATACTTTGATGTGATTTATTCTTTGTAATTCTTTAGGAATTAAGCAGAGCTTTTAATTTTTTTAAATGTAAGCTATTATTTCTGGAGAAAAATGATCGTTACAAAAATGCGGTGGAATATCGACTATCAAACTTTTATAAATGTTACAAAAATAAAATAAACGAGTTGATGAGATTGCTTCAAATTATTTGAGTAGTTATAAATCCAACGATATATGTCTAAAGTATTTTCTTTCCATATTGCATCCTGCGAAATTCGTCCCCAAATGAAAGAACTTTTATTTTGTCTGAAATCAGAATATTTTTGGATGTTTTCGTGTAGTAGATTAATGGAGATTGATATAAAATAAATTTTTGTTTCTTCACTAATTATAAAATTAAGCTTTAAAATATTTTAATTTTAATGTCATTAAAAACTTTCGGTCAATTCATTCCCACAAATCGGAACATATATTTTTTTATTTTAAAGTTCATATAAAGTATTTAAAATACTATTTTAAAACTTTTCTCCCAGTTTATTGCTTTTACAAATCAATTTATGAACTTTACCTCTGATAAAGAGCAATAAAATATTATATACATTAATATCTTGAAAATGAATGTTCATAAAATATTTTTGTTTACGTCTCTATGTACTACGTATACATTGATCAATAATCTACGATTAATAAATTAAAGAAAAATTCTTAATAATTATGATGATTATTAAATTATACTAGAGTAATTGTATGTAAAAGTCTAGAGAATGTTTTTTGATTACATAGTTAACAATTAAGATAATGATCAGTTATAAAAAAAGGTCAACTTTTTTAATAAAAAACGAAAAGTCTAACATGTATCAGCCATTATTTATCTTTAAAAATAAGTTCTCAATGTATAAACATGTACTAAGGATCGGAATTTTTCAATTGTTTAAAAGTTTCAAAAAGCTAAATCTTGCATTCATACAATTTTTTTTCACAAAAGTTGAAACATGAGAATTTTTCATTATTTTTTATGTATAAGAAAAAAAAAAGCATCATTTTTTGATTTTGGGGGAAATTGGAACGGAAAAGCGCAATAAGACAAATTGATTCTCAATGTCTTTATCCTTCTTTCGACTTTTATATTGGATAAAGAGTGAAATATATTATTTTTTTTATAAAATAAAACATTCTTTTGCAACACTTTCGAAATCAGCGATAATCTTGTGTTTTTGTTATTGTTCAGATTTTCGTAGATCTTCTTATGATCATAATAAGAAATTACATGAAAAACGTTCCTTTTCTCCTCATTATATTCGAAAAATCTTATGAATTAAGAGAAAAAGCATGAAAAACCTCACATAACTTTCAACAACCTATTGAACTCGTTCATTAAATATATATAAAAGAAATATTATTAGAGTTTCTCATGACATCTCATTAAATACAATATTTATACTAATAAAATACCTTTTTAAATAATCAAGGAGAGTAAAAAATTATATAGCGTAATTTAAGTTTGTTTTTAAATAAATTATATATGAATTTTGTATATATGCGTGAGTAGAATATGATTTGTATCAGATATCAGAACAGTGTCGAAACAAATGAATTGCTCATTGCTTGTGAATAATCTTTGAGCAGGGTACGGACCTTAATAATAATTACAAAGAAATCAGATTGTAATACAGATGTAAAATTTCACAACGGCATTGATGACAATGACATTTATTCTACGCACGTGAAAGATCCTAACAGTAGCGCGAAGGGGTTCTGTGAAGTAACAATGAGTTAAGTTAGTGCTATAAGTACCTCTACGAAAAGCCTCTTTTCCAAAGGCATCCAACACAATAGATTCCTACACTGTCTGTATTGACAAGCATGAGTGTATTTCTAGGTCAAAGGGCGTCACGACTACTGACCACACAGAATGAAGGATATTTAATGCTCGGCATGTTTTGAAACTACCTGGACTCAAAAGTCTAGGAGGTTTGCACTTCCGCTTACTCGACGCCCTTTGTCATTGACCCCAAATGCGCAGAAAATTAGAGGGGAAATAATTTAATAACACTCGTAAAGCTTTTCCGACGATTCAAGGGGCGTGGACAGAAGCGAAAATTTAGAAGCCAGACAAGAAACAATTTAGTTTAGTTAGTATTAATGTTGTCGAATCGTGATGAGGATTTCAGATGACACTTATTGTATTTATCTACAGCAGTTTCCATAAGTTGTCACATGTTTTGAATTAAAAAAGTGTATCGCATATGAATCCAAGTGTTTGTTAATCATTTTAAATATTCCAGTCATAAATTTTCAAGTTTCAATTTTATCATAAAGTTTATACTAAATTATCATTCATTCGTCATGGTGGATTCAAAATAAATATCTATGGCTTAATGGGTGAAAGAAATTTTAAACGAAATAATATTTTTAATATGTATAATAAGAAACTCAAATTATTTATTTAATAGAAATAAAGAAAGCATGTTATTTTTACATTAAAAGTGGTTAAAAATCTAAGGATTCCAATAATATTAAAATTTAATTAAATGTCTAACAATGAATTTTATTTTTTTTCGTAAAACCATTTCCAAACATTCTCTTCTTCCGGACCTGATTCTTTTCTATCGAATAACCAATCAAATCACATGGTTTAGTACTTTGGAAAAAGAAATACAGATTTTCTCACGGAATAAAACATTTAATATTCTTCAATTAAAGTTACTGTATAATTTTATAACTGCAATCACTTTCGAATTACATCAGCACATAAAAAGTTGTTAAAAATCTGACAAAGTATAATACAAAAGCTTCAAAAGGAATCTTTTCAAGCTCGATTAAATAAATCTTTGAAGCGCGGCATGGTATTTAAAGGATTAAACAACTTCAAAAATCTGTAGCCTCTAAGAAGCAATACGAATTTTCTGACACTTCCACTTTAGTCCGCTGTAACCGTATGGTGTTAAAAATGAGAAATAATCGTGAGAAAAGACTCTGGATCCATGAAATTATTTCTGCTCACTTGAGCTTGAAAATTAATGAGACTATTCATTATGGACTTGGCCAGAGCTCAAAATGAAACTTTAGCACGTTCTGTGGCAAAGAAACCTAAATGAATAGCCCTTCGCGCCTCTGCAACGTTTCATTGACTCTATTAAGAAATAATTTTACGTCGAAGAATAGTGTACAGAAAAAAATCACGTAAAAGTAAGACGAGGATCTAAGATTAAAGACTACGATTATGGGGTTTGTTATTCATGCAAATACGTTGTACTAAACTAAAAAAATGCAGTTTTAAACGAGACTCAGATAATATTTTTGAGTCTTGAGCAACATAATTTGGGTTCATTTAGAGCAATTATACAAATTTTTTTTATGTGTATATTGATTACCTTTTTGCTTAAAGAATTTGAGTGAAAAAAAAATTAAGAGACTTGACAAGAAGTTTTGTATGGATAAACCTGAATTATTTGAGACTTAGAATCTTCGAATCGTGACTTATTTGCATTTTATAAACATAATTGGTGTAAGGTTTTAACTTTTCAAATGAGGTAAGTTTTTTAATATATATGAAATATCTGGTATTAAACTGATTTGAAAAAAAAATCAATTCATTAATTGATAGGTATGTCATAGTAGGTGAACTACATTGAATGAACCAAAATACCATTTCTTTTTAATTTTGATTTATTACTTTAATCTCCATCTACGACGAAAATATAGAACACTGTCTATAAATATTTTTAATAATTAAACTTTTACTTTCCACAAATGATACAAAATATTTAATAATTTTGCTCGAATTCTTAACTATAAAAAGCATTTTAAAACTTATTAAATATTCAGTTCTAAATACTATGTGTGTGTGTGTGAATAAGGATAATATGTTTCTCCAATTTTTAAATTACTGTCAACTTTGTCAGTAAAATAAATTAAAAATTCTACGAGAAACACCCAGATATATGAAGAGAGAGATCTTTTCCTTCTATGGTTACATTACAGAAGCGTGTGTGTTATTCAGAAGATAAATGAAACAAACAGAGATTTCGAAAGTAAACGAGAAAATAAGTATGAACACTAAAGAAAACTTTGAAATACGAATGTTTTCCTCTCCATCAAAACAGCAAATTAAAACAGCTGCATAGAAACAGGTAATGATGGCAACTATTTTTTGGGCCGCGGTTGTTCAAGAACACATGTATGTACACTATACTTAAAATTACACGCAGGGACATATGAATCTATCTATTTGTCGAACTGAGAACATTTATTTAAAAAACAAACAAAGATTTTGCTTGTTACACGCAAAGGAATCTATTGTAAGGTGTACATTTATGCGTTAAACATTGATAAAAGTCCTTACAAAAGCCGAAAAATAATCTTCCATATAAATTTTGGTAATTTTTTCAATAAATAAAACAATGCATAATTTCCCCCTTAATCTAAAGATATAATTTAGATCTGCGAATTATATTACGCAACTCAGTTTGTCATTTTTAATTCAGGAAATCAGTGTATTTCAATTATTTTTATGTACATGAAAATACATATAAAGAAACACGATATTATCAGATATTTTTTATAGCTTTTCTGTGACAATTAATAAAAAATACAGATTAATACATCTCTTGGGTTAATGTTTTTAATAAATTTTTAATATTTGTAACAAAAATTGAAAGTAACATAAAAGAAAAATAAATGATACTAATTTAGCACAGAATATAGTTAATATCGTTCTCATTCAAGTCTTACAAGGATACAGATAATGTCAAAACGTTATGAAAATACTTGAATAACAATAAGATTCGAGTATGAGATAAATAAAAGTAAATCCTGAAGATTTATACAATTATTCTTAAAAGGGACTTGTACTTATGCTATTTATGAATATGAAATAGTAATTGAACATTCCTTTAAAAATAAGAAAATTTCATTCCTTTCCTTTTTTTATACATAATACAGAACTGAAAACGTAAGAAATATATTTAGAGAGTTAATATGACTTTATATAAAACCTAAAAATTAAAAAAAAAAAACACTACACAGGTCTCCAAAAATTAGAGAATAATTATTTTAGATCGTGCTCCTCTAAAATACTTGATAAATTTAGTAAAATGAAGTTTTATGAAAGTCTGAGTGTTACTTAACATAAAAATTAAGTCTTCTATCAATCATTCTACCTTTAGAAAAAAATTACTTTATCAAAAATGCTTAGATTTTCTTAAAAATAATCCTTCGAAATTTAGAAGCCTTTCAAAATTTTCTGAATCAATCTTGGTTTTTTGTATTCAGATATTATTAGAATGGCAAGTATAACACATCTACCTGATTCTTCATGAAATAGGGACATTGAATGCTTGGAAATTGACCATTCATGCTGATAGTACTAGATTGTTTAATATGTCTCCCAGTGTAGCTCAAAGATTTTCAAACAAATTTAATTTTGTTGATTCAGTTTCAAGAAGATTTGTTTCGGATCGTTCACGTATTACAACACAGCTCTCAATGATCATTTACATATATATTCTTGTGAACAAATACAAGCATTATTGTACTGTAATTCATTGCTTCCCATTTTGTAGAAATTGTAAGAAGAATTTTGATTCTCATGATTCGAATTCATCGTTCACAATGAAAGCTTGTATACAAGGAAACTAATTAGCTGTGTCCCACTAAACCAGGTTTCCCAAACTTTTCTGTCTCATAGACCCCTTGCCATGTTTTTCGGTTTCTGGTAGACTCCTGCTTACCTAATATTGAATTTTTGCCAATTTATCAACTTAAATGTCTTTTTGACAGCTGGTACAACTACTTACTTTAAAAGAATTCAATTTCTAACTGTAGTGAATATAGCGTTTAAAATTTAAGAAGGACTTGTTAATGAATAAAATAAAAATAAAAATAAATTAATACATAAAATAACTGAACAACAAGCAAATGCTTTTAAGGTATCCGACTACGTTCGGAACCGTGATTTTGTAAAAGTGTATAAATCGATAATATTTATGATATTTAGTGTCACTTAGATTATAAAATGTATGTAAAATTGTTTTAAGAATAGTATTACAATAAAAAATTATTTAAGTACAATATTTTGACAAAAAATGAACATAGAATGACCCATTTTCAAAATATTCTCCTTTTGTGAAAATTGCTTCTATTATAATAATATTTTGCCTGTATATAGCTTAGACTTCTGTACAGTGGCTCAATTAGAATTTTTGAAATATATAACTTAGAAGTGGGTTTATCCATGTTTTACGACAACAGAGGGGAGAAATTTTAAGTAAAAAACGCCGATAATTATTTCAAATGGTTGTAACTCTAAAAATAATGTGAATTTTTCAAACATCATAATTGAGCCTCTGTACAGATGTCTGAGCTATATAGGCAAAATATTATTATAATAGAAGCATTTTTAACAAAAGGAGAACATTTTGAAAAAAGGTTATTCTAAGTTAATTTTTTGCCGAAATATTGTATTTAAATAATTTGTTTTTGTCAAAATGTGTGTGTGTGTGTGTGTCCTTAAAACAATTTTATACATGTATTTTAACCTAAGTGACACTAAATATCATGACAATTATCCATTTATGCACTTTTTTAAAATCCCGGTTCCGAACGTAGTCGGATACCTTACTAAGAGGGATGACTCTGATGCTTCAATAACAAAATTTCAATATTTAATATGAATCTAGTCAGGTTTAACCATAAATCTCCTTTGTTAGTATGAGTGTGTCCAGGTTCGGCCGCGGGGGGGGTTTTGTTTTGTTTTTAAAATTAGCAAACTCACTGAAACTCCCTCTCACTAGGATAAGCAATTAAAAACACTTTCTCACTATATTTTATAATTCGCGATAAATAACCGGAATGTTTTTTTAAAGCCAAAAATTTATGACATCAGTTTCTAAACTTTATTTTAAGATCGTTAGGGGATATTATGTTCAGTTCCTATTGTAATATGACATTTTTTCCATGAGACAATATGAATTCATTGTCTACTGTGGTTATTACTATAAAAAAAGCATTTCACAAATCTTAGTGTAAAGGACATTTAAATACTGAATGTAGGTTAAAATATGTCCTGACAGATTGTCTATGACCAATTAAGAAAATTCCGGACGTCTAATACTATACTTCCATAACTTAATTCTGGAAATAAATGCTGAAATCGTCCTTGTATTAATAAAATTTATGCTGTCACCTAGTAATCATAAATTAACCTTACTAAATTTAGTAAATAAATCAGTTATATATATATATATATATATATAAATTGGAAAAATCTGGTTTCCACTAGATCCACTTTTTTTAAAGATTGAAAGTCACGATTTGGTTTAATGAAAGCCAATATTAGACCCCTATTTACACCTCATGGACCCCTAAATTATTTTTTCGTTGGCGTGGACCCCTTGAAGGTCGTCATAGATCCCTGGGGGTCTATATAAAACACTTTGGGAATCACTGCACTAAACTGAATTCAATAAAGGCCCCAATTTAACTAACCCGTAGAAAATGTCCTTTGGACTAGGAAGGAATAACAGTATGTACCTCTTACAGATGAGTCTAGATTCGCTTTACAAAGGATTCTTGTGGTGTTCTGATCTGGATGGAGCAAGGAACCAGTCAGCATTACAACAATATTGAAAGAACGTTTACAGCGGAGGTAGAATCATGGTGTGGGAGTAAATTTCTATATTGCCACATACACTAGCATGTGTTTAATGGAGTCGCTGAGAAAGTTTAAAGATTTTGTGACAAATTCTTCGATCGACATGTGAGACTATTATTATTTATGATGCTACTATTGTTATTTATTACTCATTATATATTTTATTTTGATGCACAATAATAGATGGCATTAGAAAAAGCTTGTAGATATGTATCTTTTTGATTAGAGCATTAGGCGAATTGTTGTCATATACCGTTTACCAGACTTCCAACTAATCCGAAAAAAACTCTGTGGGACTATCTTGTTAAAACAATTGTAGAACTAAATAATCTCTCCAAAAGCCTATATGAACTGCTACGGGGGTTTACATGTATATATGCCATACTGCTTCACGTATCTTACTACATAATCTTTTTAACGGAAAACCAATTATGATTATGTATATGGCAAAAGGAGGATATATTCCAGATTAAATTCAAAATACTTGTAAGAAATTTTGAAATTATTAAAGTTGCAGTGTTTGTCAAATAATGGACTTATAAAAATTATTTAAAATATGAATAATTAAAATTAATATAATTGAATGTGGTATACATTAAAAAATGTATAAAAATTACATGACTTAATTCTCTTGGAATTTGACTACATTGTTTTTAGTTTAATAAATTTTATGATTAATTTTATCGTAATTTAATTAAATTGTTTTTAAAGTTTAGCTCTCCCAAACCCTTTGTTCTGGAACTTTTGAAATCCTGGGTACAGTAGCTTCATTTTATGAAAGTGATTTTCCTTAATTTGTTTTACACATTTCTTAACATAATTTAAAGAGATAGCTATTTAAAGGAATAACAAT
>BMAV01013356.1:827470-860841 GCA_019973955.1 Trichonephila inaurata madagascariensis
TTTGAGAAGCACTGCATTACACCGTTTTCGAAGACAATATGAGCAACTGTTGCAGTTTGAGAGGGGGAGAATCATCGGCATGATGGAAGCTGGGTGGTCAGCTAGGCGAGTAGCTCGTCAATTAGGTCAGACTGGTTGTGTTGTGAGGAGGTGTTGGGACCAGTGAATCCGAGAGATGTCATTTACACAAAGACCAGGCTCGGGACGCCCTCGACAGACCAGTCGTCGAGAAGACCACCGCATTGTAAGAAATGCACGCGTACAGCCAACTGCTTCATCGGCCGCTATCCAGGCACAGGTAGCACCTTCACTAGGAACCCCTGTGTCTTCTCGAACCATATGAAAGCGCCTGGATCATGGCACCCATTACGTGTGCTGCCCTTCACGCCCATCCATCGACGCCTCCGTTTGGAGTGGTGCCGCGCACGAGAAACAGGACTGCAGCTGAAAGGAACCAGGTCGTCTTTAGCGATGAATTCAGATTCAATTTCAGCAGTGATTAAAATCGTGTTCGTGTGTGGAAACCCCGTGGTGAACGCATCCATCCTGCCTTTGCTTCACAGCGACACACCACTCCCACAGCTTGTCTGATGATATGGGGTGCCATTGCCTAAAATACACGGTTACCCCTGGCATTGATCCGTGGCACTATGACAGCCCAGCGGTATGTCCCTGACATCCTGCAACCACATATGTTGCCACTCATGCAATGGCTCTCAGGAGCCCTTTTTCAACAAGACAATGCTTGTCCTCACACGGCAAGGTTTTCACAAGACTGTCTCTGCACTGTTACTACCCTTAATTGGCCTGCCCGATCTCCAGATTTGTCTCCAATCGAGCATATCTGGGATCATTTGGGATGGCGAGCTCGGCATCCCATGAGTTTGAATGAACTTGAGGCAAGGTTACAGCAAATCTGGAACGAAATGTCTCAAGACATCATACAGAACTTGTATGTCTCAATGCCCGATCGTATCGCATCGTGCATTCCGCTAGAGGGGATTCAACAGGGTATTAAATCCTCCATTCTTTTGCCTTTTTCTCTTAAATAAATGATATTTTTTCTTTAATTTTCTAATCATTTACTTATATCAAAGTAGTCACTACGTATGTAAAATTTCGTTTCATTTTGACGACTTCTTGGTGCGCTAATTCTTTTGTCCATGAGTGTATTTTTTAGTAACTATCTAATCTTGGCTGATTATCAGAGAAAAATAAGAAAAAATGTAAGGTTTAAAGCGAAGTAAACATATTAGGTATATGCATATTATTTTACAGCCTATTGGAGATCAACAGTCTTATAAACCTGATTAGATCTACGGGCTTTTTAATTTCACAGAAAACTTATGTTAATAAGAAGTAATAAAATCATTCTTTGCACATATTCACAGTAAATGAATTTATGTTATGTATGAAAGTGTTAAAAATAGTACTTATTCATTTGAATTTGGGAGTATATCTTTCACTTACAATTACTGTCAAAATTCCATCAAAAATATACTTAGCCTAATTATTTAGATGCGATTACAGTTAAATAAATAATATGTAATTTAAAATTAAATGTTAGAAAGTTAAAACTTTCTTTCAAATGATAAGAACGTTTTTCAAAGGGAAAAAAATCTTCCAATCTTCAAATTTCAGAAAAATTATTCTTTTAGAACAAAAAACAATTATAATGAGTTATCGAATAATTTTTTTTCTCAGCTCTCTTGAAAATTATTTATTGTTTTTCTACTTTGAACTAGCACATTTCATATCCTGCTTTAAGTGTTTTCTTTTTCTATTTTAGAAATGAAAGAATTCAAAATATTTGTATGACAAAAAAAATCATATTTTTTTTCAATATGCATGAGTCACTTATTCTTCAATTTAAATTGTTTTAAAAATATAAGATTAAAAAAAATGTTTCTTGATTTTGTTTCATTTACTGTGTGTAAAAACATAACAGACATTAAAAGAAACATAATAAAAATAAAAGGCAGTATAACATTATTGATAGTTCATCTATAATTGGGGTTCGCTTATCAAATATAACACTGTATGAATGCAAGTAATAAGGATAAACTATATCAAACTAATGAAGAAGGAAACATAACAGAACTTAAGAGAAACTTAGAGTTTATTTTTTCTGGTTTTAGCACTTATTATTGCTACTTATAAAGATGTACCAGCATAATACAATTTACAAAAAAAGACGTAGTTTATGAATGGTGTCTATTCTATTGAAGAAAATGTATTGAAATTGTTTTGTAATATAGGTCTTAGAGTAAACTCAATCACAAATTAATATCTTAAAATGCTATCTTTTCTGCATGAATTAAATTCATTGAATGAGAAGAGATGAATGCAATATAATTTAAACTGCATAGAACTTAATGTTAAGTTCAGCATCCAAATATATAGGAAAATAAATAGGAATAAAGAGTAGAAAAATAGAAAATAAGAAATATAAAAGAAATAATTTCCATACTACGAATTCAGAACGTTATTAAAATAAGATAATTAATTGTTTTGTAATGTGTTTTGTATTACAAATATATAAATTCACTTTGAAAATTTATAAATATTGAATAATTTGGGTGTATAGAGGAGAATTGAAAGATGTTTATATTACTTCAGAAATTAAAACAATTAAATGATTATACTAGTTTTCTTTTTATTAATCAGATATTATAATTAATACGTTATTTAGATCAATACGAAAACCAAATTGTTTGCGATTTCAGGAAATGAAGTCACTTATTTTCCGGTTTGACTATATCCTATAGGGTTAAAATGTGTAACCACTGCGAAGTTTTTAAATTCTTTTCTTCTAAGACAAAACTAATCAATTAATAAAATTTCGAACTTAAAGAACAATTTCTATTAAAATCCTTCGATTTCGATTTCAATAAGCATAGATTTATTAAGAATATTTTTAAGAATTTAATTCTTAGATTTATATGTATTTTTTATAAGCCAATGAATGCGATGAATAATTAAACAAAAATTTAATAAATACTAATTAATATTAAGCATTAAACAAATACATATTATAACAATAAATTGATAGCTAATGTTTTTGTAACAGCTTAATGAATCATAAATATGTAATTTCATTGTACTGCATGCAGTGCGTAATCAGATGTTTTACTAATGACTAAAAATGACATTATTCCTTTTCGCGCATGAAATTTCTTATACACATTTATTTATCACCAGAGTAATTCTTAATTATACATCAGATGCATGCTTCAGTGTTTGGTCCTACATATTTTGGACTCTTTCCCTTAGACATATAATATTAAGAGTAATTGGCTTTGTTACAACTCTTCTTTATGACAAAAACGCAAACTTAAATCAACGAAAGCACAAAAAAAATGTAATATAATGAATTTTTAGGGAAGGAAAACGATGAATTATTTATAACACTGGGAGAGGTAGTTATTTCGGGAACGCTAAAGTATCAAATTATGAAAAAAAAAATCCTAGTTCCATACACTCACACAAACTGTTAATTGACTAGTTATGGCTTTAAATTAAATGAAGCGCTGGTTTATTTGAAAAAAGAATTATGAATATCTTTAATACCTGAATCTTTACGAACGCTTCATATTTCAAGCGTAATTATCGTTAATTATGACTTGCGTGTTTACAATTAGCGTAATTAAAGAAAATAGATGTCATTATAAAGCAACGTCGTTCATATCTAAAAATAATCCTTCTAAAGTGTTTTTGCGACTTCTTTGATCGTATTCTTAAATGTGCTTGAATTAATTCATGACGAATATTCTGGTTAATATATTCTTTAAATCAGTTCTTCAACAAAATAACTATTTCATAATCAAAGCTTTTGAGGAAATACAATTATCTCAGCAAATATAAACGAAAGATTTTAATATAAATCTTCAAACCAGGAATAAAACAGTATTTTAAATAATAAAGGCATCTAATGTTAAGGAGACTAAAAGCAAGCACAGATAGTTTTTTTTTAATTTTTAAAAAATTTGAACTTATAGAAGATTGAAAACGAAAAGGAAAAATTCGCTTTGAGTATTATTGTCTTGATTAGGATGTATGATTTGTGTGTGTGTGTGTATCACTGAGTATGATAGATTACCGAAAAATTATTTCGGCTGGGACTTAATAAGTTGGCTCACAACATAATTGAATTCCATTAAATAACTGTTATCTCGATCGGTTGAAATTTGCATATTTAGCTTTTAATGAAGTCAAGTTGTTTGAAAGTTTATAATAAGATTTCTTGGTAAAGGATCCTCAATTAATGTGAAGTTATATTACGGGGATAATATGTAATAAGATACTATTCAAAACCCTATTCCACAAATACTTATAGAAATATTTATTTTAGAAATCAGCAATATAGGTTTTTCTGAACAGGCTATTCAAGGATGAAATAAAGTATATTGTAACTTTTTATCAGTACTTTCTCACAAAATGGTTTATTTATTATGAAGTGCTTTTGAGGCTATTTATCTAAAATCATATTGTACTACTTTAGATGTTCTGCTGTATTATTTTATCTGTCAAAGTCACAATAACATTTGACTAAAACATATCTTCACTATTAAAGAGGAAAGAAAATAGTTCTTGGCTTCGGACTCTTATATAATAACAAGTTTCTTTCTTAGCACAATATGCGTAAGTATTTTAAGATAAATGTTCTCAAACGAAATAGAAATAAATTCTCTGGGATGATGCCAAGAATCTTGGCGCAAGGAGAAAGCAAAATTAGCCACTTAAACATTTTTGAAACTTTGAATATTTTGCATTTGTTACTTTTTGTGTGAATAAGCACAAAAAAAGTCTCCATAGGCACATACGAATTGCAACCGAAATGTAATTATGTATACAAAAGTATATGAATTTTCAAGTATTTGACAAAAGAAAACGTTATCTTAAAGACACAGAGAAATTAGTATTAACACTTAGTTCTATATCATGTTAAAAGACACACTCTAATCGTATTAAATTCTAGTTATAAGAGCAAAAATATCGAAAAATTTACAACGAAAAGATTTTATTTCCTTTTTTTTTCTTCCTCTTCACAATAATATATATATATATATATATATATATATATATATTTGCTCTACCATTAATACGGAAGAGCTAAGAATGAAACGCGTCCTTGGTTATATACTTCCCATTTATCGAACGTTATACATTTAATGGGCATTTTGAAAGTAATGATGCATTTTCAACGTATTATTGTTTGAAGAAATATAAAAGTTTGCTAGAATTTTGTAATAATAAATTTAAAATTGAAGATAAAAGAAAAATGAAAAACCTTTTTTGTGTTTTAAAATAGTCCTTATATTTCAATACTAATGGAGGTGAATACTAAACACGAAAAAAACTTCACAGACAGTATTTTTTACCAAATATAAAATCATTCATTTCAATATCAAGATTATTATGATCATTGTTTATCATGATTACTTCGATGGTCCCTCACAAATGCGAGTAATTTAGAATGAACCTGCATCGGAAATTATAACCGGTACTAAAAATATTCACAGATGAGCTACTTTTTGTTGTGTGAATTAATTAACATTTTTAATCAATCGATTTCTGGTTAGTATCAAAAACAGATTGAATCATAACCAATTTATGCAAATATTAATCCTGGGAAATTTATTGAGAACATATATATAAAAAAAATAGCTACAAAGTTGCTCATTAATAAAATGTAGTATGTATATTAAGAAAAATTGAGTCAAAACTCTCTTTCATTAAACAAAAAAATTGTAAAAAAAAAAAAAAAATCAGTACTTGTACAAGTTTTATTATGTAAGACATTCATAAAGGTGTCAGAAGAAGATACAAAAGACTAAATGATATAATGAACATAATGTTTTATTGGAGGAAATTGACTTCTATATATCTTCATCTAAAAGAAAACTATCTACACAGAAGGATTCTTCTGTAAGTAATAATTCAAATAAGGAGCTATTTCCTATTATTTCATTACTAGCAATTCCACCGACAAATAAAAGATATTGATAAAGAGAAATACATAAGGACAATGAAGATAAATATTAAAATACTCAGTTTAGTGTGAAAAGGCTAAATCATTTGTTTTTGGGATCGAAATGTTTTATTTGGAACTATCTCTGGAAAACGTGGGCTGAAAGTTTTAATTAAATTTCTCAAGGGATAAATATTCAGAAATAGAATTTTTTTTAAAATTTTTTAATCTTTATTCTATTATTATAGATTTAAAAAAGAAACTTTTTCGTATTAGAAATTCTGAAATGTTTAACAGCTTCCTATAATAACTACTAGAATTATTGTTTGTAAAACAATAAAAGTTTACTTCATTATGTCTGCGAATGTATCAAGAATAATCTCAAAGTTTTACAGAATAAGAGTACAAGTAATGTGCTTAAGATTCTCTAAGATACACATAAATGCATAAATATTTATTGAAAATAAACATAATTTGGAAAGTATCCCTTCTTTTTTATAAAATCTGGATTAATTCAGATTTTAAACCTTTTTACATTTCTAAGAGTAGTTTTATTTTTACTGAAAGGATAACCCGCAAATAACAGAATAACGGTTTTAACTTACCAGTAATTTTTTGAAACTTCTTTGAACTGTTACTGCATGGAATTACGATTTCTGCTGAAATCTCCAATGCGTGTATCCAGATTCGGTAGAGATTAAAACTTATAAAATGATACAGACAAGAATTTTTTTTATCCAACCGATTTTGGGAATAAATTCCAAATCACGTTACGAAACTACTACTACAGAGAGATTAGATCCACTTCCGAATGCAACATTTACAAGTCGTTTCCTCGAGCAAGAAAAAAATGAGTATTGAACAATTTTTTTTTCCTAAGAAACTGCACGTCTTTTCATCCGAAGATCAAATGGTAGTCTAAGACACAAGAAAGAAAAGCTTTGTGAAGTCTCGGATAAAGTCAACGGTGCATAGCATGATCACTGAACTGCAACGTGACTCTAGTGTGAAACAACAATAACACAAATCACCTCATATTCGGTCAGCCGGGCAAAAGCTTCAAGCCGTTCCATTCATTTTAAAATGAGAAAACCAATAATGGAAGTGATGTCCTTTCGTGTGGACTTGGGTGAATTTATTTCAAGCAACCATTAATTCCCATTTAAGCGACAAAGGAGTTTGGATTAAATAATTGACCCAATAGATTAAACAGTTTCTTTAAGAAACTTAGGACATTTCTATCAGTTAGAGGAGTGAGTTGATTAAAGAAAAACAATAGAACTTTGATAACTATCTTGAAGGCTTACTTTATTTCCTTTCAAACACTGTGTATCGATAAAAAGCAATTCAGAAGATATTTACGAAAAAGTATTGAATTTTTCTGTTGCAAATAAATCATGGAATTAAAGGGGTCCGGCACATGAATTTTTGAAAAATTATCGATTTTGACTTTTTTTACATTTTTTTAAAAGTTTAAACATTTCTGCGTAAAATGATATATGATATATAGAAATGCGATAGTTAGAAGTGTTTTTATTTATTTGTTAAAAGTAAGCCACTCTCATTGACAAATTACAAATTTTTACTTTAAGCCTGATTTCTCAAAATGCAATATTTTTCTCTTTATGGACCTTTTTCTCTAAACCTAATTAATGTAGAATCCTCAAAATTTCAGTGAGCATACTTTTTACATGTTTACACATTTTTAATGGAGGGAATAAGATATATCTATTGAACTGTTTTAGATAATGTATTTTTAAATTAAATTTTAAGGAAAAAAATTTGGCATTTTTTAAAAAATTCATAATTATTTTAATTTTTAACAAAAAGACAAAACCTCCATTAAAGTCTTATTGATAGTACATATAGCCTACTGTGAAAATGTCATTTATTAGTAGCAAGAAGTTTCTGAGAAAAAGGTACATAAATTTACGTAATTTAACATGGGCTCCTACGGAAGTGCCGGACCCTCTTAATAAATTACATTGTTGTGAGCATTTAGATGATTTCGTTTATAAATCTATGCGATTGTGAGTATTTGTAAACCGAAATTTTGATTTATATCCAGTGCTACAAGTAACTAAAAACTTTAAAAAATTTGGGTATAAACTCGTGAGAGATATAACGTAATATAACAATCTTGAAAGCAGATGCTTTGTACATGCAAAAATATTGCTTAATTTCTCTTTAGATATTAGAGTGATTAATAAATATTAAAATGAATAATTTAGCAGTTTTGATTTTATTCATATTGCTTTAAACAAATTTTATTATTCGGAAAAAGCTTCTTTTTTATAGGCTTAATATTTCCATATTAAAATTATACTGAAAATCTTATAATTTCAAAAAAATCACCAAAAAATTGCTTTTTGCTAAGAAAGAGTTCTTCCATTTTGTACACATAGACTTACGAGAAAGTAACAAATTTTCACAATGATTTTGATTATTTTTCAATTTGAGCTAAATAGAAAAAATAATACTCAGAATATATTATCAAAATCCATTAGGTATTTATGTAAATATATGCCTGTACACTTTCATTTAAAATTGGTAAACAAGTACAGGAAAAATATTCTTGAATAGAAATGGAGCATTTTTAGAAGCCACAGCATATAAAGTATTTTTCAATGATAAAAAATATTTCTTCATAAAAATTCATGATTTCCGAAAATTGTAAGCTATTTATGATTTTATTTTAATATTGTATATGCTTTTATTTCAGTTTCTAATCAAGTGAAATAATTTTTTATGACCAAATATTTTCATATTACTTTTCTTAAGCATTTCTATTTCATATATACGAAATATCTAACAAAAGTCGAAGGATTTGCTTTTTTTTTTTTTTTTTTTTACTCTTCAAACATTGTTTAAGAAAAGTTTATATGTTATTTTTTAGCCAGCCTTCATTTTAAATATTGAATTTAAAAATATTTCTTGAATGACATCATAAAAAGTTTAATATTTCAATTTAACTTACATATAAGCACAAATTCCATTAAAAAAAAATTCCGTATTATTTTTTTGACAATGATGATTAATAATTAAATTATAAAAAAAATACTTGCCTGTACAGAAATAAATGTATTTAGAAAATAACTACTTCATCAATTTTATTTTTACTAAGTTGAAAATAATGAAATAGAACACATTATGACAGTGCTTCTCAAACTTTCAATATTTGCGACCCAATATTCAATCGTAATTTCATCGCCCACCCTCCATGCAATAACAATGTGTTGAATTCTATAACAATTCAAACCTGCAATACCACTTAAGCTCCTTAAATGCCGCTGACAAATATAAACGTTTCGCTCAGCCAGTGTGTTAATTGCCACGGACGTAAAAATACGTCTTTTAGAATTACGAGCTTTTCTGCGAACTGCTATCAATAAAACTATTCCGAAGGCTTTGGAACGTAATAAAATGACCTCAGCAGTGCTTGCGAAGTATTTACTTATTTCAGATGAGATTTGTTTATTTGTTACTTTTCTCTTCCCCCTAGTACACAACATAAGCTCGCCTACGTGTGGAACGATGGAATTGGGGAGTGAATAGCCTAATTCTTACTCGAGATTTGAGGGATTAATTATAAACCGTACAAATTATCAAGATAAGTGTTATAGTTCTTGCTTATAATTTTATATATGACAAGCCCATGGGGTCATTGTTAATTTATAAATTTGTTCCTAACTTAGTACTGCTAAATTAATTATAAAGTACATTATACAGTACTGATATAAGTGTAATATATCAGTGCAAATGTGTATTTTATTTTTTTATTATATCAGAATGTATTTTTTGTTTACTTTCAGTAAATTAATAATTTTTAAAAATAACTTTTGTTTTTGACTTTTCAATATTATTGCACTCTCCCTAGGGGCAGATCCCACAGTTTGAGAACCACTCATTAAGATAATAAATAGTAACAATAAGATAAAAAAAAATTCTGTAATTTTGTGTAATATACTAATATATTCATATAGGGCAAGAGTTATTTTAAAATTATGTTCTTGAAAAGGAGATTTAGTTTATAAATTTGTTTGAGGTCTGAATTATAAATATAAGAAATTGGGTAATGTAGTTTTTCAATGACAAAGGCAACGAATGATCTTTACTTCGCTCAGTTAATTATTACATTATTTCATTTAAAAACTTAAATACCACCTAAATTTGAAATTTTGAGTCCTCTTTTACAACATTTACGAATGCCGTTAGAGCTAAGCACATCCAGCTCTCAGAACTTTCAACTACTTGGCGTAATTAGGTCACACTATATATCTTAAAAGTAGAAAGTTTTAATGTTTATTATACTGCAAAGATTTTATTACAGAAATTTGAATAATTATGTGATTAATTACCATTTTAATTAATTTTTGTAAACATATAAAACATTTTGATGAAACGTCTTTGAAAGTTTAAACATCAGAAATACGGAAAAAGAAGCACAGCTGTTAAGCTTTATTCAAAAGTGTTATTCCTTCGTTTAAAAACTAATTCCTGAGAATCCTGTCACTGTGAAGGCACCGAGAAAGTCTATTACAGAACTCTCTATGTAGTAGTTACAGACCCTAAAGAGCGAAGCGCCTGAATTTTATAGCACTTGGCCCCTAAATGTTTCCCCCAAAGAAGAGATGCATAAAGTGGAAGAGCCTTAAATGGCGGAGGAAATGCCAAAGAAAGGAGTTAAAGGATCCATTGAGGCGATGACGACACGAGGTCGCAGTTGGTGCCAAGTAAGAACCGTTTCATGACACAAGATGATCCTAGGAATGGTAGCCACTTATCTCACCCTTTAACTTCGGCACAGTAGTTTCAAGAAGCGAAGAGGGATCAAACTGCATTTCCTTCTTGGCTTCTTTTCGGAAAGTGGAAGAGTCAAATCATTTATTTTCGTAGCACTTCTTCCCCCGTTAATGGAAATGTTGGCACGATATATCTTCCCAGTAAAGGGAAACAGGTAACGTAATTCATCGTGTTACTTTTGCAGACCCGACCAGGAAGGTCAGAAGTAAACGACTTTGTAATGTAAATGACTGCGACTGACGACGTAGGAACACGATTCTTTTCACTAACTGCGCTTTAAAACACTGTCATTAGGTAAACAGAAAGTCTTTTAAGGGAATTAATTTTATGCAATAAGAGAGAAGTTGGAAGGGTTTCTTTTTTGTTTCAAAGAATGTGAATTTTCAAGATGAAAACCATTTTTGAAACGCTGTCTAACTGGTAGTGGTTTAAAATATGTAGAACAAAGAATGCAATTTTACACAAGTAATTTTAAAATGGATGGTTAGTTGCCGTTAACAAGGTCTTCGGGATGAAATTTAGCTTGCCAAGTAGAATAGAGCTATTTAAATCTTGCAAGTTTTCTAGGTGATATATTAGATTCATTTAAATGTTGAAGGTAAATTTAATTGTACAAGTCCCATTAGCTTTAAAGTTTTAAGAAAATAATTATTTAAAGAAAGTTAATCAATGCGTAAAAGTCACAGAAATTAAATATCAATTCCAACAACTATATGCAAAATACTTTTAATTAATGTTCCTAAAGAAGACTGAAATGTAATAATATAAATAAAAAATATATTTTGCACATTTCCTCTGCTAGTATCTCTTTATAAACAAAGATTTTAATACGTTTAAAAATAAAAACCTTAGTTCAATATTTTAGTAAAATACACTATCAGATAATAATGTTGTTGTTTCTTATGCCACCTGATCTCCAATGCTTCAGATCATGGCCCACGAAACTCATCATGGCAAAGGACTAGATGTACTCCTGTCGTTAGCCGTAGCCTTGAGCGTTAGTACGTTTTAGCTCGGTTCCACCCCAATTTTGAGGGAGAATACCCTGGGGGGTTTCCCACCTCACTTCCTATTCTAATTCCCCCAGCCTCACGAGAGGACTTAAGGCTCGAAGACTATTTAAAGTATCCCAATGCCGTAAGGGCACTCACTATACATTTACAAATACATATACCTGCTCCGGTATTCGAATCCAGGCTCTACGGCACAACAGTCAGCGTCGCTAATCACTATACCTGATGGATGACTGAAATAATTGTCTTCCTCAAAGTATTTAATTTCCGTAAGAAATAAATTCTTGTGAGTTGCCATTATTGAAATAATATTTACAATTATTAGCATTAACACAGACACTTCCAGTACATGAAGAAAGCGGAAGCAATTGCATGTTGTAAAGAACAGACCAGAATCATATCGAAGATATACAGTAATAATTTTTGTAATCAGGATTCTTTATTAATATATCATTTTATATTATATATATAAAGAAACATAATTATATCAGTTTTATAAAATTACCATATAATCATGTGCATTTATATTTTTCAAACCGGAAAGCGATTCAAAATGCTATCACCATTTTAGCATAGTAACGGTTTATTCTTCAAGATATATTTTCATTCAATTCTTGAAATAAGATTGGAGAAGGAAAAGTCCAGATTTTCCAAATGGAAGCAGACATCAAAAGAACAAAGGAATCGAGTAACAGAATCTATAACAGAGGTCCATCTTCTTTTATCCTGATAGCCTTCGAGAATATAGCATCCAAAGTCGTTAATGTGACACGGTGTGTTGCTCGCTTTGACAACCACGCAATTTCGCATTCCCTGATGCAAATCAATAACAGCACATCTGATTGCCGTCTTGTAGACTTCCGAAATAACTGAACTTGTATTTGTAGGGAAGGATTTTACTGAATACTGTAAACGCATTTGAGATGGCAGTCACGTCAATCTGTATATAATTTTCTGAATCTGTTGTATGTAACAAAGAAATTTGCAAAATAGAGCAACGGATATAGTTGCGATAGCAGACATAAAGCCCTTTGATAAGCTTGTATTGATCAGTATTATTTGCTCTCATTTCTTACGCCAACATAAAATCTATATTTATTTATTTTTTTTTCCTCATAGGAAATCTTTTGAGAAAAGAAGATAAGCAGATCCTATTTTTCGCAGATCCTATTAAATAGTGTCAGATCAACTAGTGCATGCTAGGAATAAAAACAAATAAAAGAACTTGATTATCTCTCTTATTACTAAGTCTACCTGAAACTACTGTTTAACATTTAAAAACAAGATTTGCTTTTATAAAGAGAAATATATACATCATTTTCTTTTAAAACACTCTTTTAAAGAATTTAAAAAGAAAAAAAATTCTACCGTATGAAAAAAAAAATCTTCCTTTTTTCTTCCTGAATTCATGTACATATGGAGTAAAAGAAGTATATGTAATATATGTATTACAAACACACACACACAATATATATATATATATATATATATATATATATATATAATATATGTGTGTGTATATACATAAAATTAGTTTTGAACATATACTACAGTAAAATTTCTATTCAACAAAGCCTTTATTTTTATGGGTTTCTAAGTTTAAACACCAGAGATAGAGAACTGAATTTGAGTTTTTTCAGTACTTTTAAAATAACTTAGTACTTAAGGAACAACTTCGCTAACCTATTCAAAAAAAAAAAAAAAAAATTGGAAGACTGCGCAATTTAAATCATTTCGGAATTTCAATCGTGCAAATTACTTTTAATAGAAAAAAGAAGGGGAATAATTAATTACACTTAATAATAATGTTAATGAATGAAAGTGGAAATAATTTTTATTCCCCTTAAAGAAGATTAAGTGGGAGAAACTAGTGGGGCTTTTTTTAGAAAAATAAAAGTGAAAATTAATTGCATGTTATTATTTTTTCAAGTATAAGTTTAGACTTAATATTGCATTTTAATGCTAAAACTAAGCATCTTAATGTTTTCTTTAAGGTATGAATATTAGCATTTTTATCACTAATAAATTTCTGCGGTCATTTTAATTTATTTAACCTGGTGGATATTGAACAGATTAATAAAGGACCCATATTTTAGTGAGAATCTGGTCAAATATATTGTAGTTTTGTTTCCTTTCTAATTAAATATTATCTGATTATATTTATAAATGAAAATTCAGTAGAAATGCTTAGATAATAAAATTATTTTTCAGTTTGAATTATGATCGGGCCTAAAATATTTAATGTTGGTAATTGATTAAACTATTTCAATAAAGTAATTGTTATACTTATTTCTCTTCCTATCTGTATTTCATGTACTTGATATTGTGCTAATAATAATATATCAGTCGATAAAAGGTATAAAATTGAATGCTGAGATATTTTTTTATTTTTTCCTCTATAATTTATTTTGAATTTTTAGAAGTTTCGTATCTTTTCGTTGGATAATACATTGAAAATTTATTGTTTTTGAACATTTTAACTATTTCTTGTGTATTGTGTTTTTAGCCTCTGCTTAGTTCGATAAAGATACACATTTCCGCCTTTTTTAGCTAAAGCTTTAGTTAAGTTTATTTAAATTATAGCTCAAGGATTCATCTGAATTTGCTTAAATTATTTGCTACTAATAAAACATTCAGCTTATACCAGATTCTATAAGCTGCTTTCAATATGAATGAAAAGGAAATAAAATTATGAGTCATTTTTCTTGTTAATTCACAACCACAAAAATAATACGATAATCAAAACAATAAACGATCGATTAAAGATAATAAAAAGAAATGTTTTAATATATTTTGATGAAATATTTAATAAAACAAATAAGCATTTCCGGCTATTGTCATGATGATTATTTTCTTAACACCTCCGCTTTTTCATAGTATTATTTTTAAAAATAATACTTCATATACACACATTAAGAAAGTCTAATATTTTAAATCTAGTTGCACGATTTGTGTTTTCATAAACAGTATTAAATCTCAAAGCAACTATCTCACTGATTTCTTTAGATCTCTATTTCCTTTTTGTAATAACATTTTTTTTCTTCTGTGCTTCAGCTGATTTTTTTAAATTTTCAAATAAGGCTTGGATGGAAGATATAAAAAAAGGAACAAAAGAAGGTGGCAAAAACTTGAACTTGAAAACAATAATTTCCGATTGAAATTTTAGTCATCCACGAAGTTCTTCTGTCGATGGATTTACATCTGATTAAGCCAAGCATGACAGACACGTTAGGGTCGGCCAAGTGTGTAACAGAATGTTTATTTCATTAGGTATGGCATTAGTCGGAAAAAATTTAAGACGATAACTTTCGTAACATTTGTTAAGAGAAAGAAATGATACATCCATGATTTGGCTTGCTGTTATTTTTACCCGGAATTCTGTAAAGTCTATCTGTATTCACGGGAACAACGTTTACTATATGACAATGTAAATATATATTCCAAATCATTTAGTTTGAATTAAAAAAACAAATATGTCTTTTTATCTCGAACGCTTGCTCAAAAGTGAAGGAGAAACTTTACAAATTAAATGGACCATGACTAGAAGGGGCACCACAGGCGTTCTTTCTGTCGAATCCTGGATTCAAGTTCTAAAACCACTGAAGACCCACTATGTAAAGGATCTGTTGACGCTCAATCTGTTGAGGATCAAAGTTCTCACTTTGACGGGATACGGAAATTGGATGAGTGGTGTGGCAGCTCAGGTATCGTCCTCGTCACTTAATCGTGGTTCTTAATGACGAGGTCTATCATCATTATGTAGTTTTGAAATTCATCGTTAGTATACAATCAATTAATCTATATAAATTAGAATAAAATTATGTATTTGTTTTACAATAGGATGTTTTAAAGTAAATATGGATGCATTTAAAATAGCAGTTTCTTTGTCAAATATCCTGGATGCACGCATAAAGTTTGAATTTATTTAATGTGAAATATTTAAAAAACTACTCAAGTTTTAAATAATATGTGAATAATATGAAGAAAAATATTATTTATAAAGTTTTTTTTGTTACAGTTACATTAGTTATAAAAATGTGTATCCCATACCACTAAAAACGACACATGTTTTAACTATTCATTATAATTATAGAATTAGACTTTCAGAAAATTGATAACATGCAATTTTTTTGCACTACTTCTTTACAATGTTCATCATTTTTACGCAAATACCAATTCATTTCTGTTCATTTGGATACATTTTGTAAAGACTCTTGAAATAACCACCTAAAGACTATTCACTATAAGAAAAGGCAGCAATAAATCACCCTGTAAGTCATTAAAAAAGATGGATGCGAAAGTAAAGTATGATTTCTTATTTTTTTATAACTAAGATAAATAACATGGAATATTAAACTCAAAGGATTAATCTGTACTTAGGGATATGGAAAAGCTCAACTGAAAAATGTGTAGCGTACATTCTTTGATTATAAGAGTAAAACGTAAATTGTATTCATACTTTTTTTGTAAGGAAATCTCAAGAACGAGCCATAATAAAATGATAATAAGGCTTGAAAACTTATAAAACTACAGGTTAGACTTTTGAAAAAAAAAGTCGCTTCTTTGATTATCTTTTAAGAGAGAAGGTAAGCTTTACCTTTTTTTTTTATCTTTACATTGTTACAAGATTTAACGGATTTTATATTTTTATAAAGAAAGACGCAAAGAATTTGATGTTTGTATCTGAATGGGCTGAAGTGTGAAAATGATTTAATTCCAAGAGCATACATCCGTTGAAGGTCAAATAAAAATGATTCCATCTAAACTCAAGGTTGTAACCCTCTTTAAATGAATTAATCTGTTAACCCTAAAATACTTCACTAATCCTCTAGTCATTTTCTCTGTAGAATCAATTCTTTTATATACTTTAAGTCTTCATCAAGTTTTTAGATACATTATTTATTTATTTTTAGATGCCTAATCGTATAGTTTATCAGTTGGAATTTATTTGAACTGGAATTCTTAGAAAAACATTTTCCTTTTTAAATATTTATTAAAATTTTCTATTGCTTACTCCGTTTCATATGTTAAATAATAATTTAGAATTATTGAATTTAGAAATAGAATCATAATTCTTCTTTTTAGAGATGGTCGAACATTTTTTTTGTTGCTTTTTTTAATTTATTTATCAGCAAGGAATGTGAAGCGCGTGATTCTTGATTTGGTAAATTTTTAGGCATCAGTTTCTTTTTAAATCGAAAGTTTAAAATATTAATAAGGTCTTATTGTAAATTAAAGATACAGATATTTTGATAATTCATTTTAATACATTTAGAGGCTTATCTTGAGATTTCAGAATAAAAAGTTAAATTAAGACAAATAATGCATTGAAATTTGAAAAAAAGAGTAATTAAAGTAGCGTTTTTAATAGTTCCTTGAATATTATTTGCATATCTATCATTCAATATCTTTTAGTTAAGAATATTGAGGTCTGTAAGTTTAAAATATATATTACACATTACAATGTAATTTTTGAAGAAAATTTTATATTTTCATGTATTTTGACTTACATACTTAAAAAAAAATTGAGCATTTTTTAGTACTTGTACAATTTTTAAACATGCATTTTTCTGTTAAAACATTTATTTTATCTTATAAATTGTATTTAAAGTCATCTCTCTCGGGGTTAAATTATGAAGTCTTATGATAATGAAGAATTTGTTGGCATTGAATTACAGTGTTTAATGTACGTTTTCAGGTAGTAAAGGTATTCTCATAAGTTCATAAAAAACATTTTTTACATATCTTGTTTGCAGAGTTCATGCAAAATTATGTAGCCTTCTATACTATTTTAATGAATATTACTTTCTGTTTTTTCTCAAGGTTTGAATTTCAGTCAAGTCAATGATTATAATGTTTTCTCTTAGCATGTAAAATTTTATTTTTGTAGGCATAAAAACTGCTTGGGTGAAGTGGAAGTGGAAGTTATTTGCGGTGTATGATTAAAAATTCAACTTCAGAAAAAAAGAGAAGAAACTTGACTTGTTTAGAATTTCTTTCTATTATGTAACCGAATCAGGAAATAAATTAGATTTAAATTAAAAAAAAATTATATAAAACAAAATGATAGCGCAGAGATGTCATTTTGCTATCTGAGTGTGTTTGGTCAAGTAACACGCAGGAACTAATAGTTAAGTTGAACATGTTATATGAAGATATATAATACTCCTTCAAAGCATATATTAAATGTTAACGCAAGGTATAAGCATATAAGTATATATAATTAGTAAGCAAATTGTGAAAAATGATATTTCCCTATGTAAATGCATTTTTAGTTAGCAACCAGTTTTATTGGGGCATCTAATTCTTTTTGTTAAAATTACAGTCGATGTACGATACAAGTATTGATATAATTATTACAGTTTAAAACTTGTAGTAAAAAAGTACGCGTATAAAAAAATCTAAGAATTCCAAAATTCTTTTATTTTATTATAGATAAAAATGTAATTTTTTAAAAGAAATAGATTTTTTAAGGTATAGATTCATAACTTAGTGAAAGAATAAAATTTCCTAAAATGATTTAACTAATATTTGTACAGATAACATAAATTTAATAAAACAAGATAATTTTTTATCCAAATAATTTTAATGCATAATTTATATCAAATTTTACTCTGAATTTTATTTTACGATCTATAATAGTGTGAAATGTATTAATATTGATAAAATGAATCTTTATTTTCTTTTAGATGGTTTGGCACTAATTTCGATAATAGTATTTCAGAAATAATCAGATACTGAATATTTATTTAAAATTTAGGTAATAGCCACATTCCTAACTCGTACATTATTTTGTTTTTTCATTTAACTTAAACCTAGGACAAAAGTGTGGTTTAACATATATGTTAAATAAAAACTATTATTAATACGTTTATTCTTAAGTACTTTGTTCGCAATACTTTTTGTCAATGTTTCAATGTTATAATTACAGTTACAAACCAAAATTTTAACTTTAATTTTTTTAATCCAAAAAGGGAACACTAACTTTCTTATGTTAAAAGATTTATGAACCCAATAGTCCCTTTTTTAAAAATTCAATTTAACTATATATTTTTAACTGTATTTTCATTTTTAAGATATTCTTTATAAATGATTTTTATATTCTTTCATGTCTCTACCTTTTTAAAAGCAATAAACAATTGAAATTAATTAATTATTTCTCCTTTAGATTCCTTCCTTCTAAAATAATGATTTATTTGAAATGAGAAATCTTTACAATTATTATATTAGTTATATATTATATATATATAATATATAATAATTAACAATAAAATTACATCAAACAACAAAGCAGTGAATATGGCTCCATATTTCCCGATTAAAAAAGCGAAAGGAATGAGAAAGGATATCGATGTACTTATATTAGTGGTTGGAGCCTATTTAGAAAGCTGGAGAAAACATGATAAAATGATCATTATATCGTTAAAATGGAATAATGGTTATTATGATGTGAATAACAACCATTAAGTATAGAACCGTTGAAAATGAAGTTTCAACGATTACCCTACTTATAAGTTTTTGTTCATGCAGCCTTTTTTATGCAGTAAAACAGTTGTTTGCTTTCTTTTCCTATTTGAATGTAAAAACAATTTGAGCCAAAAGAAATGAAAAACATGATTTGGAATTTTACTTGGTTTTTATAAATGAGAACATAATGTTTTTCACTTAAATCGCGCGCGAACACTATGCAGAGAATTACGATCAAAATGATTCCCTTTTGTACACAAATTTTAACCTAATTTGCATTCTAAATTACATATGCTTATTTTTAAACCATAAATTGCTTATCATAATGAATCAACGTAGCTTAGATATATCAAAAACCAGTTTTAGGTTTCACGCAACACATTGTAAATAGTTTATTTTTGAGGATTACATCAGGAATTTAACAGTCATAAACATAAAGTATTATTTATTTATCTTATAACGACACAAAGTAAAAAAAAATATTTATTAATATTAAAATACCCACATGTGTATAACAATGTATGTGAAAGAATTATCAATGAATAATTGATATCAATGTAGTCATAGAATAAAGTAACTTTATAGCGATACTGCAAGTAATTTATAACATGCTTTTTCACTTAATAATTAGCATAATAGAAATTCTGTATGAACTTTTGTAAGCCATAGATTATTCTCAGTTCAAATGCATTCAGAATACATTCATCGTCAAATGAAATCAGAATATATCATGGGAAAAAAAGTGTATAAGGATTCAATATCTGATGACAAACCTTCAAAATGGATGCTGAATTTAAAAAAAAAAGAAAAATATTTTTAAGGTGATTGAAAAGCCATAAGCAGTGGAACCAAGCCCATTTGTCACTTCCAGATAATCTTTCCTCCAAGAGAATAATACCATTGAACCAATTGGAGTGAAGTCGTATAACACCTCGGGAAGCCCTAATGGTTTTACTATGACTTTATAAACAAACTTTTTTAGCAGTACATGACTTCCAATATCCCTATGTCATCGCTTTGTTAGATGCCTGTAAGTTATACCGTATCTCACGGCTTCGATTCTCGAAATGAAAATCGAAAGTCCGGCCAACTCTTTAAAACTATGAGCGTTAGATCGAGAATGTGCTCTTGTGGCCCACTTTCTTATCGAGTGAGATCCCAAATGTCCTGGGTGATCACCGGTTTAAGCTCATAATGGCCTTCCAACCCACGTCATTGATGGGTGTTCCGCGAAAAATTTCGAATGACTGGTGAAAGGGAACTCCAATATTTCCACCTTTATGTGCCACCCTGCTAAGGATGGGAAAGAGGTAAAAAGTGTTGAAAAGTATTGAGGCGATTCAAAGTCGAGAATACTCACGGGAATATTAGGGCTTAAGGAAAATGTTGAAGAAAAGCTGGTAAATTCGAGGAGTCGTTACAGTGAAATGGGTGCTACTCTGCCATATCACAATGAAAAGGAAAGGCTAGATCTTTTTGCCATTCCAAGCTCTATATATTAGAGTGCTTTTTACCAAGACAGAAGTCATACTATAAGAAGTTATTTTAGGGTACATATATAAGCGAATTATACCCTTTCACACTTTATTATCTTTACAATAAAAAGGCTATAGAAACAGAAGTAAAAGTAGTAGCATTTCCTAATTTTAAAAATTTTGAAATGCAGCAAATAAATACAGACTTTCAATTTTTAAAGAGTTTTAGTTTTTAATTTGATAAATTTTATATATATTTACTGAACAGAGCACGGCTTTTAATTGAGAACTTTTGACATATTTCTAAATTTAATTCCTGATGAAATAATATATGAGTTATATCCTCACAATTTCTTTAAAATAATCTTGCTATATAAAATGGAATTATTTTTAAAATCTACTTAAACTGCGATGCTTCGTTTGATATTTAAAAATGAACGAAGGCAGAAATTTCAGTTAAAAGAATTTTTATCAATTATCACATGATATTTAATAAAAAAAGTTATTATATTAGTTAAATTTGATAAACTTATTGAATTTTAAAAATTATTTTTTACATACGTGGAATATTAATATTTGATTTAATTCCAATATAATTATTATAATAAAATTCAAAAATTATCTAGATGCAAGATTTTGAGTACTATAAATGACCCACACTATTTTAATGCAAATTATTATAAGAGAAAACTTTTTAATCTACTTACTTCACATTAAATTATTAAAAAGCAGACTTAAATAACTTAGAGAAAATTATTTTATTGTAAATGTCTCTACTTAACGATCTATTTAAAATTTATTCGTATACACTATGGCATAATCATGAAACATATTTACTTAACTGTTTTAAAATATTATATATATATATATAATCAACACATCAGAAATAATGCATAGGAAAAAATTAGATAACACAAAATATGCAACTTAGTGAAAATTATTTTTCAAAGAACCACCATTTTAAATTCCCGAAACTCTTAAATTATTCTCAGAATCTGAGCGAATTTCCCAACTATACTTTTATATATTGATATATCATATTTGTAATGGTTTCAGATCTTTTCAGTGTTTTCTAAGTTAATTTTAAATCATATTTTTGGCTGATATAGCACTATAATAAATATGTTAATTCTGCTCTAACACTAAGGTTCTCTCATTTACGTATCTTTTTCTAATGATAGTAGTTCATTATTTAAGAAGATATCAAAATTTAAATAACAGTAAACTTAGACATAATTATACGAAATATTTTTATAATACATTTGAGTTGATATAATAATCAATATTTTTATATCCGAGAGAACATAATGAATACTTACTTTATTGCATATTATAAAGAGAAAGAAGTTTAATAAATTTCCGTATCAGGGGAAAAAATTCGTTTGTACTCTAATAAATAAACACAAGAATTCAGAACTGTTTTCAAAAAATAAATACAGATGAGGTGCTCTGATTGTAATATGGTTGCAGTTAATTGAATAGTTGAAATTAGCTTTGTCCATAATTAAATATTGTTGCAGAAAAGACTTTGTATTTTAATAGAAAGATGATTAAAAAGAATATAAGAATGCTAAAAGTTATGAAATATATGCAACTATGCGAACCGATAGACATTTTATTTTCAGAAAAAAAATACACTATGCTAAATTATATATATAAAAACTGTAAGGAAAAGTTGAGATTGCCATACATTTATCATATATGAAAAATATTTGTGGAAAAGCATATAAGTTAATCAATCCTAAATATTAATTGCATAGCCAATAGTAAAAAATGATACCTTTTTCAGAAAGTGATTTTTATAGTTTTATTTAAATAGCATAATGAAACATACAATGAATTTAATTATAAAGAGCTGTTTCTTATTTTCATTTTGCTGGAAAAGCACTTGCTTATGAAATAAATGTGGATTGAGCTTGATTTAAGGAAAAAGTCTTAGATAATTGAGTTTCTCTCCTAGGGTAATTTCACACACACATTTAATACGTATAATATATTATTAAATTTAGTAAATACGTGTAATTAGATATCATTCGTTTCAGTAGCTTTGTTTCAAGCTGTATTGTTTGACCTTTTTGTTGCGAGGAAATCTTTTACGTAGCGCGAAAAATATAATGTAAATTTGTTAATTTTTAAGTTATGATGAAAAAGCCATTGTCATTCCTAACTTTAAAAATTAATTTCGTTTCTGTAGAAAAAGTAAATTGTACTTCCTGAATTTTCTAATTAAAATTTGATTCATATAACATTAGTGCAGAGAAAGGATAAAAATACTATTGAATTAATATTTTAGAAAGGAAGATTTCAATGTTCATTGAGAAAAATAGGCCAACAATATAACAATAGCTAGGTGTTATATTTCGAGCAACACGCACACATTTTTAAGGCTATCCAGTATTTTTTTCAAAATTTTTTATTGATAACTGTAATATTAAAAGAAATCAATGATTGATTTTTTTAGATTATATTACTAAAATAATTCTAAAAAGAATTTAGTTTGGCAAACCATTACATCATTTTTTTCAAAAAAATAGAATTTTTTTGAAGTTTTTGAAAAAACTTTTTATAAAATATTCAATTTTTTAGTGATTTTAAATGATTTATATTACTTGAATCACATTTGTAACAACAGTTAGTTTCTAATTGAAAAACTGACTGTTTAATGAGTTTCAATAATTATTTTTGTAGCTAAACCTGAAAAACATGAACATTATAAAAATATTAATTTTCGCTTTTAAAAAATAATTTAGACCTAGGTTTCTACCTTGAACAAAAATAAATGCCTTATGAAATAGAAAATTCTTGCATCAACAAAAATAAAAATCTGAAAAAATGCATTAAAAATTTTTAGACTATATTTGAAGCAGACAAACACTCATAATTTTAGATATCTTTAAAACTAATCGGATATGCAATACAGAATTGAGAGCAAAGCTTACCAACCGGATGGGGCATCAAACAATGCAGATATCTTTTTTTAAAAGTTATTTTCATTTTTTTTAGAATATTTGTGTAATTTTTTATTTTTTTGTATACTTATTTTCTATAAATGGTTTGATATGTAAGGTAATTTCTAGATATATAGAGTACAACGAATAAAATGAAAAAGCAGTTATTTTCCTTAATTTTATATAGTTAAATTTTCGAGTTCAAAATTTTTTATTAGAATATTTCTTTTTGATTAATGTACATTTTCATATTCATAATTGTTCAAAATAATGACATTTCTTTAAATGTGCTTTTAGAAGTAAGGGATACAATAATCAAGAAATAAAATTATTGTTCGAGCAACTTCTGGCTAAATTCAACAATTGGCTAAATATAAAAATATTTTTATTTTTTCTATGTCAGATCATCGTCAGAAATCAATGGCTATTGAATACTCATCTATCTAACACCCCAATTTTTTTGCCAAACGTTTCGTTTCACTTCTCTAATATTAAAATGTTTCATTCTTCTTATTTAAATAATTAACGCCCGGAAAATGTCGTCGTAGTAAAAGATGAAACAAAAGACCAGCATATTTCTGGAGTAAGCGGAAAAACAAAAAGAGTCTAACTACACTCAAAAAATATTTAAAGTGGGGAATGTACTCGGTAATAGTAGAAATGCCCGGTTCTCCTTGTACTTTCATATAGAGAGAAGCAGGAACCTACTACCTGCCCTCCGATGTTGGAGAAACCGACCATTACGATATATATAGCGGAGGTTTGATGGTCTGAGCAGACATCAAATTAGACAGATGGCCGCACACACTTCTATGTTTTAGCAAGAGGTATTGTGTTTGCTGTGAGGTATAGGGATGAGGTCTTGGACCCCTTTGTTCGTCTTTTCACCGGTGTAGCTGGCCCTGATTTTATTTTAATGGGTGACAACACGAGAAACATAGAGCTCAACTGGTTCATGAATTTCTGGAAAATGAGGATATTCGCCAAATGGATTGTTCAGTTAAATCTACAGACCTCATTCGTATAGAGCATTTCCCTGGGTCCTTCTGGAAAGGGAAATTGCAACCTCCCGAGCTCCATTGCCACAGGACTATTCTTATTTCTGGTATAAGGTCACGGTGTCCTGTTTTTCTGATAGAGGGGACCATACCCCCTATTAACCAATATTTTAGTTGTATTTTGCAACTGCTGTTTAATACCTTCCGACTTCGATTAATATTATGCGAGATCATGTTAGTGTATTTTAATTGTTGAATGGTTTTGGCATTATATCAGCCCTATATACGTACCAAATTTCATCAAAATCTGTCCATTTGTTCTAGGGATAATCGACGAAATATAAAAATTCTTTTAATTTAGAACTCCAGTATATATATACAGTAATATCTTGAACTACGTTACCCTGACTTACTCAAACCCGGAGTTATGGAATTTTCAAATCTCCTTGATTCGTCTTTTGTTTGAGAGCTTTACAACTAGCTCAATTGTCTGATGAAGTTGGCAAAGTGATCTAAGAAGTTGTCGATCTTGCCAGGTAGATAAATTTAAAAATGGATAGCGATGACTTTCAAGAACTGCCAGATTCTCCCACAATTAGGTTCTGACAATTGATGAGCTAATTGAAATGCACAAGTAAGACATGCAATACATGCAAGACGTTCAAGAACTTGAGTCTTCAGACCCAGTTCAATCAGAAGATAGAATGACATTTGGGAATTTGACAGAAAGCCTCAATTTATTTTAAACAGGGTTACAAATCTTTGAAAATATAGATTCCAACGAAGAACTTATTTTTTCAACAAAATAAGGAATGAAAAAAATATTATCATGCTACGTGGAAATTTTGTGGAAGAAAAAAAATTCTTTAAGCCGGCAGACTATTTCGTTAGATTTTATGAAAACTTCTACACTAAAATAACTTCGTTTTGCATTTATGTATTTGTGCCATCTAAGATTTTATTAAACAGTTTTTCCCTAAGATATTGTTTGTTTTTTTTCGTCTCTGGCCTCAACTAAAAATAATTTAGAAATGTATATATATATATATATATATACATTTCTTTCGGCGTTTTGGAAGAGATGAAAAGTTGGAGAATGCAGTGACTACCCGGAGTAATACACTGTCGGCAGGAGAGTATGATATGGAAATTCTAAAGCTTGTGAACAAGTACGACTAATGTTTGAATGTAGGAAATGATTAAGTAGAGAAGTCAAGGAAGTTTCAAGGTGTGTAACACATAATTGTTTTCTTCCAATAAATGTGTTTTGTAGTCTTGGGTTTGTATTTTTAATTTTGTTGCAATTAAATGATCTTCTGGATGAGCCTCATACATATGCGTTTCTTTTCTATTTTTGGTACATTCTAAATCCTTCCAAAGTTATGGTAGATTATACCTAACATTTTACAATTTAAATTCTATTTATAAAACTCAAAGGAATTTAAGAACAAGGAAAATGGATTAATATGCCATTTAAATAGTTATAAAGGAAATAGTATCTCAAAGTTCGATGAAAAAAAAGTTTTTTGCTTATGTTTTTTTAGAATTGTGACCTTTTTTTTTTAAAACTTTAAATATATGTATATTAGCAATATTTGCTTTTTCATACTTTCTAAGAGATCCAGTTATTGAACTTTAAACGACATTATTAAAGTACGTGGAATGTAGAAAATGAAAAAGAGCATTATTAAATTACTAGAGATAAAACATTGTTTACAATACATAAATTTATTAGTTTCAAGCTATTGTATTTTTTCTCTCTTTTTAAGTGAAACAAACAAGTAAAATTGACTTAAAATAAGCTAACTATGCAATGTAAAATTTTTGCATAGATGAACTAATATTATAATGTATGAGATTTTTATTATTTAATCATTTTTTTGGACGTTCTAAGTTTTTTTCGAAATAACTGTCTATAGTAATGTTAAGAATGAATATAATCCCTTATAATATTCTTACGTCAAAAAGTTCAAATGAAATTTATTTCAGCCTGTTTACTTAAGTGTTAAAATGTTTAAGAGTAAATAAATTAAATGTTAATTAAATTAAAACGATTAAGAACAAATACTTATCAGCATTAAATTAATAATCTGCCTTGTTAATTAAAATATTAATAATATTTTTTTAATAAATTTTGTAAAACTTTCATAATGCAGTAGAACCTCTTTTTGTGTGGTCCTTTTTTATGTGATTTTATTTTTTTGTGCTATTTGTTTAGTGCGATTTTTTTCTGTGCGGTCTTTTTTTATGCGGTATATGAATTTCTATGGCTTTGGCTCCACTGTAATGCTTTCTATCAATGTACCAGTGGTGTAACGGAGAATGTTAGCCCCCCCTTCCTGAAAAATCAGGTTTTACTTTAATATTTTACAAATTAGGTAAATACGTACTTGGTGTTAGTCAGGCCTTGGGTCCCCTAGAGTCACGATCTCTCTCCCCCGCGAGGTGAGATTTGAGGGGGGTATACGTTATGCCACTGCAATGTACTAATATACACTCTTCAAGACGCTGTCTTCATTTGTTATAAACAGTCTCCCGTCAATGCAAGTTCAGTTGCTTTCTCTTAACTCGCCAATAGCCCGTGCTTCATTGAAGACGAAACTTTTAATGACCGTGACATTTGATAGATTATGAAGACGTACAAGAAGAACCGGATTCTTTGAGAGCTGATAAAATATATGCAAGGATCTAGCTTTCCTACAAATTGGGAAAGCATCTTCTTAAAATAGATATCAATTCCAAAAGGAGCATGAAATTTCAAAAAGAGCTTCGATCACGCATATCTGGTTATCGTGACATTTACAAGAAACTGACCAACCAACCTTCGTCGCAAAAACTTATCTCTTACTTTATGGTTTCAAAAAATAAATCAATTGAAATTGTATCTTCAAGTGACGAAAGCGATTTTGAACTTACTCATCACAGGAAGATGAGTGCTTTGGATTACGATGAGTAGCAGTGAATTATGTTTGTACATTTCGAAAAATTCTCCATGAATATAATTCGAAACTAAATGTTTTTAAAATGTCCCCATACGTATAATTTAATTATTTATTTAGTCATGGAAGTACATTCTTATAAATTTGTAAATGATGGCGTATTTTCTAAGTGCGACTTTTTGTATGCGGTTCCTCTCAACCGCATAAAAAAAATTGCTGCATTTCGACGAATTTATTGGTTATATGTAAGAATTTATGAAATGTATATTTTCGAATATTTTTTTGTGCGGATTTTCTTATGCGGTCCCTATGAACCACACAAAACAGGTTCAACTGTTCTGAAAAAAGAGAGCAGTTCTTGAAAAATATTGGGAAGCTGATAAAAAGCTGAACAAAAAAAGTTTTCAAATATACGTTTTAGGAACAACAGTTGCCTGAAATGAAATATAAATTCATATTTTTTATTTAAAATACATATAAGTTAAAATTATATTTGTAATGATTTTGTTTTAATAAATAATTTTTACTCTCTCCTTTCACATTTATTCACTTCCATTGACTCTCCTACCAGTTAAAAAATATCGATTACCTTTCAATTGGGCTCTTAAAAAACGAAGAAAATTCCCATTCCATTGAGACTTTTCTTTCTTCGAATAAACAAAGCAAAATAACCCTTGATACCTTAAAATGTTTTTCATAAGCATAAGCATTTTGAAAATCTCTCCTTCATAATGGACACGTTAAATGTAAAAAGGAAATAAGGGAAGCCCAGTGGCATTTATTTTGGTGCTTAGTGTTATTATCCTCATGGGGCTTCCCCCTCTTTCTTATTGTCACACTCATTGACTCAAGGGTTAAGGCTTAAAAAAAGAAAAAGGAAATGGCTGCATTTGAAACCGGATGTATCTTGCACTTATTTTTCTTACTCAGATTTGTATTAAGAAATAATACTTTTATCCTCAGGTGGAAGAAAATTGCTTACATCTTTGTTCCGTATGAAATGCAATATTTCATCCTTAAAGAGAGTTTACTTTTCGGATATTTTTTTTTCTATTACTGTATAATTTACGAGACTATTTACGCGATTTTGCTTAGATTTGAGATTGGATTTCAGAAGTTTTTAAAGCATGAAACTGAAATGTGGATTGTAAAAGAATGCTATGATACGATTACGTGAAATTTTACTCATATTATGCGAAAGAATGGATTTTTGTTATACATTTGTTATGAAAGTTGATTTTTATGTTATTAAGAATCGACGAGTTTGATTATTTTGGGTGTTAAATGTGGAATCAGTCGAAATCTTTTACTTATAAATTCATAGAAGCAATAATGTTTTTTTTTTCTGTTTTAGTTTTTCAGTCACTTTAGCCTTTTGAAAATTATTTCATCTGAAACTGTTTCATAATACATTTCAAAAATTGTATGTTTTATGAGTTTTATTTACTTTAACTACTTACAATTCATTTACATTGTGAATTGGATGGTCGCAGTAATGAATATGAGATATCTGTAGTAGTTTAGTAGATCAAAGTAGTTTAGCTGTGTAAAAAGTATCACAATTTAACCCATAAAGTCAAGTATATGTAAAGAGTAAAATAATAATTAAAGAAGGAGACAAGTAAAAAAAATGATTTAATTATTAATCCTCTTATTGTAACAGTTTAGAATAGGACCAGCATTGAAAATAAATTTTATATATATGTCATGAATTATATATTTTTTGCTTAAAATTTAATCTATCGTATTTTTATTTAAATTATAATTCCGAATGCCCTATATCAAAAAGCATTGTATTTCACTTAGCATTAAAAGATTAAAACCTATACTTTGACAGATTTATTCGTAATTTTTCATTAAAAGAATTAGATCTTGAATTTTTTATGTATTGGCAATTCTTAGTAAAAGAATATTTTAATAGCCTACACATACCTTATTAAACGGCTTCACTTTTTCCATAATTAATTTCTACAAATAACTCCCCTAATGTTAAAATTAAATAAATAATGATGTGATATACATGAAAAATCTTTTTTACTAACATGACTATAATTCACAAAATGAATACCATCTCATCGGTATTCTACTCATGAATACACAACATACAAACATGAATCAATACGTATATGTATATTTGTGTGCGTGCGTGTGTTTCCTAGTTAATTGACCAAGTGGAGAAGGGTGCTCGAGTGATATATTATTTTAGAATATTTTTTTTTGAGATGAAGATATGAAAAATATTTAAATAGAACATGATTCTAAATTAATGTGTAATTTAATTTCCTTTTCACAAATAGATTTCGTCCAAACTATGAAAATTTTTCTACTGTAATTTTACTGTTTCTTAAGAAAGTAACACAACTATCGATACTAGTCTACATGACTTTTCTCAAAATTCAAAGGCATTGTTTATAAGATTATTTATCTGATGCTAATTGAAATAATTGAATTTGCTTAAAATAGAGTAAAGCGACTTGAAAGAGTAACACTCACCATGTGAACCCCCTCCGTCTTCACTTATGGTTGTCTGACATTTGATAAAAACAACCCATGTAAACACATAGCTGAAATTCCCATTCAAAATAGGTTATCAACTGCCGTGCGTGATACTTGTTATCATTAAGAAGAAATGAAAATCTAACGATTTTTTGACACATGTAATATAAATATTCAGATCAATGGAAATTATGTATTTGATGTTCATAATTCTTCTTGGATCACTGAATTGCAATGGTAGAATAATTACGAAAGAGTGTTTTGCATGTAAATTACTACTCGCTTTTTACGCGAAGTATTATTTGAGTCTAAAATCAATTCTATGTTTGTCTTTAGCGTTATCAATACAGTCATAACAAATAGTTTGCAACAAAGTATATTTATCTGTCTGCATCTGTAGAATTATTTGTGGTTTAATCACTTAATAGTTTCATTATCTTCACAAAACTAATTTCAATCCAGACAGTAAAAGGGGTCGATAAAAGTATCCAACTCTAGAAAAACTCTTATCGGTATCATTGAAAATGCACTTTTATAATCATAAATTATCTTTCTAAACCAGACTTATTGATTGTACTAATCGCAATCTAGCTAACAATGGTCAAAGGCCTCGATTTTGGTGAAGCCCCTATATAATGGTTCAGCAAGTGTATTCATTTTTATATTTTCTTTTGCTCTTGCCGCATGCTCTGGAAATCAACAAACCTAGTTTCGAAGTTTCTTTACCAATCGTGTACTTTCTCCCAAGAAGGATAAAGACCTGAGAGAAAGAGAAAGACTTAAGATTGCAAATCGTGTATCAGGGAGCAGCGTGAGCGGAAATATAAACAAATCGAAAGAATACTTTCGTAAGAAGGGTGGAATAGAAAGACTCAAGGTGATGCGCTTGGCTGGTTGAATTAGATAAGGATTCATCGATCTCAGATGATATTTTTCAAATTATTACAATGGATAAAAATGATGAATCAACTCTTGTCTGTTATTTATTTTAAAACGTAGAGCCTGATTGCTATGGGAGATTTGTATTGAATTTAGAGGGCGGTGTATTTTTCGGAAGAGTCACTGCTGATACATATATGCATAGGACTAAGGAGAGTAATGAGTTAGCTTAAACGATCAATTTATCAAATACTTCTTTTCTTCATTACTTTTAATTTAATTTGTTTTCCCCTAGTTCTATTCATTACTATGATTGTTTGAATAAAGTCCCAAAGTCATAATCGATACAAGTTCATGCACATTTTCTCTTTCTAGTTCATTTAATTCTAATGGATTTATTTATTTAAATGTATCCTTTTGGAATTAGTGTCGTAAGACTTGAAACGTCATGAGACTTAAATTCATGTTATTAAAATGTTGCCTTAAGCTTCAAATCTTTACGTGAAGTATATAAATAAAAAGACAAAATACATCGATAACTATTTCAATAACACAGTATTTGAGTAAAGAAAATAGAACATAATACTTTTATGCACAACACACCTTGAAAGGCTTACACTGATCCATTATTTTTTCTTCATAATTTCTTCTAAATTATTCAAAATAAATGCAGAAACCAGAAGTAGTATATGAATAGTACAAAACCGTTTGCAGTATCTTTACATCAAATTACACAGTCAAATCCTTTTTGAGAGGAAAAAGTGCAATAGCCCTTATTTAATCATAATCCCGTACACAAAAAAGTATTATATAATAGAAATTCACTGTTGCTTCTTTCGATTAAATATTAAAAAGAAAGTATCATAGCAAGGTATAGAATAATTGATCAATAGTCATACTTTGTGAATAGATGTAGTCTTAATATTGGTATTGACCCAACGATATGAAACAAATTTCAAAAATGAAGTATTATCTTTGGAACAGAAGAAAAATAATTTGCATTATATCGTGTATATATTATTCCTCCTTATATTTCGAAACGAATAAAAAAAACCATTTTTAAGAAAATAAGATTAGCTAATTTTGAAAATAATACTAGCAAATTTATTTAAGAAGATTAAGTGACATTTTTTCTCATTTACGAAACTAAAAAAATGCCAGAAGGAAAACAGAACAAAAGTCAAAGCACTCCATCCCGAATGACCATTACTTAAGCAGAAACTACAATTGCTCTCTGGTTTGAAAAAAAAAACCTCTACAAATCACCGCTGAACTTCCCACGTAGATACGTGATCAATCAACGAAGTGCCTATATCTTAATCTCTTGCTGACGCTCAATTTAAAGCCTGATCCTGCATCAAGGGACAACTGCAGGGATCTCTTTTATTCTTAAGTGCTCTTGAGCTAGGAAGAGGGAGAGAAGAGCAACTTTAAATGTTGGGTCTTTTCTATTGATCTTCCTTTGTTTCTCTCTTTATTATGTAGCGGGTGTCCCCTTCCAGTAACAAATCGCTCCGGTTGGATACGCGACGGTAGCTTTTAATGGAGTCTTCAGCACATTCTGCCAGCAGCCTCAGTTGGCTTGCTTTCGTTAGAGCATCTTTTGGTCTTAACGAGGAAGGTTTTTGTAGTTGTTTCCACACCAGAGTGGCCGACAATAAAATTGGCCGAGTGGCCAATCAGAGGTGAAGCGTTTCATTCTAACGAGAGAAGAGGGTTGAGGATCAGGATGGTGTGCATCCACTAATGAGCTCTCTTTGGCGGAGCTCGATTAAAAGCAGCTGCTTCCCTTGCCTGAGCTTGACAGTCGATTACATCAATTAAACAAGTCCCTCCTCCACACTAGCCTCTCTTCGTTTTATAGATCCCCATCGAGCGAAAGAGCGCAGATTAACGACTAGTCTGTACTATCCTTAGGATTAGGCTTGTTGCTTTCTAGGGTTGGCTCGCACGTCGGTTTACACGTAGCTTCTATCGTACTGAGGAGGAAGAATTTTCTAACGATTCCTTTCCTCTCAGCATCTTTGAAACCTCGTTTCATGGATGCGGAAAAGATGAAAGATAAAAGTGGCTATATGAATTGGTAATGGAAAGTCGATCAAATGCTTGAGTTGGAGAGATTGGAAAAGCAGTATTTTATGGTGGATTTCCGTGCTTGAGCTTAAGTCGTGGAAAGTATCTCATTTTAATAGTGATCATCAATATTTTTCACGGATTGCGTGTGGTTTCGCTACGTGATTTTACTTTTAATGAGTTCTATCATCACTATAGGTTCAAACAAAAGTGTGTATTTTGTTTCAAAATCATAGCTGAAGTGTTGTTTAATGAATGTTTCTCGAACAAGAATTTGGAACAGGGACAATTATCCGATCAGGAACTTTT
>BMAV01013356.1:885390-962312 GCA_019973955.1 Trichonephila inaurata madagascariensis
GATGCTGTACTTGGCTAGATTCCTTTTGATAAACAATGCGGAATGATCGAGTGCATTTTCTTGGTGGAGAACCTTGACTTGTCCTTCCTTAATACTTCCATGGAGCTCAGCAAGAAAGTGAATGTAGTAAAGTTGATTAATAGTTTGACCCAGGAACATAGTAAAGGTACATAATCCCATGAATGTCGAACAAAATTATTATCATTGCTCTATTTTTGCTCTCGGTGGATGGACTCTTTCGCTGCATATATTTGAGCTTCGATTCACAATCATAAGTAAAAATCCACGATTTGTAGCACGTTAATATCTTGGGTCATTTTCAATGACATTCAAATTATCAGTCCAAACATTTTTCCGAGCTTCTTGTTCATATATTAGAATATTAGGCACCATTTTGGCACAGACTTTTTGCTTGCCAAAATTATTACATAAAATTTTTCGTACGGATTCTTTATCAATTCTTACCGTCTCAGCAATTGCACTACATAACCGATGGTCAAATCAAACCAGATCACCAAATTTTTCGATATTGTTATTCGTTTTTGATGTGGAAGGGTGATCTGGGCTTGAGTCATCTTCAGAGTCTTCTCAGTCATTTTGAAAACACTTAAAACCCTCAAAAACACGTACACGCGACAAAGATTCATTGTCATACATTTCTTTTAATAATTTATAATTTTTAGTAGTGGTTTTTCGAAATTTCAAGTGAAATTTCCCAACAATTCGTTGTTCTATTGTTACACCCCTATCATTTTTCCGGCGAAACAAAAAAACAAACTCTAACTTGAACGAAGACTACGGACTTTTGGATTTGTTTACAGAAGAAAGAGGTAGTGCATTCGAAAGAGAAGACTAGCTAAATAGCTATTATTCGCTGGCATTTGACATGTTTACTTCTACTATAGCAGCTTCATTCTCATTATTTGATGGCCACATCTTGAATATTCGAAAAAAAAAGTACTCATACTAACTTTGGTCACAAGCCTTCTAAATAGAAGCGGTCCGCGCAATAGCTTTACCTAACATGTTTTTAGACTCAACAAAGATATAATTACTATGTTTTAAATGGAAATGAGAAATAGAATGCAATGAAATTGTGTTTAAATTGCTTTAAAATCTTAAATGCGTGTATGTCTCGAAAATAAATTTCATAGTCGCTGAACCATTAAACTAGTCAAGTAAAAGCTAAAATATTTTAAGGAAGCAAAATGTTCAAACTGAGATCAACATGTGAAAAAAAAAATAGAATTTTTAGTGATTTAGCCATTTACTTTTATCCATAAAAAGTAAGTAATTCTAATTTTTTCTCCATTTCAAAGGTTTGTAATAATTGCCCTGTGTGTCTTAAATACAGAATAAAATTGAAATCTGTAAAAAAATGTTCAATTATATTATATATTAAGGTATCGGCAATTTGTTTTGATAATTGTGGAATATAAACAGGTGGAATTTAGGGTCTTTAAACACAGGTCTTTTAAGTTGATAATTTCCCTTTAGATACATGAGAATCATGACAGAATATATATATATATATATATATATATATATCATGAAGTTCTAGTCACACAAAAGCTTTATAACACCTTGACGCAACATTAAGCGTGTTAAATTCATAGGTCAACGACTCTCAAATACCATTCTTATATTTCTCGATGACTCTTAGACTAACAATTCCTTGGACATAGTTTTTTCCTCGTTCATTGTGGAAATTCTTTGTCATGTTATGCTTTATTACGGATAAAAGAAACTACGCCTAAAAGAAGTGGACCGCATAGAAGGTCCTTTATCTTTCTTGGCAGCGTCTAGTTTTTCATTTTTACTTAGCCATCAAGTCTTTTTTTCCAATCCTCGAAAAATGGGCGGAAGTAATGGAATGAAATGATGCTCTGTCTTTTCGTTATGTTCCGTTTGAATCAAAACAGATTCGAAATAGTCCGTTTTTGAACTTTTGGAAGCATATCTTTCAACAATAACAATAGCTTATTATTTCAGATTGTTTCACGAGGAGATATAATTGACCATATTTAGAAAAAACATACTTGGCACACTTATGTAAAGAGCTAGCATTTAAATGCTCATAATTAATATTATTACTTAAGAACTTTTTTTTAAAAAAATATTTTTATTCATTGTGTTAAATAGCTTTAACATCCATTTGGACTAACTTTCATCTTTCTGGCAAGGTTTTTGAGCTTTTTTATGAGACTCATTACATAAAATTTAGGAGAAAGAAAATGTGTTATGATAATAACCATTAAATGAACAATAAAGTTATAATGCATTAATGGGAAAATACTTAGAAACAAACTTTTATGACTTTTTTTGGTGGGGGAGGGGGAGGAAACTTGCTGGCAATTTATGTTACTGGGACCATATTGGGAAATTTGAATGGGACATAAATTTATTGAAACTAATTTTTTAAATAATATTGTAAATTAGAAAATTTTCGTACTCAAAACAAAATGAAACAATAAAAGCAAAAGAGCTTCACATTAGAATTGCAGATTTAATTTTTTCCTAACATAAATAATTATTATATATCCTTTACTTCTTATATAAGACACATACATTGCTATATGTAAAAGTTAAAAAAGTTCAGTGTATGAATCAGGTAGTCTAGACTTCAAACTATTTTTTGAAATCATATTTTGTTTTAATTTTAAGATCTTATTACACATCACCTTATATCTTCAAAAATTTCACCTCTGTCTCATTGGAGAACATTTCCTTTTATTAAGTGTTTTGGCTGTTAATAAAAATGCAGCACTAAGAGAGTTCTATTAAAAATCGTTCGATCTCATCAAACGTGTTTCAAGCATTTTGCTGGAGATATAGTTCTTCAATGGGTTTTGTATTTCATATTAAATACGTATAGTGAAAGTCTTAAAATATTTAAATATATTAAATACTCTTTAAAAGCTAATTACAAAAATCATTTCTTTCAGAAGTATTTTCTTTTTTTTTTGTAATTTAGTTTTAAACAATTACAAGAAATACATATATAAAATTGTATTTCTGCTCTAATTTTACTAAAGTATAATTACAGATGAATTCTTGTTCACATGAATGTGTTCTTTCTTATTCAAAATATCTGGAATAAAAACTGAACTTGTTTCTCACTCGACAAAATGCTTACTCTTTATTAAAATACTATTAATCACAAAAATTCTACAAGTTAAAGTTTGGATCCAAGCAGACTGTAAATTTTTCACATAGCTTTAAGGATTCTACATTTTGATTTTAATCGTAAAATCCCTCTACTTAACTAGGAAAAAGAAATGCATATTGTCTTCATCTATGAAAGCAGAATGCAATTTTAAATTGGTTCGTAATGAATCAAAACAAAATTCAAAAAAAAAATAATCTCTCTATTTAAGCTATATATACATATATTGGCATATCATAATTCATCCATAAATTAAATCTATTAGGAAAAAAAACAGCTTTCTCTGAAACTTCATAACGATGATCTATGAGATAAGATGATAAGATATAATTCACCAAGACTCCTGACATAAAAGATAAATCAACGTTTCTCCCCTCGAACAACTCAGTACCTTCTATACATACTCTTTATAAACGCTCTGGTCTTCACAAAGCAAAAAGTAAAACCACAGCTATGGAAAAAACGCAAAGTTAGTGTCGAATAAACAAGAGATCCCATAATGGATGTTTTCACATCATAATCCCATAGGAGACTCATGGAAGGATGTTAATGCATTTCTTCAGTATTCCCTAAGAGGACGAGGCTCAATAAAAGTTTTGGTATTTAATGTCGCATCTTATTCAGACGTATGAAGTTCAGTGTATGGTTTTCTCCGGAGCATCCGTTATTAATAGAAAATAATTAAATGGGGCCATAGCTTACCGCAAGACCAAATAGAGGCCCTAATATTGAGACACAGAGTAAGGTCATATATTAACAGGACTCGTAAGATTGATGTTTGTAGAAATCTATGTCACACGATATATTTCCTTTTCGGAATCTTTTTCTCTTATTAATATGTTCGGGAGTGAATGACATAGTGCGATAAATAATGTATCTAAATCTAGTGGAATTATTTTTCTGATTTCCTTGTATTTGATTATTTTTTACTTACTGTTTTCAGATAAAAAATAACGATGTTTCTGTTTCATTACTATATATATAATGCCATCAAAATAATACCGAGGGCTTAAAAATATTCATTTCATTTAACCTGTACTATATGTATTATTGTTTATAAAAATATAATGAACACAAAAAGGAAAACATGCACACACACAGAGCTTCAAGCTTCAGCATAAAATTAAAAAAAAAGTTTGTTAAACGATCTGAAAGATTATAACTTTTATTCGAAAGATTCTTATTTTGTGCAATTCACCACAATGAAACCTGTATCAATATTAACTAATTTAATGTTCAATCTTACTCTATTACCCCTCAAAGTAAATATTTATTCATATCACAATTTATTTATTTATCAGTGTTTCCTGGATGTTTTTCATCATATCCCTCGGAAAACATGTGAAATTCCTGTCTGTTTATTCCCTGGATAACGCGATATCTTTTAAAAGAATCAGCGTGAAATATTGTACACATGAAATTAGTTTTATAAACGTTTCATATTAAATGAATTTTAAAATAAGTATTTACTTCTGTATTTCAGCACAATTTTTAAATAACTATCCCTTCCTTCCCTTAATAACTTCCCTTATTCAAAAGGACCATTGTCGAAAATTTATTTACGCAATAATCTTTGATTGATAAAATATCTTTCGTTACTTACGGTGAAAGTATTATAGTTGAAATAAAGTTAAATAAAAAAAATAGTTCAGTAAACAACGAAAAAGCTGATCCATTTAAAGCATTACAAACGATAAAAAAGTATCAAAACATGTGATACAATTCATCACGTTTGTATCAAATTTCATTTAGACTTTGTTGCAGAAAAAAAAACCCCATTCAAACAGTGAAGAAATATTTTTATTCATAATCATTATTCCCACTATTTCATTTTTTTATCTGAATTACAATATTATTTCCATTACAACAGAATGAAAATGTTGGAAGGGAATAATGTGAATTTTGAGTTTGAAATATGACATATACACGTTAATGTTTTGAATCCAAATTTTTGCTTGCAGTCAAATAATTGTTTATCTTCGGTAATATTAGAAAATCTTCGGTATAACTAGGAAATATTGACATCATATATATGATACCGTTAAATTGTTTAAACCGTTAATTAGGCAATGTATATATACAAGATTATACTTGATTCATACCGTTAAAGTAGAAAATTATCAACAGGAAAAAATTTTACACTCATTACCTATGTAATATGCACAATAGAGTATAATAAATCATTAAATGGCATAACTTGGTACTATAATGGAAATTTTTTAAAATTTTATATGGGCAGGATTTGAACGTAGTGTTTACAAAGAGGTAATTTAAAAAAATTGAATGTCTTCACTGTAAAATATTTTCTTATAAGAAAAGCAATCAAATGACCCCTTGGTATTAAAAAGGATTTCAGAAAATGTGTTGACCAATCTAGATGTATCATATATATATACGTGTCTGTTTCAGAAATCGATAAGTATGTTTTTCTCAAAGAGTTACCAAAATTCACATTGCATTAACAAAGGAAAATAATTGTATCAGGATTTTTATAAAATGACATCCTCTTTTAATTGTAATCATACTTTAAAAACTTTTAATCAAATCTTTGAATTCTACTTTGTTCGGAATTTCTCCACTAACTCGATTCTTTAGTTATTGAAAAATAAACAATATTATGTTTCGACTTCAATTTATTTCATTTGCAATTGGCTGATCGTTATATGGATTTACTCATAACTTAACAGAGATAAAAATATACTGTGTTTATTTCAATTAGTAGTTACTAGTATTAATGAGTTGTTTTATATTTTTTCTTAGTAGCGTTACGTTTTCTTAAATATTTTTTTATGTAAGAGCAATTTTAATTTTTCTTCCATGAGTTCAACACTATTGCGCAAAATATTTATAGAAACTCACTTTTTTCATCTTTAAAATGTATACCTGTCAGACATAGATACCCCTAACAAATATTTCGTTGAATGTTTGTTACAACTCTGTACTATACCAAAAGTTTATAGAAATATTTTCTTTAATTAATTATTAGGGGATCATAAGCCCCAAGTAGTTAATAATGAAGGCTTTCCGCCCTCTTTGTACAAATATAGAAACATGGGTAAGAGACCTGATATCAGCATTAAGGAATAAGGGAAGGCCTATTTCACATTAAAATGAACAATGAGTCAAACTCCTCAAATAGGGTGGATTGAAAATTAGGACAATGAGATTCCTGCTCACGTATCAGCCTCGTATCTTATCTGTGCTGACTCAGTAGCCGAATTGTCCCCATATCGAATTTGTCGCCGATGATCCACAGCCAGTTTGAATCCAGATTTCTCGAAAGACCCACCGTTATAGAGAGTGAGAGGCACGTAGGCACGTTAAATTTCTCGGAGCTCCAAATAATTATATTGGTGTGGCGTGAAAGCTCAGGCGACGATCTCTTCATTTGATCATTGATCCAAACTAAGAGAAGTATTTTCTGGGGTTAGTAAGCCTTTGAGTAGAGCAGAAACAGATTGACAGGGGGCTCAATGCAACAAAAAATTTGCTTGTGTCATTCAAAATTGGGAAGTTCATCGCCAATGGCTTTTGCGAAGCTCTACACCGACGTTAATTAAAGGTTAGCCAGTCTTGAAATATAGACTTTATTATTGAAAATAACACTAGAGTCATGGATCATTAAAAATCATTTGCATAAAAATAAATGGCAAGATAATATTACACATTGATGTGTTTATTATGCATACAGAAATTCGAACCCATCAGATTTCTTATTCAATCCCCTTTTACCTGAATATTCTTCTGAGTAAGACAACAAACATCCAATTAGGTGCTTACGTCTGTAAGAGCTGTTTATTATTCAAATTGAATGCTGCGAAGAATCCTTCTTTCTTGCATACGAAGCAAATCAAGTAATGTAATTACATGGCCAGAGCTGTCAGAAAAACAATTAGGGTCATTGCAAGTTGGCGGAGTAAAATAAAATCAGATAGCGAATTTCACACTTCGTTTGTTCTTAGACTTGATCCATTAGTGTTCTTTTTAGAAAAGTTAGAGAGTAATTTTGAGAAAGGCTAGGGTGCAACACAAAGAATTTGGCGCTTCCAAGCATAGAGAGAAAGAAAGTCCACGCTAATGGTCTTTATTCACGCAAAATGTAACACGTATTTCGAATAAATAAAATGTATAAGAAATTGACAACCAGAATGTCAAGTAATTGTGCTTATAACTCAATTTTCCTTATTTCAATATATTCGAGAGAAAAAATTGAGCTTTGTTTTGCAAACATCAAAATATATTTACTGTTATTAAAGCGACGGGAATCATATGCATAGACGCATTATACATTAATTTGAGATATTGTTTAGTAATTTGCATTTTATTTTGTCATTCTAGTCCATTTCTTTAAAATAAACTTGCAATTACTTTTGGTGCAAAATTTAGTTATTTTTATTTCTTTTGTTTTAGTCTTGTGTGATGAACATAAAAAAGGAGCCATCGAGCTTAAATGGATGGCATTGCAAAAATTTCACAACTTGCACTTCTCGTTAAGCATACTAAAGGGTAAGAAAAGTGCAAAAAAAAAAAAAAAAATCATAGTAAACATTCATTTCTTTCAAAATTTTTTTAAATATTTCTTTCAATTAATTGTATTGAATGTGATGTTTTTTTAAGTACAAAGGAGAATATTTTGAATTAAACAAATGTAGTTTATATTAAACACAGATTTTTTAGTCCTTTTCGAAACTTAATTAATGAAATACTAACTTGAAGAGGAACTGGAATATTAAATTACTTTATACGGCTCCATTAGGAAAAAAAATATTAAGCTTACTATTTTTATTTTTAATATTTTAAAAAATACATTTTTTAAAAGAAATAAAAGTTCTAGTACAAATATCATCTTGAAACATAAAATATAGGCTAAATATAAAAACATTTATTTATAGATCAACATTAAAGCACAATCCATTTACGTTTCATTCACACTTACTCATGATGGTAGTAATTTCTTCCTATTTTTTAACAACTAAAAGTAATATGATAAATTCGGTGCTCATACTCATATATAAGCGCGGAAAATATTTAAAAAATCTTATAAAGTCGCAGAAAAAATAAGAAGTCCATCCTCTTAAAAAATTCTTCCTAGAGTTTTCATATTTAATCTATACACATTTGCATTTATGTAATTTTTAAATCATGAAACTTTTGCAATACAACCCAAAGTTATTTTTGTAAATAAATATTACTTGATTTTTACTCTTTGTATTACGGATGGTATCAGTTAAAATATTGGATGTCTTTATTTCCAGAAAAATTAAAAAATATATTAATGATATAGCTGAGTGCTTTTGTCGAAGTGTCATGACTTTATTGGATATTAGTTTTTGTAAGTTGTTTCAATTATATAATAAACACATTTACATGTATCTCAAGTTTAAATTTTATATTACGCAACTGTGAGTCTTCAATATAATAATTTATTATTAATTTCAATAAAAATGCTTCACAGTTTTCCATTTAAATATTTTTTACAGATTATTTGAACGTTAAACTTAACATGTATTTGTACGAATTCAGCTTAATATGTATTAATAAGTTTTAATCTTTTATATGCATATAAAATACAGAGTTTTTATTACATTTAATTTTTTTGTACTTGCATATGGTTATATTTAATATTTATGAAATTCTGAATTAATGATAATTAATAAAAATTTCGAAAACTTCAAAAAGAATTTCTAAACAATTATTCTACACAGATAGGATATGATTCTCTTACCGCTCCAAAGTCGATTTTGGCAAAAAGTGAATCATTATGACCTGAAAAGAAACATAAACTTTTAAATAAAAGAATATGAGATCGATAAACATATTAATTTCAATTGTTAGATATAGCTGGAAATCAAAACAAAAAAGAATTTAGACTATATTAGAAAGGATTAAATATATTATTGAGAATTTCAGATTTGCATAATGTTTCCATTTACTTAAGGTGAAGTAATTTGAAGTAAACATCCGTTTTTAATACCAGTCAAATCAACTTAAGCAAAAAGAGTACAAAAATTCAAATACTGTAAAGTGCTTTGTTTTGTTACACCCGAAAGAGAAAAAATATATAATAAAACAAGACGAAAGCGGGTCATTTTCTGATATATTGTATTCAGTTTTAACACAAACAAGCTACTTTAAGCATTATATTTTTTTCAGGTACATGTTATTATTCGCTACAAAGACTGATTGTTCAGAAATAAATAAGTTTTTTTCCTTCCAAATTTAAGATTCCAGAAGCGTTTGACTTCTGTTTGTATTTCTGAGAGGATTACGCAAATTTTTTCCCTATTTATAAGTACTTTTTTTAAAACAAAGAAAAAAAAACGACTTCTTTTGTGGTTTAACATAACAGAGAAAGTCTTTTATTACAAAGAGTTTATTTTCTACGATATCAATTCTTCCTGCAAAGCATTTTACAGCAGCAAATATGGTTTATGGAAATAGGAAAAGTAAACGAAAAAATTCAGTGCATAAGATTTATATATAAGTCCATACAGTTAAATTTAACTGTACATAAGAACAACCTTTTTTTAAAATTTTAATTCGCCTTAAGTTGAACATTATATAATATATGTGACTGGCTATAAATAGCATTTTAATTTTTGTTTAGTATTTATTTCATCCTTCTACCTGTGTTTGGAAATATCTGGAGATAAAGTAAGTGGAATGACTTTTTATTCCACTAAAACTTATATTAAGATTAAAATTAGGAAGCCTTTCCTGACTAAATAGTTATTGTTTAGTCTTAATTTCTCAGTACTTTAATTCACGTATGCGAAAGAAACATTTTAGAGGATATAGAAACATTTGTGGCCTACATTCTAAATCTCTCAAAGGACGATTATTTATCGTAGAAAGTCAAGAAAGAGTTTAATATCCATAAGGGTACATTTTTTTATCATATGTAATGGTTTCCCTTTTTTTGGAATCTTTCTGCTGCATTTCCTTCATTTGCTTTGGAAAATAAATTTTGTGGCATATGTTTTTCTACTCTATATAAGTGGACATCATTTGGAGTTTGTCCAGTTATTTGATTGAAAGCTAAGCAATGTGTGGTTTCCCTACTCTATTGAAGAGTATTCTACTATAGCTTGACGGCTTGAAGTCGCATGTGTAAAATAGTAGTTGGCAGTTATGTGTATGTTTCGCTTTTTTGATATTATAATATTTAGTCATAATATAGGTTATTGCAAACACGCTTTTGATACTGATAAGCAAGTTTTTGATAATTTTATAAAACCTGCTTTTATCAAACGATTCAAGTTGATTTGTTTTTCGTATATTGATCTGATAGTCAAAAATTGATTGTTAAAACAATTATTATTATCTTTATGTATAAAAAATGCATATTGGTGATTGAATATTTACTGATAAAAGTATTAGAGTGTGTACAAAATTAAATTTAAAAAAATGGATAAGATCCTCAAAATTTGAAATAGTTATACGAAATAAAGACGCAATTTTATGAAATTTGTACATTTTAAAATATGTTTTTTCATGATTAGTCAATAAATCTTTTAAATTCGTCTTTTATTAATCATAGCATTAGCTCTAGAATTAATTTATGGAAGTAAGAAATTCGAATCGAAAGACTGTAGAAGTATGTTTGATACAAAGTTTTAAATTAATAATAAATTACAATATAACTTTCTAAATATTCTTTTGTCATCTTTTTATTAATTTTTTTGTAGTATCATAGGCCTTCCACATATAATGAAAATGTGCAATATAATAAAAAAGGCTAAATTTACACATTTTACATTTGTGTATAACACCGCTTATATTCACCTCTTTTCACCAGTAATCAATAATTTTCAAAAATATATTATAATAATGGAAAACCTTTCTTAGACCCCTTTCACTCGTTCCCCCTTCCAGTATTCAAATAATTTCACAAATAGAAATCAAAACAATTTAATAAAAATTGGTATAAAGATGATTTTTACTTTTAAATGTAATTAATCCTGCTTAAAACCATAAAAAAATTACTTCCAGACCAATTTTTCCTAAATTGCTCTTTTTATGTATGAAAAAAAAATGTATAAATAGGTGGCTTCCCAATGAAATCACTTCCTGTAAAAAGATTAAAATCTCTATTGAATTATAAAAAAAATTCCATATAAAACTTTAATACTCTTTATCTATCGATTAATGTATTACGATATTTTATATGAAATCAGGAATCTAGTATATGATTGGAAATAGGGTAACATTATCTAAAAAATTGAGGCAAATTGTGAAAATATTGTGTGCTTCTTTTCAACTTGAATACCTCTTGACATATTTAGAAACCAAACAATTTTCATATTACAGAAAAATAGACTATGATTTCTTTTATTTTATTTAAGTATTCTTCTATATATTTTGTTCAAAACTTTTACATATTTTTTTTAAGTTGATGAGCAGCCTAATGATCATGTCTCAAGCTATGCTTCCTTATTAAAGTTTGGAGAATCTAGTTTAATTAATTAAATCGTTAGTACACTTATAGAAGATTTGGTTTTTATTTGTACACACACACAGTAACATTAAATTTCTTTATTATTTATTTTAGATGAAAGCCTGAGTATAGAACAAAGATCTGATAAAAATTTTCTTTAATGAAATTTATGCTTTAATTCCAGTACTAAGTATTATCAAAACTTTCATTCAGCAATAATAAACCATTCTACTATTATTAAACATTAAGGTATCCGACTACGTTCGGAAGCGTGATTTTGCAAAAGCTTATAAATGGATAATATTTAGGATATTTAGTGTCACTTAGATTAGAAAATGTATATAAAATTGTTTTAAGAATAGTATTACAATAAAAAATTATTTAAGTACAATATTTTGGCAAAAATTTAACTTAGAATAATATTTTTTCAAAATGTTCTCCTTTTGTGAAAAATGCTTCTATTATTAATAATATTTTGCCCATATATAGCTCAGACATCTTTACAGAGGCTCAACAATGATTTTTGAAAAATTCACGTTATTTTCAGAGTTACAACCCATTGAAATAATTACCAGCGTTTTTTTCTTAAAATTGCTCCCCTCTGTTGTCGTAAAATATGGATAAACCCACTTCTAAGTTATATATTTTAAAAATTCTATTCTAGTTGAGCCTCTGTAGAAAGATCTGAGCTATATACAGGCAAAATATTATTATAATAGAAGCATTTTTCACAAAAGGAGAACATTTTGAAAAAAGGTTATTCTGTTAATTTTTTGCCAAAATATTGTATTTAAATAATTTTTTTGTCAAAATGTCCTTAAAACCATTTTATACATGTATTCTAATCTAAGTGACACTAAATATTATGAAAATTATCCATTTATGCCCTTTTTTAAAATCACGGTTCCGAACGTAGTTGGATACCATAAGAGCAATCACTCGTCCCTCAAGAGCTTAAGCTTTTAGACCGCATTGTCTAAGGGTTGTACCCTTAGACAACAGCATTTTTTCTCTTAAACACCCTTACTGTTCTACCGAGGCACTGATCTATTTAATTTCCTATACATCCTCATTTCTCAAAAGCATAAAAATAATTTCTTAGACTGGCATCATCAATTCCATGTTCATATTTTTGACAAGGTTTAAATTAAATTTGATCGCGTATGCAACTGATAATCAAATTCGGTCAGAAATGATCACTTTTTAAAAACTTTCACATCGTCGTAAACATCAACTAAAGTTATCTATCGCCGTCAGATCTAATTTTTTCTCAAAGGGAGTTTTTCTTATAGATAATAATTGCAAGGTAAGCTGATCATTTTCATACCATTCTTTCTCCTAGTTCCTTTGACAGAAATTCAAGATATGGGAACAAGCACGGATTATTTGAAAATTTATGAAAACCCGTTTAAGGTGAGGAATTTTAATTAGAACCTCTTTTTCTGAGTGTTCCTGCTTTGAAAATTTAGAACAAGTATTTTTAACTGCAAAAATAATACGTACTTTTAGATAAATAAAAAAAAAAATATTGCATTAAAATTAACATTTTTTTTTTTATTGGATAAGATAAAAAGGGTTTTGCCACTTTTTTTAAGGGGAAAAAAGGCTTTTAAAATCCAGCGGAGAAGTATTTTATTGTGATCTTTAATATCTCTGTAGCTCTCCCACGAGGTATTTTTTATGTTTTTAGGTAATAAATGCTTGTTATTTTTATCCAAAATTCATTCATTATTATTTTGCAATATCCTTTTTTTTCTTTCGAGTGATTAATGTATAACTTTTAAATGATAATGATATTTTACTGTCAGCTAGATTATGACTTTCTTATTTTTACGTTATATATATGCGCTCTTAACCATTCATTAATAAAAATCTAATATTTAAAAATCTAAGCTTAAACAATTTTTATGTACAATAAATAATTTCTTTATCTCTAACATAAAGTTCATTAATAATGCAAATTTAAAATAGTTTTACTCTAAAAATAACTCCAACAAAATGCAATTCCAGAATCCTTGTGCTATTTTAGTGTATGTTTTATGATAAGAATAATCTCTTTAAAAATATTTTAATAATAAAACACATTAGACTGGAATATATATAAATTTGGATGCATTCAAGAGCTATTGAGGATCAATTATCAGTGTATTTAGAATACTGCACATCAAGAACAAAGAGCGTATCCAAAACTACTTATTACTGAACATGGCTGAGATGTTTCGGTCTAGTGATCAATCTGACGTGAATATTCAGTGTTCAGTTCCTGAGCAAGCTTAATACTCATTCACTGATCCACTGAAGGGATGAAAGGCTGAATCGACCTTACTCAGCCCGGGATTTGAACCCCGGACCTATGACGTGGAAGGGCGATACACTACCACTCAGCCACTGGACTTCATTTACATATAGGATGCCCGAAAAATAGGACTACACTTTCAAAAATTAAAAATTAACGAAAATTTTTCTTACGTTTTACTATGTTCTATAAATAAAAGATTGCATTTTCTGTTAAATGAAATGCAAACTAGATGGTGCCACATCCCACTTTTTCAACATTCTCGTTTCAAAATGACTGCACAACAAGAACAAACACATGTTGTAGAACGGTTTATTGAATTTAAATCTGCATCATATGTACAGCGTAAATGCAGCACCACCACATTGGAGTTTGGAAGTGGGAAAAAGTTCCCCGGGCGAAGAATGGAAAGAGGAAGTCCAACAGCATGGAAACCCAGATCTCTAGACGTAACAGCTTTGGAATTCTTGTAGGGATACGTGAAAAACACTGTTTATTAATCTTCAATTAATTATACAAATGAAATGAAAAGTCGAATTTACAATGGCCATTCAGATGGGTGATTTTGCAATGCTTCATAGAGCGTGGCTAGAAATCTCGTTTAGACTCGAAGCGTTGTGTGCAACTATTGTTTCCTTTATGGAACAAAAAAAAAGTGAATATCTTTATTTGTTTTGTTTTTTATTGTAATTTAATATTTGAAAGTGTAGTCAGAATTTTCAGACACACGGTATGGTTCAATTATTCGCTTACGGCACTTGAGATCATTAACAATTCTGTAAAATTATTTTGGAAACATGGCGAAAAATACAATATACTACAGAATTTTTTTTTTTTTACTTTTTCAGGTGCTTTTAAAAGAATTTATATAAATATAATATTTCTAAAAGAAAAGTGAAAAATTCATATGGTTGCCATGAATTCAAAATGACTGGTAAATGGGAGGGAGTGAGAGTTAACGACGCACTATTAAGCAACACGAGGACCTCATAATTTTATTGGAGTTTTATGCTCACAAATTAGTATTAGATTAAAAAAAATTTCATTTATTTAAAAAAAATAAATGAATTTTTTATTGAAAGAGGTTCGAAAGTTATTAACAATTTCATAATAAATCATATAAACTTAATTATAAATCTTCTTTCTACACGAAGAATTTGAATGTATTATAGAAATAAGATGAGTTAATTTCCATGGTGCAAACAAGTGAAGTTCTGCTTAGAGATTTACGAGCCAATCTATTTTAAACTTACGTCACTAGATTTTAAAACTATCCGAATTGGATCCGCTCAACAGTTTTGTGATTTAGAGGCCCAGTCTTAGCTACAAATGAAATTTTGAAGGGATAAGCTTAGAACAATATGTTTCTTTTAATCCGTCCATCAAAATGTGGACTATTGAGGTAGTATAAAAATTCAAAGTGTATTCCTATTACAGAAACAAACTTTGTTGGTTTTGTGGAAGCCCGTTTGTTTCCTTCATTGCCGTTATCTAACGCAGTTTTCTGTATTATCTCTATATAATACAGAAAATATGTTAAAAAAAGTCTGAATCATGCACCAAATATAAAAATAAAGCACTTGAACAAGCATCTTGAGTACCTTAATCGTTTTTAACCACTTTTAAAAGAAGCTTTTAAAAAAAGTTTCATTTATGTGCCAAACAGTCTGGCATCGTTAAGATAATAAGGTAAATGGCTAGGCTCATTTTCAGATTTAAACCAAGTTATTACTTTTTTTCTAAAAAGTAAAAGATAATGTAGGTAAAAATAAAAATGTATTACATATAGAAAAATGCTGTTTTGAAGTATTTAAAGCTTTTTTGGCTCATACACACTGCTCAGACATAATTTGCTTATTAAGGTTAAAAAAAACTGACGATTAGAATATTCTTCCTCTGTGTCCAAGATAATTTTTGTGAATAAAATTATTTTAAATATTTACCTTGGATATGCCTGTATATTTTTAAAGTAAGATTTATAGTATATACATATGTTTTAATCTTATATTTACTACAAAAAGGGCTAGGAAAATATATGTTTAAGCATTATTTGTTCATACATATGGCTCAGGTTTGGTTTCATTCACAAGAGTTGAATTTTAATAAAAAAAAATTGGAGGAAATGTTTTGAATGAAACATGTGTGAATGGTATCCCCCCAGATATGAGAATTATTATTTTAGCCGGAAGGAGTTTTCTTTCGATAAATTCTTTTTAAATTGTGTTTATATTTCCTTCCCAATTTCTTAGGATAAATGCAGCCACTATGCAAATACAGATGTTTCTTAATTTCATCCCATTTTGTCGAATCTTTAACAGTTTAGTTTTTAGGTGAAGAAAGAATTTTAAACAGAAAAATGTAGCTTGTTATTATTTGAGCTGTCTTTATTTAAAAGATTTATATAAGAAATTTTTGATTTGACAGAATTTTAACTTTTAAACTAAACACATGCATACAGTAATCATTTTGTATAAATACTGAGGATATATATGTATAAACATTTGATCTGAGCCACAAAGTTCGTCTTCAAGTTTAGCTTTTTAGAAATCTAAAATTGAACATTTTAGCATTTAATATTAGTTACATGAGCACTCTCAGAATTGTGAGACTTCTTTTAAAAGTGTGAAACAAAACGCTGACTTTCTTGAATAATCTAGAAAAGAATGCCCTTCTAGCATTGCTTTTTTTGATCTGGTTCTTATCATGACTTCGTCGTTTTTCAAGGAGAAAATTATTTTTAAAAGCATTATGAAATACATTCATCTCATTCTGATTTAAATACCTTATCTGTAAGTTTCAATTGCTTAATATCAACTAACAGTTAATACTGATCTTAGTTATACAGCCTCAAAAAAGTTGAAAATGAGAAATTGCACTAAAAAGCTTTATCACTGAGAAGAAATTCAAGAGGAAGTTACTTTGCAATAACCAAGAATTTAATTAGGGAATTGATTAATATGGTAAATATTTAAGTTATTTCCTCGATAACAAGCTCTATTCCCCCGATTTCATCTCATTAAATAATCTAAATTGCAGAGCATGGTCATTTGTTCCCAAATTCTATCGAATGTTAGAGTTTTTATTAAGTTATGCAGTATGAAACTAGCTAGAAAAGAGACTTGCGCTGTATATTTATTTCAAAATTATGTAAAAAATATTAGAAATTATATCATAATAACTGAAGTTTACAGAACTTTATGTTTATTGAATAAAATTCTAGGTGCTGTTCTACGCCAATTTCATTTACCTGCCTTTCATGTTATTCGTAAAACTTGTTACTTGATTTTTGCTTTTAAAAAAATCTAGAAGCACATAACAGAAGAATAAATAACAAGACCTAATGAATATATCAGAAATTAAAAGAGTTATAAATAATGTCAAATTAAATTCAACAAGCACTGTCATTTAAATATGAAAAACAAAAATGGATAAATATTATGCAGGGGCATTTCTTTGAAAACGGAAGATTGATCTACAAAAAGTGAAAAATAAAATCGAGAAATTAAACAAACAACAAAAAAAGAAGTAGAGTAAATTTGATTTGGGTAATTTATTTTGCTCAGAGTCCTTAAGAGGTCTTTTGTCTTTATAAAAAAAAATTCGAAAATATGTTTTCATGCTACTTTTTTTCTTCGAGAGCTTATTTACAACTAAAGTGTACATAAAATAGCAAAGTGCTTTTTTAAAAATACTGAGAATAATCTTGTATTAAATCTTTTAATTTTTACGTCTTTATTTTTAGTTTCATATGTAGTATGTGTGAAAGAATTTAGCGAAAAAAATTTTATGATGTAACACTCCTTTTTCAAAAAGAAATTTAAATAAAATTTTATAATTTTGCACTAATTACAAATATATATATATATACACTTGCTAGAAAAAGTCTGCGTTCCCCCATAAGAAATCATATAGCAAAGATAAAATTTAATAGAAATATAATTTTTTTTTCAAACAAAATTTCCCATGAATTTGTTACTATTTTTTAAATTTTGAGCATGCAAGAATTCGTTAATTTTGAATTAAAACTACTTAAGATAACTGGAGTTTTGTAGCAAAGCACACAAATAGTAGGCAGAAAAAGTCCGCGTTCACTATTTGAATATTCTTGATTCCTGCAATTTTTATCAACAGATGTTATAGGCTAGCTAATAGAGTTTTTGCATTCTTTTATCAAGTAAAATAGCTTAAGAAAATTGCGAGGCAAACATTTTTGGGAGATACAAAGCAATCTAAGGACATGGAAAGTAAAAGGAACGAAATTAGTATCAGTGAGTGTAAAATAACTGTGAAAATGTGGAAAGATGCAAAAAGCCGTCGGGATACAGCCAGATCTGTTGGACAGAAGCATTCATCTATCCATCGTGTTATTTATAACTTTAAATCAACAATTTTACACATCCAAACCTAGTCAGTAAAGACAACTTCATTCCATTCTGCCACCCACATCCTTCTTTCATCGCACCATTGGTGGCGGAGACGTCTGTGGTTCTGCGTCAAGAGTAGGCCAAGGAATGGACATCTTGCGGACAGAAAACTCTGCTGTAAACGGCGTCGAATGGTACGCTGAGACACTGAATGATACGTTAGACTCATTGTGCTGTGCTATGGTTCATGATGTGACTGAGCGATCCATCACTGCCATGCGCAAAATTTGCCTGTCCTCACGTGAAGTGGTGCACTGAGGTGAATGCGATCGACGACGTCGGTCCATCGTACCCTCCTGCATCCAACGGTCAGATATCCGCATTGCAGTTATTTGGTTTCGTCCTACACGACTACTGATTTCCCTGAAAGATAATCCACAATCTCGGTTAACCACTATCCTTCCTTTTTCGAACTCGGATACTTGATCAAAAGCTGATCGCTGTTTTCTACGAGACATAACTGATCGTTTTTTGTAAAAACCACAAGAAAAACACAATTGTCGAACTTTAAATCTTCGAAATCTCCAAGCCTTAAATAGCGCTTTGAGGTGGCGCCACAGGCGCGCGTGATGTGTGTTTGCGCTGAAATTCTAATCATTGGCATATCTCACCTCCGCTAATGCATGTTGTAAATTTCATGTTATTTGCATGCTTCCTTCAGGGTGTTGCATTTACGGTGGCCAGCAGTGTACATAAGCCTCCGGAGTTCTGGAGGACTGTGATATTCTCTGATGAGAGCAAATTTTGCATCTTCGATAAAAAAGGTCGTAAATTGGTATGGAGAAAACCTTGCACAGCGCTTCAAAAAGAGCATTTAGTACTAACGGTAAAGCACGGCGGCCGTGGAGTCATGGTGTGGGGGTGCATGGCGAGCAATGGTGTTGGCAAGTTGGAGTACATCAAATCGATATTAATAAAAATGATTACCTTGATGTTCTAAAAAACCATTTAAAAGAAAGTGCCACCAAACTCGGCTTAGGATCATAGTTTCGTTTCCACCAATGGGAGAAGATAAGCGTTGAAGAAACCACAAGATTTGTTAGTTCAATGTCTAAACGACTTCAGGAGGTTCTCAAAAGACTAGGTTAACCAACCAGCTACTAAATAGCTCATTATCCCCTTTTTAATTAATTTTTATAGTTACTACTAAAACAGTGAACGCAGACTTTTTCTATTTGAGTTTTGTTAGTATCGCTACCAAACTGTCTTTATTTTGAAAACTATGAAAGCAAACCAAATTTACTTTTGTTATTTTGAATACGTAAAATGAACTAAATTAAATATAGTTTTAAAAAATTTTCAAATTCCAGTTTTTAAAATTTTTTCCCGTTTTTCATGTAAGCAATAGTACGTAAATGCAGACTTTTTCTAGCAAGTGTACATGCATACACGATATTTTATTTAGCATGTAAACACTACGCCAAAATAAAGTAGAAATCTACTTTTAAAAATGCCTTTTGAATATATATAAAAGTAAGACGCATTAAATTTTTAGAAATTGGCTCTGTTGAAATGATTATTATTGTACTTTTAATTTTGAATATGTTATAGTATTTTTGGAGAAATTAGAAATTTAGAAAACTCAGTTAACTGAAAATTGAGAACATTTCTGTAAAAATTGTTTTAATGTTTCTAAATAATGAGCCAATTAAAGTACATACCACAAATGAAAAAAGAATTCCAAAGATAAAAGAAAATTAGTCCGAGCTTGTTGAGTTATGCGTGAAGATGCACAGTTAACATTATGTACGCGATTTATTTTTGAAGTAGGCCTTTTTCTGAAAAAAAGTCATCTCTTTGCTATAATATATGCACAAATAATACATTTAAATTTAGTAAAACAATCTTTCCATGCTATATCCTAAGCAATCATATGATACTGAATAAATATATTTATGAATGAGATTGATTTTAAGGTAATGTAGAGAACCAATAATCAAAATCAGCGACTTTTATCTCAAAAAAAAATCAACCGAAGAGTACAGTCGTTGAAGGGTTTGGTATCCTCAGGCTATTTCGAATAGTTTTTATTTTTAGTTATTTTATACGTGTATTTGTGATTTCTGAGAATATCGTAAGATTTTACCAATAGAATAAAGTTCCTCATTATTGATCCATTTTATATATTTACTATATACACATGCCCCCATATATATTTTAAAATATTTTTACAAAATGTCCAATATCTCCTAAAGAAAATTTTTGTCTTTGACACATCCAATCCGAACACATTTTGCGACAGAAAAATCATTTCGTTAAAAAGCACGAGGAAATACAATACTTTATAAAAATAATACTTTTTTTCGTTGAAGCTTATTTGATTCAATCGGTTTAAAAGGTGATTATTTAATTAAATGCACTCTCTTTATAGTATAATTAGGAAAATTTTATTTAGTATAAAATTTAAAATAACATTTTTCATTATTATACATTTATTTAAAGATTTCTGTTTTTACTGCATCAATCAAATGCATTTTTCAATAAGGTATGTGAAGGGAAATTTTGTAAAACTCAGTTTTCCAATATTAATAACATACGAAGAAAACAATTTTTATTAACTTGCTTAAGATCCAGGATATATAATTACTTCAATTAGCAAATTATCATGATTGTCATAGGTATGATATTGACAGAATTTATTTCTAATATATTTTGATTTTTTTTAAAATTTGAATTTATTTCAACGGTATTCTGGTTAAAAGTAATATTAAAAAGTACTGATTTCACTTTTTAGGAATATAAACTAAAAACAAATTGAGTATAGATATCTTATTTAGCATTATTGAAATTCATTTGTCTGAAATATTTTAGTTATATGTGTGTGAAACACTACAGTTATATTATACTTTTTATAACAGAATAGTGTTAGTAAGAAGGGGTCAGAAATATGAAATTCTTTGGTAATATTTGTAGAGTTATATTGCAACTATGCTAAATTTTATTAAAATTTGAAAATAAATTTAACAAATGAAAATATCTCGTGATAATATTTAGACGAAATAAAAATTAAATTCCAAAACCCAACAAAATTATATTAAATTTTTTAAGATAAGTTTGCTTTTAATTAATTTTCACTATATGTCTATAAGATGATTATACGCCCTGGACCTCATAATTTTTGAACCTCGTTCAAGAGACAAGAAGACGCCTGTGAGCAGATCCAACTTTTGCTTAATATCTACTTAAAACAACGGGAGGACAATTTAAGGAAATACAGAAAACATCATTAGTTTCATTTTACATACAACAGTTCTCAATCTCCAGCTTAATGACTGTTTTGTGAAGTAATTTTATCTGGATATTTTTATTGCAATATACATTTGCTGTTGTACTCACTACTCTCATTTAATCCTTTAAAATAAAAAATAAAAAATCACCAAAAATCAAGATTTAAACAAAATTTTAGAACTAAGTATAATCATATTCGTTTTATTTTATGAACAATTTGAAATATGATTTATAAATTATTTTTATATTGAAAACTCCTTTTCCTCTCAGCAATTTTGATCTTGTGGCACTTCAGGCTTCTCCAGAAAGGGAAAACTGTCATGATGATCTCATTTTCTTTATAGTTATCATTTACTCGGATAATACCAAAATAAAGAAGTTTTTGTGTAATACAATTTCTTCTTCTTTTTAACATGCGTATCACAGCCATTATATAATGCTTCTTGTAGCAACATGTTATGGGCTGAGGAGTCAAGAGTCCGGGTATCATGTTTACAAAAGAATGTATTTAAGAGAACATAGATATTACATTCTTTAAAGTGAATAAGAACGGCCTTAAAGTGTATATAAAATACTCTGCGTGAAGTAAAGGCTTTCCGCATAGCAGCATAGATATCATTCTTGTATTTGACAACATGCCACAAAATTAGTTTCGTCTTCAATAGTCGACTGAATCACTGTGTGGATTTGATTTCCTTTAATTTAAATGAAATCAACATGCTTATTGTAACTAAAATAAGAAATAGAATATGTTGCTCTCGTGTATAGCGTATTGAATTTGCTTTATTAAATGATTCTTAAGTTTTCAAACTTTTTCAAACTTGCTCTATTGCATAGGAGTTGTAAGACGTATATTTTTGATGTTAAAAAATTTATGCATGAAAGAGTAATTCTAAATCCGTCATCAGCAAAAGGTAAAAAAAAATCTTGAGATTTTTTCCGGCTTGGTCTAACAAAGTGAAAAAGTTGTCAAGGATAAAATGTGTTTAATATTTCTATAACTATGAATTTATCCATCAGTTGACCTGCTCTTATTTAAAATTGTGACTTAGAAGATATAAAATCCATAAAGTAAAATTCAAATTAAAAACATGTCGAATTTTAAACTTTCTAGTGCAACAACGTTATAGTTATTTTATTAAGCGTGCTTATTTAAAATTAAGACTTGAAGAAGATATTTGTCTTATTTTAATAATATTACTCACAATAAATACGTATAACGCTGAAATTTAGTGTAAATGCGTTTTTAAATTTTATTCTATTGGATTAAAAAATATTTTTAGTATTTTTTCTAACAGTAGTTTCCTATAATAAATTTCAAAATTATTATCTATTACTTTCCTTTTCAAAAATATGTAATATATTCCTCTTTTTAAAATAAAAAAAAAAAAGTTGAAAAACGCGCGTGAAGATTTTGTGCAGTGTCCATCGTGTGATATAAGGTAAGAAGGGGTAATTGCATTATTTTCCTTCATATTTTATTAAGAAGTCATATATTTTGTACTATAGCCAGTTTTCTTTTCTGTACAATGCCTAAGGTAATGCTTGAATATCTTTTAAGAAATGTAAGCCTTAGCCTATGAAAGGGAAGGCAAATGTGTACTAGAGATTGCGCGTCTACTTAAATGTGGTGGAAAAACGATTTTTACCTTTTTAAGGAAAACAGACAGTTATAAAGCAAAATACGACAGTATGATTTTTTTTAAAAAAAAAAAACTGACTTCTTCTAATGAAAGAAATAGTGCAACCATTTCATAGGCCAAAACACAAGTAGAATTAACAAATGTCTCCAAACAAACTATGTACAAAAACATAAGAACTTTCCGGTTCAAAAAGAGAAAAGATCATCCAAAGTGTTCAAAACCACTCATTACCAAACGATCATATTGAGCTAAGGAACACGTCTTGGGCCACTAAATAGAATTCTGTCATATTTTTCAGAAGGTAAAAACATAATTAGACTTTTCCTGATGGCTATTAATACTACTGGCATAATGTTCAGTATGCGATGAATAACTATCCAAAACAACTCTCTCCAGGCAACTCTCTCCAATTGTAGGAAGTTTGATAGAGTGTTTAGCCGTAAGCTATGAAGGAAGAACTAGTTTATAGTGTGTTTATCTGGTAAGCAATACCATCAAGACTACATACAAATGTTGGAATCTGAGCTTCTCCCTTATGCGTCTCAATCAGATGGAGATGATTAGGTATACCAATAAGACGATGCATCCATTCGCACAGCAAATTCTATGAAAAAGATTGGTTCTCTGAGAACAATATTTGAGTTTTGAAATGGCCAGTCAAAAATTGTGATTTAAATCTTGTAGAAAATATCAGAAGAATACTCATTCGGAGAATATACAGTAAAGGAAGGTAGCGCGAATCTATCCTTGAGCTTAAGAATGCACTCGCTCACGTTTGGGATAATTTCTATCTAACTGAAGTCCAATCATAGATACCAAATTGGACAAATGTTTATTTATTTTATTTTTTGCTGATCAAAGCGAATGAAAAGAAAACTTGTTACTAAAAAATTGATTTTCCTTTGAAAACCAGTATTCTGCTACTTTTTTCCCAAACTTTTTAACACGAAAAATAAAAATAACTAAAAAATAATCTTTAAATGCTATGATAATTTTCAATTACACTGTTTATGTGTTCATGTAAAAAAAATTATCCTCATAAAATGATTTTTGAGTGATAATAAAAAAAGTGTTCATTTTTTGTTACAAATTCAAGTGTTCTACTTTTTTTACGGAATACATAAGACAAATTAAAATGATGAATAATATATTGATACATATTAAATGAAGTACATAAGAGACTGTGATTATGTCCTATTGCTGACACATACATTTATTTATAGAATTAGATTATAATTGATTATCTAGCTTCTACAAAAACAATCAAAGAAAAACTTCCGAAAGAATGATGTTAAGAGAAGCTACTCCTAAATTTGGCTTTCAGCGAAAGCCGTTTAATTACATTTTATCGACAATTGAGGATTTCTTCTTGGAAAAGAAACATAACTTCCTTCAACGCTGTATTTGTATTTACACAAATATGTGCAGCTAAAAATTTATTAGAAGTGACGAATGTATTTTTATTCTTTCGTTCACCCTAAAGGTCTTTAATTGAGCTTTGTTTTAGTACTCCAACCACGTCAGAAGTATCAGTTATCTTTATTGAACTAATTCAATCTTTCTGAAGAATAATCTCCAAAAAGAAGAAAAAGTAGAAAATATGGTATTTTTGTGATTTAATTCCTCGATAAGTAATAATATTTATTTACGAAATTTCAAAAAAGAAGTATATGCATATTTCAATTACATTTATTTGCGAAAGATCTAATATAATACTAGAGGTATCAGTCATTCATTTACATGTTTGTAACCTATTATTCTTTCATTCGATATTTTTTAAAATCCCTTTAACTGCAAATCTAAAATTCATAAGGGTTCCATATAGAATCACAAGGCACAAATTACTATAGAATCTCTAATTTTTGTTTGATCTTTATGAAACTCTTATAGTTTAAAAATTATTTAATAGATAATTATAAATACATAAAGCTGTTTAAAACATTTATAAATTTTATAGTTATCAAAACATTTTGCTCTTTTCTTTCAGGTATTTTTAAATTTTTCCTTGGGTATTTAAAATTTTCAAAGGTGTTTTCATAAAATCCTTTTCTACATTTCATATTTAAATGTGTAATAAAGTACTCTTATATGAGGGCTTAATAATTGCATTATAATTAGAAAATAAAAAAATGAGATTTACAGTGCAAATATTTAAAAAAACAACCTTCCTAATACTTTTTGGTTGGGAAAATTTTAAGTAAAATATTAAAATAACCACTCAACAATGTGAGATTTTTTTAGTATACGATAAAAACATGTTTTAAAATATTGCTGTTTTCTAATAAAAATTTAAATTTTCAGGAGATTCATGAACACAGAAGACATTTACTTTGAGAAAATGAATGTAATAAAAAACACTATATATATGACTAAACACATTCCGACTTCAATAATTTTTAATACTTATAAATAACTTTTTGTGGTGTTTGTCTTTTAAATTTTATTTATTTTTTTTCACAAATTTGTTCAATGTGGAGTAACAATTCCTTTGGGAAACTAAATATTCACTTTAACATCCTAACATTTTTGAAAAACAAAAAGTTACGTTTTATCTGTATGGGTCTATAAGACCCAGTTAATTAATATTTATTTTAAGTTATGGAACAAATATTTGAACTCTTGGTGCGCAGTTAAAAGGAAGATTGTCAATTTATTTTTTTTCTGACACATATGAAGCAAATGTCTTATCAATTTGGAAACCAAAGACTAAGTAAAAAGTTCCTCTATCATACTGTAATAAAAATTCAGATGAAAAAAAAAATTGTTTTTTTTAAGTCCTAACATATAGTCAATCTTTTATGAACTAATTCTTTAGAAAAATTAAAATTTGCGAAGAAATCATATATTTGTATGCTTATTAGTAATATATAGACCGTTAAAACCGTGTCAGGTAAGATGTTGTAAAAAAAACAACTCTACAAGTCTGAAAAAAGTTATAAACAAAAGAAGTTTATCTGTTTGAGGACAATTTAAAAAAATATCGTAATTGAAACCTATGAGAGCTATCATCAAATAAATTATAGATATGGGTCTATTAGACTCCTTTTTAAGGTACAAAGGTTAAATTATGTATTCCTAAATGTTAAAAACTTCATACAAGGGCGATTTTACTTCTTTGTTTCATAACTTCGGGAATTAAAATCAATATAAAGAATAATGTTTACATTGCTGTAAAAAAGATTTTGGAATATGATCAAAGTACAATTTTCTTATATTTTAGAAAAAATTTTTGCACTTGTGGTGTATTATATTTCAGTCTTGTTTTACTTTTTAATCTTCAAAAGTTCAAAAAAAAATATTAAAACCTCTCGTTCTTCAAAAAATGCTCAGACAAAATCATCATACCTTATCAACATTTCCCCAAAAGAATTGAGTATTATTTTTGTATTTCAGTTATGTACCTTAAGAACGCGAGGTTATGATTTTTCTTCCTAAAAGTGTGTATTTTTTTCTTTTTTTCAATTCAGGGGTTCTTTTAAATTTTTTTTATTTTTTTACTATTTTTTCAGCATTAAAAAGTCATTCAACTCTATATTGTAGGTACTCCATTTTTAATTCAATGCAGAAGTCATTCACAATGTTACCATTTAGTTTCTCAACTCTTATCGATAATGTAAATTAATATTGAAGTTTTAAAGTATGTTGCACAATTAAAAAATATATGGCAATTGTCTCTTCAATAAAAATCTCTGAACAATGCCATTTGTTAGACTGAGCTTGAAATGCATTCATTTAATTATAAATTTGTACGACGTTTGCACAGTCATTTTCCGAAAGTGTATAAAATTACATCTGTTGTTAGTCTTATATTTTTCTTGTTTTAGCCAAATCTCTTGAAATTAGTTATATTGTGTTGTTTAGGTTAAACTCACATCATACTATATATATTGAACATATTTATTAAATTGTATTTCAGTAAATGATTCGTAAATTTAATTTCCCGTTTCACATCAACTTACATCGTCACAAATTAATTTTATGAGTAGACTTTCTAAAGAGCTATTTTAAGAGAAATACTTTATAAAGAATTAACGTCACATTCAAAACAATACGAGAGCTATTGTTGAAAGACTTCGTTATTTTAAACCATTGCCAAAAGGCTGCAATTTAAGATCGAAATTAAGTACTCTAGAGCATGAACATATTTTTATGTAATTCGTTACTATATAAAAATAACCTTGGATATTTGATATGAAATTTTTGTATTCACTGCATCTGAATTTCACAAATTCAGAACGTATTTACAAGTTTCGAAATGATTTTTGCTGCGTTTATACCTAACCATTATGATTTGAGTTTTTCTTTTTTATTCTTACATCAAAAATCTTTTAATGGACATTCCTAGTTTGAGAAAAAAAACCAATTTATCTTTTCTATTGATTGTAAGCTTCAAATAACGTTTATGACTCTAATTTAACAAACCTTAAACGTACACCATTCATAACAGATTTCAAAAATTATTTTAACGTGCTCCAAAAAAAATAATAAAACTATGCGAAAACTTTTTGAGAATAAAATGCGCATTCGTTCTTTAGAAAGTTGCATATTTAAACATTTCCATCATCGTCCTTCTTCGAAGTTTCTTCTTGAATTTCTGAAAAGAATTCTACATTAATGACCACTATTTCAGCACTTACGAAAAATAGTTCTAGTATTTCGGTACCACGCTTTAATTGCTTTCTTTATGTTGCTCCAACTTAAGGCGTGGAAAGTAATTTAATATGTTCAAACCAAGGTTTTAGAATTTTTTTCTTCTTGTTTAAGTAAAACTTCAGATTAAACATCGCAAAAGCGTACATTTCTTTCTAAAAGTGCAGTAAAAACATTTGAATTTTTTAGATTTAATAACCATATTAGGCTCCCCTGACCATTTTTAGCTTAATTTTATTATATATTTATACATACATATTTTTTCTTTATTTTTTTTGCTTTTAACTGGACATTTATTATAACACTATCTAGTGGCGTTAATGATATTACATACATCATAGTAATGTAAATTAGTGGACTTAAATTAAAATATTTTGCCTATTATTTGCTTTTATGATCTAATTGCTTTCTTATCTATTATTAAGTATTCGAATTTTTTTCATTATAAACAAGTTTTAGTAAATAATTGCACTCTATAATAAGGTTAGAGTTTTGATACTCTGTTTTAGTAAAACATTTAATTTTGTTAAAATATGCTTACACACGATTGAAAACGCTGTTACCAATATTAAATCATTGGTAAAAATATTTACAAACCCTATCCAACTGAAATCTTCTAATTATCAAGTGCTACGATAATAACAATAAAGCTTTGATATTTTTATATTTTACTCATTACATAAAGTTATTTTCAGCAAAGCAAACTTTGTTTTGTTTCATGCTTTTAGAAGTACATTTAGCTGAGTTGTATGTATCTGTGTGTTTATATGTAATATCTTATGTTGTGTCTCAGGTGTACTTTATTGATCATTAAATTATATTTTAAAGGCTTGTGATGACTTTTTTTTAAGAAATAAATTTTGTTTTGAATTTGCTTCACAGAAGTCGTACTTAAGCCAAGATACGTAATTTATAGGGATTTATCATTTTATTTTAAAATTAAGTAGATAAAAAAATGTAACATGAAAACTCATGTTTGTATGGCATGTGAAGAGTTTAAGATATGATTCCATTCAATGGGCAATTTTTTTGTATTATTCTACACGATGTGAAATTAAAGTCCAGATGACGAAACACGAAGCTCAGAAATCTCCCACCAGAATTTCAGCTACTTGTAAACAACTTTATTTTAAAATAAAACATGATCTTTAAAATAAAGAAAAGGAAGAAAAAAAATTAGTGTTGAAAAAAATCCTACTCAAAATTGTATCTAAAAATTCTTACTATTGATCCTATATTTGAAGGGATTCTCTAAATTAATTGATAAAGTGTTAAAAATATGTTACTCCACATAACCAATATGACAATAAAATGTATTGGGTCCTTTCATTCTCCAAATATGTATGGTCAACAATAATAAAAAATAAGTGTTATTTTGGGGCATGTGTGGAGTAAAGCATGTTCACTATACCGTTTATATTATAACTGGTTTAAACATTTAAATGGGGGGGAACGATCAAGTTCTGAATGTATTCGAATAATTATTAGTGCTATTTATAGACGCGGGGTTAATTTATAAATTAGTTCTAAGATTACCTTTTCATTAGTGTTGTTATTAGTATATGTGGTTTGTGTATCTAGATAATGATCTACACTTCATAAGTATAATTCAAAATTTAAACATGATGTAATAAAATGTCGTTTAATCAACTAACATCCCCCAGCTTAATGCATGTCTTTTGTAAATCTATTCATTGTATATCTTTTACATCGTTGTCGAATGCAAACTCGCCTGTATCATTTATAGATATGTTCACAATACATTTAATCGCTTGTGTCATAGATCGAATATTTGAGGTATGTCTCAACCCTTTTAATAATAAAGGATATCTAAGATAAATGTTTTAGCTAGAAGCTCAGTTGCTAAAGCCTAATTTAACATCATATCATATCTTTTGGAAATACCTGAATCTTTAATTTAAACAACACCTTTTCTATTCTGGTTTGATCAGCGAATACTGCTAAAAGGAGAAATGATGTCTGCCTGCTTATGACATTTGCAATTGATGAATATTTCCGTCTAGAATTTTTCTAGAGATAGCATTTATTGCTTTCTGTGACTATTATAAGAAATAATACTAACATTAGTAATGGTCTTTAGGAATAATAAATTTCTAACTTAAGTAGTTTTGTGTAAAAACTATTGTGTGTAGTGCTGTTGCTATTAATTATACAACAGATTCAAGCTGTGTTTCTTCGAAGCAGTGTTGAAAAACTTAAATAAAAGTATTTTCTGAGAAAACGACAATTATTATATGATAATATTTATCTGAAGATACATATAGTACTTTTTTATGTAACAATGTTTGGTTGGCATATATTTCTTCGCATTATATTAAAAACATTCTGTAACAATTTCTGAATATATTGTAGTTAAGAATAATTAAGCTTTTCTCTTTTTCTTGCACTCAACTAAAACATTTAATACAATGAAACAAACTGGTGTCTTTTTATTATAGTAACTAATCCTTACAATTGTATAAAAAAAACATTTGGATATATTTTTAATGCAATTTCTTCTTTTCATCCTACATATGCTACTGAAATTAGTGGGCTCTGTTAAGACAGTTGAAAGAGAAAAGAAATGAGCTAGTTGCTTACAGGATTAAAATAATCTACATCATTAAGCTCTAGTTTCAACTTAATGCAGAATGGAATACTTATCGTCTCTTCGTTGTTAACAGCGTCCTGTTTGTAATTAACTGAAGCGGTTTGTTGTGTTGAAGACATTTCTTATACTTTTCCCAATCAAATCAGCTAAAGTAAACCCCCGAATTACTGATGCATGATCATCAGTTTCGGAATAATTACGCAAAGAAGATTCCCCGCCAGCTGACGTAATTATTTCCTTATGATCGACGGAATTAGACAGTTCAATCGCAATTTTCCTTTCCTTTAAAGAATATCAGGTGGGCTCCACTCTCCTCAGTTGCTGCACTAATTGCTTCATTACTCATGAAGAATTGTTAAACTAATTTCAACTATACTGATTTGTTCCGGAATTTATGATTGAATTTCAATCTCCCCTCTTTCAGAGAAAAGTCGAATTGAGCTTTTTTTTATAAAAGTTACTTCAATCTCTTTTAACATTATTACTTTAAGAAAATTAAAAGAAAAATCATTTCCAATTTCGGAATATAATTTTTTTTATGGTACTTAAATTCTTTCATTTCATACTTCTTTTAGTGATATATTTTCTTAAATGAGAACCCAACTCTTATTGAAAATTGAATTGGATGAATATATCTTATTTTCTTAGAAAACTCACTCTTTTACTTGGGAGTAATCTGTCAAATATTTTTTAAAATCGTGTTTTCCTATGAGCTGAGCCAAATAACTTCGAAGAAACTTTATGTACATACCTGCATTTCTTTCAAAAACTTCTCATTAAATATTGTTCTAATGCATAATTTAATGAGTTTCTGTTTGAAACAAATGGGTTTATAACTACTTAAAACAGTTTTTAGCAATACAAATGTTTTACCTCAAATGAAAATGAAATATCAGCTAACGATTACTTTTAAAACATCCAAAGAGACATACTATTTACTAAGTAAATACTTCGAAAAAGATTTTTATGTTTGATATGTTCAATATTTGTTGCAGATAACACGTAGAAAAATTCTTTAAGATATTTGAAAAACATAACCCATATGACATTCGATACCCCATTTTTACTCATAAAACAAAGTAAACAGAATATTTCTTTTATCAATTTGAACACAGCAAACATAAGAAAACAACCTTTAACATTTCTGTTGTATTTTATTTTCTGAGATTGCTCTTGAGAAAGTCAAGTGTTCTGGGAGAATCAAGTCGATATTTACGAAGTTCAAACGTGAAAAATAAAGTAATGTCAAGAAAATAAAGAAAGATGAATTCGGTTTCCTAGCATAAGGATTCTGCTAGTTCTTGTGCATAAGTGTCAAAGCACACTACGAGAGCCGGCAGCCTTTCTTATCTTTTATGCAGTCAAATAGAAAGTCAAGTTTTTTTTATTTCTATTCCTGGAGATGCATTTAACAATATTCTTTCTTTGTCGCATCGTATTGGTTCATTGGTTTTTCTTAGAAAGATCTCTTACAATTTTGCCCCTTTAACGATTCGCCGATCTTCTAGTTTTGAAGAAAATCTTTCAACAGGGACCATTTGCCCAACATCCGATTGACCTGGATATAAATAATAAAAGAGCATCTCAAATACGAAAAACTTAAACCGGAAATCGAATGGTTTGATGTACTTCTCAGTTGCTTATCGGGAAAATATCAAAATGAGAAAAAAAAAAGAACATCATGTTTTTAGATATTCTGTCAAAAAGTATGAAAGTTAATTTCAGTTCGTCATAGCTTATCACTCAAAAAGCTATCATCTTAACATACGTCTCAAGAGCGTAAATTGAAATTTTTTTTAATTGTATTCTTTTGGAGAAGCATTACGTGAATTAAATTTTAATTATTATCTTTCAATTATTTAAATATTGAGGAAAAGTGTTCACTTTTTTCCTCTTCTACACATAAGTGATTCTACAGATTTCATGATTCGAATGCATTGGTGACATGTTCCTTTTACTTGAATAAATATAGATAAAAAGTTATAACGTAACTCACACGCAACAATTGATGAGAATGTTTCATAAAAAATTTTAGTTTACATATGAAATAAAAAGTACTTTACAATTTTTCGACATTTTATTTCGTCAGTTTAATGTTGGAAATTTTCACTTTTAAAGCATACTTCAATATAAATCGTAGTATGTATTTATCTATTAGCTTATATATTTATCTTATTAGCTTTATTTTTGTTGCTGTCTTATTAACCTAGCAAGCATCGTTGGTTGGTTGTCGTGTTTATGGAAATGGAAATTCATTTTTATTTCGGACCGAAGGTCCTATACCCCACGTCCAGACAGTTGTCCGAATACAGATCGTCCTGAGGGCAATCACTAATGACATCGTTACTTAATGAGGAAAAAAAACTATTTTGAGTGTAATTTAACCTGGTTGAAATTTCATTATTAAGGGGGTCACTTCACGAAAATCGAATTAAAAATCGATTTTTCAATTTTGATTGAAAAATAAAATACCACTCTTTTTCTTCCTAATGCAATTTAAATTTTTGCTCTAGCTGAATTAGAAGTATTTTTAATATTTTTTTAAAAAGTTGTTTACATTTGTCAAACCCTCAAACAGCTGACTGCCACGCCCCTTTCAAATCAAAACAAAAGACACATGCTACTTTTCAGCCTTATCAAATAGTTTAAATTGATCAAAAGAATTCATTTTGATCAGCAGCTTATTCAGGAAAGAAGTGAAGTGAATAGTTGTAGCTGTTTATTTTGTGGTAGCTTGCTTACATGCTGTTTTTTACGCGGTTAAATATAACGAATTTTTGCTGTTGTGCAGAATCGGTTTTTTTATCAAAATGATTTTATAAATATGCCTCAGTTTAATAATAAAACACTTAAAAAACGAAAGTTTGGAAAAGTAGGTACGAAAACCGAAACTTTCGAGGAATTAAATGTTGCATAACAGTCAGACAATTCCAACATAAATAATTCAAATTTGAAAGTAAAGTTAGGTAAGTTTAATAAAGAGTATGTTTCTTTTTTAAATTCATTTGAATGTTTTTGTGAAATGACTGACATTGTACTGTTTTCTTGTGCTTTCAAACAACATTAATTACATAAATAAAATGTAAAAAACAAGGTATTCACATAAATTTTGGTTGCCAAATCCAGGATTTGGCTACAAAATTGTTAATATGTTGTGATTTTTGTGGTGTTATTAAAAACATTTCCTAATACTAAGTTTACTAAAGTAGTAGTTAATCAAAAAAGATACACAATTACATGAAGTGAACACTAGGCTTTTATATTTTATGAGGTATATTAAAAAAGAAGCAGTTGCGAAAATATTTTGCGGAGTTATGAATTTGTCACCTCCACCAAAGCGGTTTTGCGAGTCCATGCATAAATTAAATAACGCAACATAGAAAGTAGCCAAAGCGTCTATGACGTTAGCTGCTGCCGAAACAATAATGCAGTAATAAATAATAATGGAGGTCCAAATGTACCGGTGGCTATCGATGGTACCCGGCAAAAAAAGGGGCCATACTTCTGTAAATGGTATTGTTACGGCAGTTAGTGTGGACACTGTGAAAATTGTTGATGCTAAAATATTATCGAGGAAATGCTCATGTAATTTTAACGACAATGTACATTGCAATGAGTGTTCAGAAATTACGTTGGAAATAATACGGGAATGGAAGTTGAAGGTGCACTTTGTATCTTCCATCGCTCAAAGGCATTGCACAATTTACGATATACACAATACTTGAACTATATGGGAACTCTAAAGCATGCAAAGCAGTTTTAGAATCTAAACTTTAAAGAGATGTTAACATTAAAAAATTAGAATGTGTTGGTCATGTTGTGTGTGAGAAAAGGCTGGGGACACAACTCAGGGTATTAAAATTAAAAGGCAAAGAGCTCGAGGACAAAAAATCTCTAGGATGGCGTAATAGATTGACAGATGCAGAAATAGATAAATTGCAAAGATACTACATTTTGGCTATTCAAATCAACTCAGTTAACTTGTCAGCCATAAGGCAAGCTATTAAGGCTATATTTTTGATAAAATCTCCCCAGATTTGAATCTACGACACGGTTTATGCCCCATGGGAGGTGACTTGTGGTGTAGATATAACACATATAAGCGTAAACACACATATAAGCATATGCATGTGTTTATGCTTATATGTGGTTACACATATAAGCATAAACACAACTTACCTATTGCAATTAGGAATTGCATAAAAAAAGTATTTAGAGGTCTCTAGTCTTGCACTTTTATCTAGATGCTTGTTTGATAAAACTCAAAATTTTAGTGAAAGCGTAAATAGTATTTGGTCTATAATTCCAAAAACTGTATATGTGAACTTTAAAAACTGGAGTACATGAGGCAATGTCTTTATAGAATCAAAGTGTTATTACTAAATTAAAAGTTTTAGATGTATTAAGCATTCAACTCCTGGATTTTACAAATGTCGAGCGTTGCAAGATGTAGATCATGCGTGCATTAAGAAAGCAAAATAACCAGTTTTACAATGAACCAAAGAAGCTAGAATTAAAAACAAACAATTAAAATGTAGACAAGAAGATAATCTTGCAGATGATACCAGCAATTCAAGTTATAGTTCTGGTATGCATTAGTTAATAGTAAGTTTTTACTTTAAATCTCTATTTCTCAAAACTGTAAATTTCGACACAAAAGGAACATTTTTGAAAAAACTACTTATTTTATAGCCTTGAAACTTTTCACATGTATTAACACTATACAAATAAATATTTTAATGAGAGATTTTGTCAAAAAAATTATTTAAAAAATATTTATGGATTAAAATGTACAAGAATTTTCACCGTTTTAAAAATTTTGACGTGTTACTCCACATATGAATTTTTAAAAAAAACACTAATCAAAATTTTGAAAAATGCTCTCATTAAATTAATAAAAACAATACAATGAATGCACAAAAAAAAAATTCATGACTGTATAACCAGCCAATTTTTTAAAAATGTTCCTTAAAATTGGTCATTTTTAACATTACGGAGATAGGGAAAATGCTGCGTGAAGTGACCCCCTTAACAGCAAATGTCGCATATTGATGCAATATAATATATTTTAGCTATTATAAAAGTCAACTAGTTGGCAACAAGAATCCTTAAAAGGAAGTGAGTTGCTTAAAATTTAATTGGAATGACTATAATTTCAAGCTTGATATTTAAACAAGAAGGAAATTATAGTTTTAGATTTGTTATTAGAGATGAAAAAAAACTTTCTCCCTTTGTAAATATTTTTAACTACAAAATTGTATGAATTTTTAACTCAAGTTTAAATTCAGCACCATTATTTTTGAGATAAATCACTTATATATATATACAATCAATCATCACTTACTTCAATCATTAAAACAAAAATTTGATTAAAGCTTATTGATTTCTTGATTTTTTTTACAAATTACTTACAAGTCCAGTTTCCAAGATCAAATTCCAATAAATTAAAAAAGTTTTGAATTAGCACCTTCATGCCCTTATCCCATCTTATACCATCTAAACCTAAATTCGCATTTGTCTGGCAGATCGACAACCGATTCCCGAAGCCATTTTTTCTTTTTCATATACTTCCAAGGTACTTCTATTTCCCCCCTTCCATCTCGTTCACAGTTTTTTATCCATCATCGCTAGGGAGCTTTTGTTCACTGACCAAGTTCTGCGATCAGTCAACAGATATATTATTGGAAAGTCGTAAATCAAAAGAGACCTCATCGTCTTAGAAACGTTCCATCCGCCTCAGTCAATATTTCTATACCAGGTATTTTTTCCATCTCATATGTCTTATTCTTTTCTTTTCTATTTCTTACAATTTTCTCTCATTCTAGAAGCTTGAGGCTTGATTAGTAAAGAATTGAGAGCAGAAACGAAATTAATCACCTTGCACAAAAGGATAGTCATTGATTGTGACTTGCGTAAAGGGAACATCGTAGTTACTCGTTTTGTGTTCTTTTATTTGGAAAATCTCACGGCCAACGTCGTTTTTTAAGCAAGTTTAGTGTTTCAACGTTCAACCTGAGGGACATTTAGAGGAAAAGGAATCGCTTTGATAACAAATGATTTTTCTCCTTCCGTTTCTGGTATTGTTCTACGAAGGTAATTCGTCATGGAGGGGGTTCCTCGTGCATTTTAATGAATACAAAAATCCGTTTAAAAGAATAATTTGATTAATTAATTTTAGAGCAACGATTAGAGAATCTAAGTATTTTTTAACAAAACTGAAACTGGGTTAATTCTCTAAGATAATGAGTTGTATTTTCAATATCGTTTACAATTATCTATTATGCGGGACTTCTGCAGGCATTTTAAAATGTGAAACTTTTTCTACAAAACTTTTTTATTCAAAGAGTTTTTAAATTCTACAGCCAAATAACTTAAAATAGCCCCAGATTCATTTCACTTTAATAAGAAGTTAAATGATGGAGGGGGGAGGAGTAATGAGATTCTCAAAGTGTTTAAAGGAAGGTTTGGAAAATAGCTTTAAATGTATTGAAGGAATAATTAAGGGTTATTTAAGTTATATTTCGATCCAAAGCCAAGATAATATTATTTAGATAAAGTTATTTTGTTATTTTTTCTATCCCAGGTAATTTTTTTATTCTCTCCGCCAAAGTAATGGATCTGTTCATATTTAATTTCAACAGCGTTACTTCAACATTGAAACAAAATATTTGTCTACCTATTTTTAATGACTGAAAGCTTATTATGCCTGAATTAAAGTTTCTGTTTATTTAAGTACTATCTAGGGAGTACTCGCTCTCCCTAGCTAGAGAATTTTAAAAATAAAACTCAGAAAATCTGCTATGGAGCATAATTTTTTTACGGATGACCCACATCCAATAACACGTAAGATATATTTAGAATTTAAAATATTTTTTAAATGAGATTCACCTCAACCAAACGTAGATCAACCAACCACATGTAGAGTAGCCAACCACATGTAAAGTAGCCAGCGACTTTTAGAGCAGTCAACCTAATGTAGAGTAACCAGCCAAATACAGGGCAACTACCAAATGTGGCTGATGTATCAGCATTTGTAGAAAACAAGCGTGCATGAAGTTTCATCAGTCAATGGTTAATCAAGGGCCTTGACCACATTTCCTATTGACTGGAACAACAGGTTGTGTCTTGGTAACGGTCTTTGGAAATTTTGAATACGGATAGAGGCAAGCAGAGTATTTAAAGAAGTTAGAAATTTGCATATTATGTTAAAATAGAAGAGGGAGATGATACCAAACAGATAAATAGAAATGAATGAATAAAAATAACAAGAATATGCTATAACAGAAAAATAACTAACAAATAGAATATATACAACAACAATGAACGCTAAGGAACTTAAAACAGTTTATTTTTAAATTAGAAAAAATTACCGTAAGAATGATAGTTAAAAGATACAAAATAAGGCGTAAGTAATGAATAATTGACCATAAAGTGTGAAGAAACATTAATCAACAAGAGGAAAAAAAGAATACACAAACCATGCTGCCAAAAAAAAAAAAAAAACTTAATTTTTCAAAGAATACTTTTTGTTAGGATTTATTCGAAAAGGAATTATTATTCTGCTGCAGCAAAGAGCACCCAAAATAATAAATATAACGATTTTCAAGAAGTTCCCATCGACCTTGATGCCACGTGATGTAATATGGGAATGAGCAATAATCGGTCTACAATGAGAGGAAAAATAGCGAAAAGGCCGAAAACCCACTCTCTAATTGTATACTGAAAATTGTTTTAGGTCCAAATTATTTTCTTTCCTTAAGAGAGAGACAAATTTTCATTTTCTATACTGCGTGAATACCGAGTCATTTGGATTGATTAATTTCTGATGGAATAATTTTAAAATTAAAAAAAAAAAAAAAAAAATCAGAACGTAACGCTTTTCAGCAATACTTGCAAGAAAACGTAAAAAAATCGCTAATAAATTAACACAACTGAAATAAAGAAAGTCTTCTTAAAAAGATCTTGCATCTCTCAGATGGTGCAAGGATCGTAATCCTTTGACATTTATTTTGAGAGCTAGATCGAAAATTGTGTCGAAAAATGCGAAAATAATTTAAATGTTGAATTTAAAGAGAAAACTAAGCCAAATATAGAGAAATTCAATTCAAGTTTCACACCATCATTATCTATATCATGGTAACAAATTTTATGCATCCAGGCTTTTACATCTTTGCTCTGTAGTGCATCAAAATTCTTCGTTTTATCAACACGCAGATTCAGTAACATGTTCAAAATAAAAGATTAACATTTTGAAAATTATTTACGTATTTTTTTTTATTTTCTATACATGCATTTAAGGAAAGGATATCATATTATTAGAAGTAGTGTAAAATAATGACAGAGCCACGGGCAATTTTCAGTAAATTGATTTTCGTTTTCGTAACTACCATTGAGTCTGTATATTGCTTATGAATTCTTATTTATACAAGAACTTGCATTTTGTAGCTGTGTTTGTATACAATTAAATATACTGAAAGAGTTGGCTTGAAAACTGTTTTGTTTGGGAATGCATTATTGGATTACTATGGAAGCATTTATTTATATCAATCCTTGAAATACTGCCCTATAAATTTGGGTATACGTGGTGGAAACTCAAATTGTAGATTGGTATTAAACGTTGCATGTATTCGATTGGTATTCCAGGAATAGTGTATGCTATCGTTAAGTTACGGAACACTGCTGTATGCAAGACATGAATATTATATGATCATAAATTTGCGTAGAGTTGTCGCAATATCCCGAGCGCAAATCTGCTTGTTGGAGGGGAAATGATAGTAGAATTAAAGCAATCCCTAAATTAACCTATATGAGCATTCACTGGAAGCATGAACAGTAATTACCTGAGTTGTTGACGAACATCGGTCCATTTCCATATTAAACAGTACTATTGACCGCTGCTCCACCTAGTTCAGTTGGTGAGAAGCTTATGATATGGGCTTAGGCAGGTCTTTGGAAATAATTGGGAGTTCATTTAGTGTCAATAGAATGATTGAATACTGCAGATACATTATGACTCCATTTACTATTGGATGTATATATATGAATTACGAACAGTAATTGGTAACATTGTCTTATGTGATAATGCAGTCATCATAGAATGAACCGGTAACGCATTTGCTGGAATTGAGCTTCAGAATACTTATGTACACAATTTGAGGATTTTTTTCGACAAATACTGATATTCTTCTATTTATTTGTAAAATTGATATAAGAATAAGAAGTTAACCAAAAATAGACATCTAATAGAGAATATAATGTTTAATATTAAAGTTTGACGAATATTAACCGAAGGAAAGCCAGAATAATAAAAAATATCATAGTTAAAAAAATTCAGAAAACACTCTGGATTCAATAATGTTATTAAGCTTCATATTTTCTCTGTTATTTATTGACACTCGATTAAGACTAATATGCTCAAATAAAATTAATAAAACTATATCCCATTCTGGTTTCATCAATGAGTTGAAACTATTTTAACTTTTAAAACCAGTTTAGCATTAATAGCACTGTTTATTCTTGACAAATGTTTCTGAATTCTCTTTTAACGTGGACATTAAGTCATATGTAATATTTACAAAATAAATTTATTTTGACATTGCTTTTATTAATAATGATCAGCATGTAGAGAGAGACAGTGTTAAAAATTAATTATTTGCATAAAGTTTCAATAGAATTATTGAAAATTTTCAGAGAGATTTAAAGTTTCTGGTTATCCGTAAGTATGCAGTCGGGGAGCGGAAATCATTCTAATTTATTACTCTCAGAGTAACTTGTACTAAAGTAAAATTGTTTTAACAACAAATAAATTATAAAACATTACATTGCATTTTAATATGTTTATAATGGACGCCACTTCATTAATCGTATAACAATAACTATGGAAGTAAATTCAGATTAATTAATTCAAAAAAGAAGGTTTTTCTTAGATTTTTTAATTTAAGAAAGAAGATCAATTTCAAAGAAATTAAAAGTTCAGTTGTTTTACCTCCATACGAAATATTGGCTTATAAAAAAGTCTAGACCCAAACGTTTTATCCGAAATTGCCCATTTTTGAATTTTACTCAGGGAATGATGGTTATTGTTGATTGTGTATGGAAACATTTAAGTTTTAATTTAGTTTTAATAATTTAATATAGTTATATATTTTATGTATAATTTAATTTACATAAAAATGATTTAGTGTGATAACAATGTTATGAATTTTTAAGTGAAGAGGTGTCAAATCTCTCTCGACTTTCGCACTTTGGAGTAAAAGTAGATGAACACAATTTGTTTGGGCATTAAATGAAGTCCTTTTAACACTTTCGGATGTAAGATTTAGTTACAAGAACACTAAACCTTATAAGTATAGCTTTGCTCGGAGAACCCATAAAACATTGCACATTCAATCGAGGAGATTGAATTCTGCATTCAATAAAGTCAGAAGGCGAACGAATCCGATAAGGATTCCAGAGCAGATCAAAAATCATTTGAATGTAGGAGACCAAATATCGACTTTTGTGGAATACGATTCACCGGAAATCGTTCCCTGTTCAAATGCCGTTTGGACTGGAAAAGGGTCAAATCAGTTTCTATCCAAGTAATTGATCTTCTTTTCAATTGACAGACCGAGGGGAAACGAGTTTGAATGAATTTAACGGAACTTGAATTCAAACAATGAGGTTGAGATTAGATTGAACGCCAGATCCATAATGAAAGAACTCCCGACTAAGCATAACGTGATTCTGTCAAGCGTAAATTATCGTTTCTGTTCGGTTCTTGGGTAAAATGTCTTTTATCATAAATTAAGGTGCAGCTCGATTTATGTTATTGTCTTTCCTAATGCTCACTTGGGGAGCCGTCTCAATTTGGGCAGTGAGTTCCAGCATAGTTCGCTTAAGATTTTATTTAAAATCAAATTGTGACATCTTGTAATGAGGTTATATAGATATATATTCTAAGTTAAGGGCTTATAAAGCAGTTTTCTTGTGAATTATGGGTACATTATGTAGAATATATAGGTTTAAGCGACATTAAAACTTCAAAAAGCACTCATCCTCTTAAAAGAAAAAAAGTATTATAAAAGGAAACTTATAAGATTGCCTTTACTTTTGTAAAAGGATACATTTTTTAATTATGTGAATAACATGGAATGAGATAATAAATAATTTGATTATTTACTCACTTCCAAATTTTGTCCATTAAAATTAAATAAGTATATTAACTTTATATTTACTTTGGAAAAATGCAATGATGCAGATCGAACCAAAGAAATCCCACAGAAAAATACATTAGTTTGTTATCTATATGAGATTTTATAAAATTTGGGATATGTGTAAAAAGTGATAATTTTGGAAATATCGTGCCCCAAATTTAAATAATGCATGTTAATATTGAGCTCATAGCTCACTTACGCACGTATAGTTAGCTTTACAAAATTACTTTTACAATAAATGAATTTTAATTTGTTAAATATTTTTTGAATAAAATATATACTTTCAAAGCCATTCTTACAAAACGTTTACTAATTGCGTATTTCTCAACCTCTTACGTGCTTTCTTATTTTAACCTTTAGCGGGCACAAAGCTAAAATGCTCACTTTTCTGTGATAAAGTCATTGATAAATATAATGTTCTTATCCTCCATAAATATTATTTAGTCACATAAAAAATATCTGATCAGAGTTTTTTTTTCTGGGTGGTGGCTAGACGTTACAGAAACTGCAGAATTAAGACATTTAACTTACTTTTCAGGACAGAAATAATGAATTATATTACAATAAACTTTTTATGAAAAATTAACATTTATGCTAATAACTATTTCAATAACAATTAAATACAAAGTACAAGAGTAATAAAATAATAACAGAATAATTGTACAATATATAATACTTACTAAAATATACATTGAAATTGGTATATATTAGATTTTATTTAATTTTAGTATAAAATGTTATAAAAAAGAAAGATTCTTGAGGATTTAAATTAGTTATTTCACAAATTTGAAGAGCTATTTACTGTGGAACTTTTCAAAGCAAACATTACCATTTGCTTGGTGGCACAGCGGTACGTTGCAAGACCGACACAGCCGTCTAGGCTGAGGAACGTCTTTTCTGGTACTGCAAAGAGACCATCTCCTGTACAAACCACCTTCTGTTTTGACTAGGATATGTTTCCGTGAATTCTGGAATTTTTTTTTATATAGTTTACCCCATTTTACTTTTGGCTGGGAATTAGAAAAACACTGTATATCGGCAATTTTTCATCATCTGAAGAAATATTTTCCCCTTGAGCAATATTTTCAACGTAATCTTCATCATCAGTACGCCTCAATAATATTTTATTTAATCAATAATATTTTATTATAAATCAATAATATTTTATTTTACTTTATTTAGGCCTCAATAATTTATGCTTCTCAATAATATGCAAACATTTTCTCCGAGCAGAAAAGATATAATGAAAGATTTTTGAACCCAAGATTCTCATACCACGTATTGAAAACAAATTTTGCTTATATTTTCCACCCCCAACATTCTCACGTGATTGAAGTGGAGAAAGAGCAAACATTTCAAGGTCATTTTTCTGTTCTATGTGGCCAGTGGATAGATCCTCTATCCACATATAAAAGCTTTCCAAAAACCTAAGTAAAACATTTTTTTTAATTGCACATTTGCTTAATTTATTCAGATGAGAGAAAAGTATACTTAAGACTTGTCGAAATTGTTTTCACAGATCAGAAATTTTATTTATAGTAATCAAAATACAATTTGTAGATTTACACCGAGAAAAACTGTTTTAAACTAATCAGAGGAGTGGAAATGCAAAAAAAGGTATCGTGCTGCCATCTATATTGATTTGTATGCGTTTTAGCTTCAATTAACGCATGTGGGTAGACTAAATATCCACCCGCTTGGAGAAAACTTTTTTGTTATATGGCTAGACTATTAGCCACTGTCCACGAAAGGATTAAAGCAAAGAAAAGTTTTCAGTCCATTTTTGAAAACATTTATTTTCAATTTTAGAATTTGAAGGAAATCTAAATTGTTTTTCTCATAAATGCCGTCTTTTTCTCTTACCCATATTTATATATAATTCTTGCATTGTTAACAAGGTTTTGTATACTAGAAAAAAATGATGATTTTAAATTTTATTAAGGAAATAATTTTATACATTCATTAAAAACAGATTTTTCTCTTTAATTTATTTACTTTTATAAAATAAATACTCAACGTGTATACTGTTCTTCAAGTATATATAGGACTATAATGACTTTCAATAATTTATGTATACTTTTTCTAAAAACTCTCTGATTAATGAACATGTATTTTTTACATCATCATCGGAGAAATATTTTAAATTCTATTATTTTTCAATATTCAGAATTATAACAATATTAAGAATTATTAATCCATCTAGTATTTGCTTTGTTTTTAGAGAAACTGATTTTAAGTTTTATTTCATGATGAGTACAAATATTAAAAATAAGCACTAATAGTTAGATATAAATGTTTTGAATTACCTTATAAATGTATGTGTTATAAATGGATTACCTTAAAAAATGTAAATGCCTTCTGAATGAAATAGTTTTTAAATGCTTTATTGATGAATAACATAAAACGTAAGCCTTATTAATGAATTACCTACAAAAAGTATCTTTACAAACATATACGAGTACCGAGTACAAACATATGGCATTTTAAGACAACCAAAAAAGTTATGCTTGTTTAAAAACAATTTTATTTGGCGCATAGTGGTCCGGTATATATTATAAAAGGTATTGTGTGAGTGCAAATTAATTTTCAACTTTCTTTGCATGTAATATGTACTCTATAATGAAAGCATCAAACAACAACAACAGAGATTTACATAAACGCACATTAAGAGATGGAATTTCTTACCAATGAATAAATTTTCGAGTACTGTTTCACATGATTCTGCCAGAAGCAATTATGAGTCGGCGAATCTGGCAATTTAATAAAAAATATTGTAGGATCAGCAACATAAGGATGAAGTAACTTAAGTAATACATATAAATACCTAAGACCGAACCAATTCTTCTCAGTTGACTTATTTCTTCCGCGATATTGGAGAAACCAAATAAACCACACACATCGCAGTGATGATTCCAAAAAAAAAAAAAAAATACCATTCGCAGTAAAGACGGGAAAACCTAATTGTCCAGTCTGTGATGAGAAATCCATTGATCTGATGCGGAAAGACTAAACATAGAGAAAAACTACAGAAGAAAGCCCAATATATGAAAGAAAATACTTGAGATATAAGAATATTATCTATGGGAATTTGTGTGCGTGTGATTACATGACTATATTACTCATCTCGTTTTATATCGTAGAAAAGAAGTAAAATCTTTTCATGATATATTTTGCTATAAATATTATATGTATAAGTTTACGGGCAATAAAACATACAAATATTACATCAGTCATTTTTCAACTAAAATAAGATTAAAGTAAGAAATTGGAAAAAATATTTTGTATATTTGGAAGAGCGAAATGTTAAATTTAGACTAAACAATTTTAAATCCATATTTGAAACAAATAATGTAATGTTTATTTTTGAAACTTAATACTTTAATGTTAAAATGTAATATTAGATAATTTATTTTTTCTAAAACAAGGAAAACATAAAAATTTATTAAATAAATTTCACTTGCAGATTTTATTTTAAATAAGTTAGAGCCTGATTACATTACAAATTATGTATGCACGTAAGATGAATAAATTAGCTCCTTAAATACAAAAAAAAACAAATACATGTACATTTTAAATTATTTCGCATAAACTTCTTTCCAATTGTTTTTTTTTAAATATAATGTATACTGTTTAAAGAAAACACACATTTCGAAGAATGAATAGCTATGTGTGTGGTTTTCACCACGTATCAAAACTAATTATACTTAATCCATAAAAAACTTGTACGAAATTAAACAAGCACAGGTTTTTCTCTAAAAATTAATGTATCCTTTAAATTTTATAGTGTTTTATTTCATAACCGAGTTTCACGATGTTTAAGTAACAAAAAAAATTTAGAGAAGAAACCCTTAAATCTTCTTTGGATATTACCTCGAGTTATTAAAAAGTTTCAAAAAATATTTTGTGTACCTCATACAATAAAATATCTAATGGGCAAGCACGCACAAATAACATTGAATTATTACAAGAATAATAATTCAAAGATTACTTTTCTGATCAGAGTATGCTTGAGGTGATTTTTATACAAGAAAGATTTTGCGTTGAAGGCTTTCATCCTGAAGTTCAGTTCAGTCAAATAAATCTCTGCTACTGCTTGAAAAGTATTACGTTGGTCTCTCTGCCTTCGTGGAACTCTGATATGTCATGGAACTTCTGATTTATGATGTGAAATGCCACAAAAGAAGAAATTGAGAATTTGGTACTTTTGCGCTCTTGTCAAAAAAAGAAAAAATGCGATTGAGCCATAAATCGGAAGAGTATCAGATAAAAATCATTTCCTCTTCGATTTAGTTAGAAAGAAAGTATCGTCAAAAATAAATTCCGTTTTTTTATGCAAATCTTATAAGCATAATACTTTAATAACTTTTATAATACTTTATAATGAATAAAATGTAAAATAAAAAATTCTGCAAGCATCATTGCTACTAACTTTAAGTTATTTCTCCTTTGTGAAAAGCAGTTTTCATGAGTGGATCTAAACCTACTTAATACACTTTACGACCTCTGTTTGACGGAGATTAAACTTGACGCTGAAGAATATTAATTATTTATTAACCAGAATTTAATAAGCTCTTATTGAATCACGCTTAAATCTTAAAACTTTCATAAATTATATGTAATTAAAGAATAAAGATCTGACATTTAGGCAGTCGTAAGTTTAGTTTTGGGTTACTGAAATGATGAATTTCCTTTCATATCAACATTTTACAGCTGCTATTTCTTATATTTTCTATTTACTTTCAGTATTGCTGACATTCAATATAAATATTACCTGTTTCTATGAGCAAACATATTTATATAGTTATACATTATTTATAACCGTAGTTGAACTTGTGAAAACAGTTGGCAACAAAAGTATCGAATGATACAGTTAATATACTTGGAAAGCATTACATATGTAAAGCTAAAAATATAACAGAATAGAAAAAGTAGAACATTCAATTTATATAGTATAGAGGATATTTTTAATAGAAATCTATATAATAGAGCTAAAATGTAACAAAAGAAAGTAATTTAACTGTGCATTTGCACTTTAATATTGTTCAAATAGCGGATGTTGATTAGATCATCAAATGCAAACTTTTTCAGCTTAGAATTCTGAAACCCTATGTGGTTTAGCTGCTGAATAGTTGGTTCCAGGTAAATACAAATTGCTGAGCAAACCAAATCAGCTTCGAAGCAATTGTAAAGGAAACGAAGGTTGACTTAGAGAAAAGAAACTGACTTTTCTGAGTTGAAGTTGAGATAAAAGAAAGCACATTTTATAGGCAGGAAAGTAAGATAGTACAATGAAAGGAGAAAAGTAAACACATGATCACACAATGAAAAGAGCCCAATCTCCTCGGAAGGGAAATAAATGATGCTGAAATAGTTTTAAAGGTCGATTTTATCAGATTGTACTTTAAATGACTTTTTGAAGATTGAAATCGAGGTATAGTTTTCGCCACGCTTCCTTTTCCGATTCACTTCTCAAGTGAAATAATGATATAACGCTATAATCGTCAAACAGTTCTGGAAAAAATTCAAGAAGTCATCTAGTAGTAAATTTACGTGTCATCCTTTAATAAAAATATATTTTTCTTTGTAGAAAATTAGTCGAAGCAAATTATACATAATTTAAAAAGAAACAATAGATCTTTTAAAGTAATCGTGTGTGGAATATTCTTTTTTCATTCGAAGATGTAGTACTTTTTATATATATTTAGAAATCTTTAAAAATATAAAGTAAAGAAAAATGTATCTTTTAAAATAATAAGATGTAACAGAATACTTTACATGTATTAGTAAATTTCCATTATAAAAAATGACAACTTTAATACAGGACTTGTTTCCTTAATGGATTTATAAAATACTTTATTCTTTTAAAAGAAAAAAAAATAGATTCTTAGTGATATGAAAATCTATTAAAGACCACAAATGTAATCGGAACTTAGAAAGCTGAATAAATTTTGTTCCAAAGAAAAAATGAGACTTGATTGACCAATTATTTACTAAAGTTGCACTTTGAAGTTACACGAGTGCTATTGACAATGAACCACGTACTTTCCTATCACACTTATGTGACAAGAATGACACATGAACTCTCTAATTCTCTACTCTTCGAATTCGCACACCACTCCAAAGAGAGGAACTTTTGGCTTCGAAGATTTAACATACATCATACCCTCTACATGGTGAGTTTTGTTTTCAGTGGCACCAGAACTAAAACTCCCTTTCCGACAGAAGCAATGCCACCCGAGGTTGTGACCATGACCACTCAGCTACCGAAGTACCACTGACAAATGAGGTCACAGATGTTATGTACCTACACAAAAAAATATAAGTAAACGATTTTAACCTTGATCTTTAAAAATTATTAGAAACTTGCTTTTAAAATATATTACTTATTTAAATTGTTAAATGATAGTTATTTCCCTAAAAATAGCAAAAATTAAGGGAAAGATTTTAAAATTTGAATGAGGAATTTAAAGTTTAAATTTAGTTCTATTTGAAAAGTTAAAAGATATTGTACTTGAACTATCACTTTAGGTAAAAATTTGAATGAGGAATTTAAAGTTTAAATTTAGTTCTATTTGAAAAGTTAAATGATATTGTATTTGAACTATCACTTTAGGTAATAAGAATTTAGGCTTGAACACAGTAACGATAAGAAAAAAAGTTGAAATATGATATTATTAAATCTTTAATTAACTCGACTATTATCACTACTTGCCTTCATAATTATCAAAGAAAATCTTCTAGAATATGATTAAGGTATATAGATTTGATAAAAAAAACTCAATATCAGTTTAATGAGATATTTTAAAAATTATTAATAAAATTATGTAGTCTTCAGAAGGTTTTTCAAAAATATGTCTAAAACATATTAATTCTACAACTAAATAATAGCTTTTAATTATAATTGTATCACTCACTGCATTATATTAGTTCAAGCAAAGAAATCCTGTATCATTTTAAAGTATTGAAAAAAGAATTTTTCTTAATATTTCTAACCTTTTATAAACGCAATGTAATGTTCATCTTGCCGATGCGTCTTATTGTTTGCCCATTTTTTTTTCTTTTTTACTTCTAGCAATTATTTTTCTTTTCGTTCGAATCATTCGACAAACCTCCACCACACGAATTACATCTTTTGTTGAAAACAGGTACTTTTAAACTCTGTTTACGAAGTAGAAAAATAATTGGTATTTATAACATTACGTATTAGAGCAGAAGAAACTTAAATTTTATATTCGTTTCATTTTTAGTACTAAATGCATAAGATATACAGCTTCAGTTTTACAATTCTTTGAATTACTGATAAGACTTTTGGATTATTCTTTCTTTTTATTTAAACATTTCCATTTTTTCTTTAATGTACGTAACTAATTCTACAAAAAAGTAAGCAATTTTTTTTTAGTAGAGGATTATAGTTAAAATTAGTATAAATATTTGTCAACTTAAAATAAAAATATACGTTGTACAGAAAGATACAGATTAGATCATTTTTACTTTGGAAAAATATTAAATAAAATGGTTTCATGTATAGCTATGACGAAACACTGAAATAACTTAACAATAAAACATTTTAATTAAAATAATTTTCTCAGATTTAATTCTTCTGGATAGTTCTTACCTCTCTTTATATAAGAACAGTAAGTGAACTTTATATTGAGTATTGATTTAGAATTTTACGTAGTTCGTGATTTATTTACAAAGGTGATAGTAATTAATCTTCCTCTATTCACAGCATTTTGTAGATGAAACTAAAATGCTGATTGATTTTCACATTTGTAGACAAACAACTCAAAGGATGCACACAAAAAAAAATTCCACAAGGAAAAGTTTAAGAAATTTCCACTAGGGAGCGCATTAAATCAAAATACAAATAAGCTTTTGTTAAGAATTTTGTGTAATGAATGCTTAATATTGTGTAAATAATTTATATCTGGATATGTATTTCATTAATAGTACTTTCTGTTGTATTTATTTTATGTTAAAATTGTAACATTCGCAAGCAACGCCAATCCTTACATTATAAAGATGATTCAATTGATTGGAGATAGAGCTAAGTTGGCATCATTTTTAGCGATCATTTTAGCGACTTGATGACCATTTTGGTGAGTTGGTGACCATATGGATGCTTCTGGAAATTTCTGGAGAAATCTACTAATATCACGATCTATGCCGTAAGTGGATTTTTAGAGAAAAATCCGTGCAGACTATATAGATAGGATCCACTCACTGAAAATGAGTAAGTATTGTCTTAAGCTGTTGAAGAGTTGCTTCGATCGAATGTTTGCTTGCGAATATATTACGTATTTGTATTTATAGACACTGATAGCTGTGTCTGAATGCTGTAGAAGGTGTGAAAAACTTCTGGGATATATTTTGCAAACTTTACTGTTGTATCCTACGCTTTTAAGGATTGTTTTCGGACAATAAATTTTCATTGCTCCTGAAGAACTGTCTTGCTCTTTGAGACTGATAGCATGAAATCCTCGAACCGCGATCTACTTAATACTACAAATTCCAATAGAAGCATCATTTATTACAGCCTTTTTAACGACGTAAGGCACATTGTTAAACGCTCCATTAAGGTGTAACAGACAATGAACACTGTGTTCAACAGCCGACTTCAATTTGATTTTCAGTGTTCTGTCTTTCCCGCATGCATCGTGGTATGGAGGTGGAGTATGGTAGGAGTGGGAAGTGAACAGCTACAAAGGGTAAAATGTTACCGCAGAAACCTGTGTATTTTGAGTTTATGATGTGGAAGGGCTTTACTCTACATAAAGGGGGAAGAAGCAAGGCATTGTTGCTGTTGAGATTGAAGTAAAACGAACCTACTGAGCCTGTTACAATATCTGAAGGTCATTACAGAACTTGTTACATGACTATTATCATTACTTTCTTCGAACAAGAATGGTGAAAAAAAATTTGGAAATTGGAATCTCCACAAGACGGTAATTTTATACGAGTGTAGTGGACTTGTGTGGAAGTTACGTGGAATTTTCATAATCGAAATTGACAGTTCTGGGTGTTTACCGTTATTTTGAGATATAAATGTGCCTCATCATTTTATGTGATGTTTCAAGGCAATTTCCTACGACTCTTCAACTTAGGTGAGAAAATTCGATGCAAAAAATAAGCTACAGTCAGTATCTTTAACAAGCAGTGATCTTATGCCAGTGCTTCTCAGGCTTTCAATATTTGTTTTCAAACATAATTTTCATAGCTTCTGGATGAATTGTTAAGAAACTAATTAAACTTAAAGAGAAAATAAAAATCGAAGACTACGAAAATAAGACTATGAAATTTGTAAAATGGTTAAAGAATTGGTATGCGCCTAGAAATTAGAACTTTAGACAACTTCAAGGATGATAAAAAGTAAAGATTAAGTGAAAGAAGCGAGATAAAATTATCGACAAAATTTAATCAATAATGAGATCGAGGAATTATTGGTGTTGTGATTCAATCTAGATGATGCAAAATAATATGCTGATTGGCCTGTTAATCTAGCCAATCTAGGGCATACAGTACCTTTAAGAATTTGAAGGCATGTGAATGGCAAAATTTAACAGAATGAGAAACACTAAGTTACAGATGATTTCAACGGCTGAGGTGGAGAATCAAATTTGCATAAGTAGAGAATCAGCTGTGAAGCGGCAAGCGTGGATGTAGAAGCGGCAAAAATTTTTTTTTGATGAATTGGATGGAATTATATTAAAAGGCATATATTATCCGGAACAGGTATTCAGTGAAGACGAAACCGCGCTTTGGTGGAGAAAATATCAGAAGAATTCTACATATGCAAAGAAGCTAAGATAATGTCCACTTTCCAAAGTTTTTAAAGAGAGAATCATGTTATATATCGTTGGGAGAGATTGCCACTGGATTCATGTTAAAGCTTTACTTGATCTCTACAGATTCAAAAATCCACATTCAAGATCATTAGAAACATTTCGACAGTTGACCACTGAGTGAATAAAAAAGGATGCCATGTTTGAAGGTTTACTTTTGAACAGCCTTATACTTGTTCAGCTTCCTAGCTCATTATTTGAAAAAAAAAGGTTCTTTTTAAAATTATTCTCCTACTTAATAATGCTCTAGGCTACTTCCAGCATCTGGATTATCTATAGCCAGGCAGAAAGATAGTTTATCTTCCTAGTGCTTCTGTCCTGTAGCCAATGATTTGTTAGGTACCAGTTCATATTACTTGCATTTTTATGAGATTTTTCAGAAATAAAGTAGAAACACTAATACTTGTAGATCTTCTTTCGCTTATAAATATTGTTCATGGAAATATTTGGAACGATGATCTGTAAGTTCTTTTTAAAAATTTAATCTGCGTATGTGTATTCTCTGAAATAGGAATTCCCAAATTCGAAGAAAATATAAGATTGACTGCTTCAGAAAAAAAACAACTTTATTGCATGTTTTTAACATTAAAATTTGAATATTCAAAAAAATATTTAAAAATAAATTTAATGAATTGCTATGAATTTTTCTCCATTACGCTTTAAAAAGAGATGTGTTTAGAAACAGATAGAGAAGTATGATTAACAGATTGGCTGCGTAATTGTTGGAAGGTATTAGCGATATCCAATTTCAACATATTCTTTTTTTTTTCGGAAACTACCATATACGGATAGAAAATCATATTACTGAATCATCTAGATAGCTGCATCTTCTTTTACATTTATCTTTTAATATGTAACATGGTATTTCCCCCGGCTGAAAAGAATTCATAAAAACAGTCCCCCTTTTTTGCTCGGATGATTAACGATGACCGCACTTTACGAACACCTTCTTAATGACTTTCTTAGACTTCATCTTCGAGAGAAATAAGAGTTTTATCTTCATATTCTGGTTTTGTTTCCAATTCAATTTATTAGACCGTGATTCTCTACAGTGGCTTGTTTTTATTCATCCTTGCTTAATTAGCGAAAGGACAAAAAGGTTACGAAATACTATTTTTTTTGTTCGTGTCTCTCGTTACTAATTATCAAGAACTTTACGCGTAATTTTCCCAGACTAGGCTTAAATTACATTTTATCATATCTTTTTGTTTTTACACTATAGAATGTATATAAGCAGTCTGAAATAAGTTAAAAACAACTATTTTAGAGTATATTTTAGTGCTATATGAAATACATATGAATGGAAAAGACCTTCCACTTTATATTTACATCAAAATGATTTAATGAGGATCACTGAACTGTTTGAGTATCCACTCACATTTTCATAAATACATCAATGAAAACTTCAAAGAAAATATATTTAAATGTATATTTCAGTGCGGATAGAAAGTATGTTAAAAATCGTTTCCTAAAACTGATCCATTTTATCTACAGAATTTCCATTGTTAAATATGTGTCTGAAATTTTCAAATATATTCCACAGAATTCAAAAAGGGTTTCAAATGTCAGGAGTTTACTTTCAAATCAATAACTTCCTCCTAAATTTCATTTTAATAATTCTATGGTAAAACACGTATTTTCTACACATAGATTTTATATTTAGGAAAAATATAACAAATATAAAAAAATTAATTTCCCTCTCTTTCACTTGTTATATTCTTTTTAATACTGATTACAATTTATAAACACATTTACATTTAATATTAAAAACATTCTGTTTCTCTTTTTAGAATATTTCAACAACAATTTTTACACGAATTTTCTCGACTCCTTTCCTTCACTTAGCCATTTATCTATCTACACTGCTGGCCACAGTAAATGCAACACCAAGAAAGACAAGAGATAGCACAACAAAATTGTTTTTGTACATAACATGTTGACCAAGTATCAAATGATTAAATTTACAGACTTCTGTGAAGTGTGGTTCTTGCCAGAATCAGTAGCAAGAGTAGCCGCCATTATTGGAGACCACCGCTGCCACACGCCTCAATATTGATTCAAAGAGACTTTGGATGTATTCTTGGGGTACAGCAGACCAAGCAGCTTCCATACGTTGCCAAAGTTGATCTGGTGTGGCAGCTGGGGGTGTAATCTGGGTCAATCACTGAGCAACCATGGACCGCATGTTTTCTACTGGTGAAAGATCCGGAGAGCTAGACGGCCAGGGAAGCAGTTCAATCTGGTGATTGACGAAGAACCTTTGGACCATGCCTTCCACGTGTGGTCGTGCATTATCCTGTTGAAATATGGCTGTGGCTAAGCCCTGAAGGTAAGGAAAGACAACTGGATCCAACACCTCGGAGATGTAGCGCTGGCTGTTTAAAGTACCGGCAATGCGTACTAGAGGAGTGCGAGAGTGATATCCAATATCGTCCCATACCATAATACCTATTGCAGGACCAGTGTGGCGGTGCATAACGCAGCTGTTCAGCATCCTCTCTCCACGGTGTCTCAAGACTCGAATCCGACCATCGCGGTGTTGCAGACAGATGCGTGACTCGTCAGTAAAGACAACTTCATTCCATTCTGCCGCCCACATCCTTCTTTCACGCACCATAGGCGGCGGGGACGTCTGTGGTTCTGCGTCAAGGGTAAACCAAACAATGGACGACTTGCGGACAGACCACTCTGCTGTAAACGGCGTCGAATGGTACGCGCAGACACTGAAGAATGCGGTACAGATTCAATGTGCTGTGCTATGGTTCGTGATGTGACTGAGTGATCCGTCACTGCCATGCGCAAAATTTGTCTGTCCTCATGTGAAGTGGTGCACTGAGGTGGATGCGATCTATCACGTTGGTCCGTCGTACCCTCCTGCATCCAACGGTCACATATCTGCATTACAGTTGTTTGGTTTCGTCCAACACGACTACCGATTTCCCTGAAAGATAATCCACAATCTCGGTAGGCCACTATCATTCCTTTGTCGAACTCGGATACTTGATCAAAAGCTGATCGCTGTTTTCTACGAGACATAACTGATCGTTTTTTGAAAAAACCACAAGAAAAACACAATTGCCGAACTTGAAATCGTCGAAATCTCCAAGTCTGAAATAGCGCTTTGAGGTGGCGCCACAGGCGCACGTGATGTGTTTCTACCCTGAAATTCTAATTATTTGCATATCTCACCTCCGCTAATACATGTTGTAAATTTCATGTTATTTGCATGCTTCCTTCAGGGTGTTGCATTTACGGTGGCCAGCAGTGTATTATGAAGAAAAATATCAAATATGACTCCTATTAACTTCAGAATTATGCCGGAAGAGATTGAATATTTTAGTCAATAACGGAATTCTCTCGTCATATACTTCATACATGACTGTGTTTGGTAGCATACAGAACCGAGATAATTCCTCTCTCTTTAAAAAATCCAATCTCTCTTCGTATAATCTTCATTGCTTTAATCTGCGAAATTCTAGAATTCCAGATCAAGAAAACTCTAGAACATTAATTAATAATTCTTAATCTTCGTTCTGTTGAAAGCACTGTTCAGTACAAATAAATGATTTAAAATGTGTTGCAGCAAGCAAGTCCGCATTTTTAGTCTTCGAAGCGTAATTATTCTTCGAACTCGCTCATATATTATGGTTGTGCAAGTGATGAATGAAGTAAGCTCCAGTTAAGTCTGGATCTACTTCAAAGCAGCTTGTGAAAGGAGATGAATGAGAGAGTAATTTCAAGTTTCGCCGACGAGACAAGGAAGTTGACACTTCTACTGGGAAAGAATGTTTATTACCTACATTTTGTTTTATCATCCTCAACTTACTTGTATTATGATGACTTTTTGTGAAATTTTTATCTTTTATAAATGTTTCAAAACAGAATTTACTTGTTTTAACACGTCTGCTTTTGTACTAAAATTACATTTCAAACATGACACATTTTTCTTTGAGGTGCAATGGATAAATAGGATTCGTGATTAACAAACATATGATATATTAAAACATGATTTCTTAAAATTTTCTATTTAAAAAGGCTATGTATCCTTTATTAAAAAATTTAATTGGAGAATTCTAAGAAATATACTAATACACAGAGGGTATATAGAAAACTTAGTTGCGTAATATGTTTCGTTTAATTTTTGAAATCATGAATAGAAACATATACAATTTATTCATTTACATATAAATTTCTTTCAGTGTGAAATTTTAATTGATTTTATACAATGAAAAATAAATATTTTGCCTTATTAATTTTAAATATCTTTAAGCCTAACACAAAAAACTTTGGGCTAGGAAAATATTCATTGTTATTCGTTGTGTGTGTGAGTATTAATTTATTATACAAAATATGGTGGAAAATCAGTTCCATTTAAATGATCGAAACAATGCATATGGTTGATATCTGCAGTCAGAAAGCTTGTATGTACATTACAATATTAAGGCAATTAAAAGAAAAATAATGAGTTATGTAAAATCAGACTTTAAGACTTATAACTGGTATTTATAATAATAAGTTTGTTGGTATCATATTTATTATTCTCTGGTATATATAAATTCATTTATGAAGATTCCTTCTACATTTTTTCCCCTTTTAAAGCGAGAAATTCATCTACTTTGTTTTTTATTTTTCACCTATTTTTATTCTCTCAAAACAAACTGTAATTCAACACTTTCTCAATATTTAAATGTTTTATCAAAAGTTCATGATATGTGTGTGTGTATTGAACTTTCTTCTGTAAATCTGAAATCACATCAATGGAAGAACACTACTGCGGATTTCCATCTCACTTCAGGGTAACATTCAATTTCGTAAATTACTTTCATTCTGCTTGCGTTCTCACGAATTTAGAAAAATGAAGTTTTCATTCTCTTGTAATTAGTTTAGAAACCTCTCATTCTAAACTAGAAAATAAGAATCTAATTTGGTAAAAATTTGATGCGGAATAAATTCGTTAACGACAGAAATGCCGAAAGGTTTAATTAACGTAATGGATGAATTGCGAAACTGAAATTTTGGTTACTGACGTTCACTAGCGTGTTACAATCATTATATTGCACTATATTTTACCACTCCATTTCCACCTAATTTAATTACTAAAGTTACAGCAAATATACTGCAGGGTAAGCACACACTTCTCATTTAAGCAAAGTGGTGTCAAATGTAAGAGTATCTATACTTTTCTATCAGAATTTGGTATAAAGATTTTACGTATAGTATTTAAAAAATAATATTGCATTTATTGGATCTGAAAAGATTTTCATCACAATTAGTAACAGAGTTAAAATTTGTTATTCTTAATACTATTTCCACATTTCAGAAAGATTGGGATTTGGACAAGTTACTTTTGAGGAATAAGTTATAGAAAATGAATAAAGTAGTCATGACAAAGGCAATTTATTATCATATGACACACTATTTTGCTAATTTGCTTTTAATAAATGAAATACATTTGCTAGCCCATGTTAAGCATCAAGACAAAGAAAAATAGAGTATCTTTCATTAAACCCTTTATTTGACTGAAGCTCAAAATGTTAGTCAAACATGTAATTATAAATAAAAACAATAAGAATAAATTTTTACATACTATATATATATATATATATATATATATATATGCAATAATTCCCTTTAATTTCATTTTAATAACTTTTTTTTAAAATTTGTAATGGTCCTGGCCCTTAAGGACTCACACGTAAATAATTAACTAGCGTAACTGTCTTAGAAATTAGAGTCTCAGAGAATTTAAAGTAATCTTACATAAGCATCATCGTACGATATTTTTCCACTAATTCGAAGCTCCGCCCACATAAGTCATATGAGTTTGGAACTTCCGCTTGCCGCTTCACATAAAAATTGAGAGTCCGAATAATTCGGCTCCAGCCCGCTTCTTGTCTTCGTCATGTTTAGGAATTGCAACACCGGTATACTGGGATACCGAATACCGGTATTTTGAGCGATTTGTACAATTTTGAAATACCGGTATTCACAAGTTTAAATGCCGGTTTTTAGGTATTTACTAGAATTTTTTTTTCTTAGAATTGTCTCCACTATATGTTCAGGGATCACCAACATTGCAAAATAATATACGTTTTTATTTTTGTGTCTCCCTAACCGGCGAAATTAATTAAACTGTGAATACAAAGCTGTATCGTACAGTTAAGAGAAGTGATAAAATATGTGAATCATCCAAAGAGGCGGGCCAAAAATAGCCTGTTACAGCTCAGAGCGATACTGCACATGCTCGGGATTCGTAGACTGATATTCATATTTGTGAAAACAAGGTCGTAATTATGAAAAAAATGCGTAATATTTTGATATTTTTTAAATTGGTGAGTTTGTTATTCACACTGTATTTGCATATCATACTTTAAGGTTCAAGATATTTTTTTATTAATATTATATATATATATATATATATACTCATAAATAAAATAACCCATAATAATGAATGAGAATAACCTTAGGGAACATAAAAAATCAGTTGATAATACTTCGGTTTGGTTTCATTAATTATATGATGAAACCAATATAGTGGCACAATGTAAAAAATGCTCTAGTGTTATTAAAGTACAAACGGGGACTCCATACACATTTAAAAACGAAACATGATACAAAATTGTTAAAGAGGAAAGAATATAATTGCGATGAAAATACAAATTTTAACACACTTTCTAAGCCCAAGCCATCAGGGATTTTAGATTATTTTGATAAAAAAATAATTCGGAAGAAATTATATATATATTGCACAAAATTACGTTCCAGGCTTAATGATAGTGCAATTGATGTATTGTTTTTTTTAAGATCACATTTAAAAAATTTGTACTAGTATCACAGACTGAAAAGCGATATTTACACTTTTTTGTGATTTAAATAAATAAGATGTTCTTTTACTTTTTGGTGTGTGGTCTTTATATACTGTTATATATAATTTATTAGTTGCAAATTATTTTTTGTGATATTTACACTCTCTAATAAAAATGGCAAATATAAAACAAAAAAACACCAGCGTCTTCGTGATTTTTCTAAAATTTCTAATACCGGTATTAAAACCGGTATCCCTGTATTAAGATCTAAAAAATACCGAATACCGGTATTGAACTTTTGGTCCGATATTGCTATCCCTAGTCACACACACATGTTGTAACGTACGTGTCGTATTTGGGTTCTATGTTTGTGCAGTAAGTAAGTGTCGGCTAGATGTTTATTTGCTTTCGTGTTTAAATATGATATAAAGTGAATTACCATTCAACAAGACTGCCTTATCAATACGATCCATATTACATCAACCATATAAAATATGATCATCGTTAAAGAAAGCCTTACCAATGGCCATGATCTTTCAAATATATATATATATCAAAAATGATTTTAAGGATACACAATATGAAGTGTTTTTAGCGACATTGGCGGTGTAGAGTAAAAATGCAGAAAAAAGCAAAAAAGTGTAATAAATAAACAATAACTTAGAAAAAAAATAAAAACATTAAAAAAAAAAAACGCAACCAGAATGCTTTTAATTCCATTTTTTTGTACATTACAATAATATTGAGTATTTTGTTAAAGAGCAAATTAAACAATAACTATAACAGAATAAACACACTTTTCGTCAAATTATAATTTAAATATAACTTGAAGTAGAAATCAATGTTAAACACACAAGGAATGCAATAAGTACCCTGTAAAATGTAATAAATGTAATGAATTTTATGATTTTATCAGTAACAACAGAACATTTATTTATGAAATATGTGTATTAAACAGTTTGCATTTTGCAAAAATATGAGTGTACGTCCCTGAGGGTTAAGTCCAAAATAAATGAAAGAGAATTTCTCTTAAGAGAACTGAAATAGAGAATATAATAATGATATATATATATATATATCATTATATGTATCATTTTAAGTACTATCTATTTAAATTAATTATATTTTAATGGAACTCGCGCGCCCGAATACTTGATTCATTAAGAACTTAAAAAGCAAATTTATAATTACATATAATATCTTATTTCAATTAACCAAGCACAGAAGAAAAGTAAAACATCCTTTTTACTATAAACTTTAAATTTAAAAAAAAATTGTAGTGTGAATCTTATCGAGACTTTATATACAAATATAATAGTTAAAAGTGTATAATTCCTGAATAAAATTTCAAAGAATAAATTGTTTCAGATATTCTTACTGCAATGTAAAAAATTTCCCCACTTTGTTCATCAAATTAGGAGAATTATTCCCCATTAATTATTTTAAATCGGAATTCGTCTATGATGTTCATTGAGCAATCTAATAATTAATAACTATTAGAAATTTGTACTTCACTGTTAATTAAATTTATAAATTTTGATTTAATGAAATAATTCAACTTAGAAGTTATTATTTCGTTGTGTAGTAACATTACCGCTACGAATTTAAAAAGAAATTTAGATGCTTAATTTGCTGAAAAATAATTTAATTATATGTTTTGCATTGAGATAAAATTATAAATGTTTTGTGATTAAGAGGATCGTTAAGCAAAAAAGAATTAACAGTTAATGAAAATGTACGTAAAAGTTTCTGATAAATAGATGGATTTTGGACATTATATATTTTCAACCAGCTTGAGACATTTTTAGTAGTTATAATTGATGGCTTGTTCCATGCCAGCCACGTTTTCAAGAAAAAAGGTTTTGTTATTTTCTAAGAAACCACAAAGTAAAATAAAGATAATGAATAATAAATTTATTATATTAAAATATAAGAAGATAATTTTTTACGGCCATTATTTTCTATTTTTGACTAAGCTAAGGTGAAATTTACTCCCATGTGCTTATTCTCCTTCACACATTGTTAATTAAGCGATATTTTACAAAATCTGTTCTAGCAGATGTTTTATTTTAAACACATTTGCAATGAGGTTTCAGTTGTTTTGTTTTCAACGAGTTTGGATTTTCCTTTTTAGTCGTTGAATGGCTTATTTTTCATTATCTACTAGATATAAATGAAATTTTCTGTTTTTGTTGAATAGTTGCAATGCCGTACTTAAGAACTCAGTAAGAGCGTTTATGCATACGAGTTTTATGACGGCGATGAACTGAAATCATGTTGAAAATGAAATATTTAATGTTCCTAAAAGGAACACACATGATAGCAGTGTTTCATTTTTTAAAAAAATATCTGTATATCTATTTATGATATTGCTTAGTTTTTGATATTACACACATTTTACGCTACAATAGCAGACTTATATACGTTTTTTTTTTTTTTTTTTTTGTGAAAAAAAATATCTTTATATAGAACTTAATGGGTTATCAAATCGAAATTTTATTTACTATCAAAACGAGATATACACTTATCATAACACAAAATTTAAATAGTTTAAAACATGTATCTTTTAGGTGAAAAAGTTGTAATTTTATTTAAAAATAAATAAATAAAACTCCTTTTTTTTCTTTTTTTGTGCATAGTGAAGCTGCTCACAACCACATAAGGCTTACGCTAAGAACATTTTACCGTAATATAATCTACTAAAAAGATTTTTTTTTAAAAAAAATATTTTTAAACTAGTTAAGCTCACACTTTGTAATATATTTGTGAATAATATTTCTGGTTTTTTCCCTATTTTGAGTCACAAAGATATTATGGCAAATAATTTTGATTTCATAAACATAATAGTAAATGCTTTCCATTTAATCATCAATTTAGTTGCAGATTTTTAGTACGTTCTAAAACTACATCACTACTATTCTCTACGATAAGTTTTTGCTTTGTAAGATGTCCAAATGATGAAGATAACAATGAGTTGATATGTTTAAATACACACTTTTTTCTATGTAATCAGTCACACACACATAACACAACAAAAGCATTTATAGATCATATTAGTTTTTTTTTTTTTGGGGGGGGGGAACAAAGAGTTTTCATAATACTTTATTACACTATTTTATAATTAGTTGATAAAATCATTTTCCAAACTCGAAACTCTACTTGATCAAGGCAAAAATATATAAAAATATAAACATATTTTTTAACTCTTACGAAGTTCGAATAAGCTTGATTACAGCAAAGCTCTGATTTCTTTAAGGCATCGTAGTTTTTACCATATAACGTATTTCCATTCATGAATAGATGTAGTAGTAAAGTTCATAATCATTTATGGAAGATATTTAAGTTTACTTTGTTTGATAACTTCAATATTTGAAATATATACGTATACACTTCAAATAAAAAAAAAACCCTTTCTATACTGTCGAAGAAACACAGTTTGATTAAACTTCTACTGATATTTAAGAAGCCACTGTGTGTGATATTAAGGAAAAATCATTTCGAATTAAATGGTAAACAAAGTAAGTTTACGTACTTTTCATACATTGACTTCAAAACAAAATAAATCCAGATTTTGAAAAAAAAAATGCTTGCTAAAATTTATGACTTTTTCTAAGACGCAAATTTATATCTCCTGAATGCATATCAAATAAGTAACTAAGATTTCAGCTAATACTTTATCATTAAAAACTACTCATTACTTGATATCATTATGGAATTAAATCTATAATAAAAGCTAAAGTGGTTTAAACTTTTCCCTAAATACTTTAGATTTTAATACATGATTTAAAGATGTCCTTTTCAAAGGAAAATGGTCATAGATTTCTTTCATTTATTCTTAATAATTCACAAATTTTGTATTTTTTTACTTTTAAGTTACGAATACGTGAGCGTGAGCAAATCTCTAAAAGTATCATATTTTTAACTAGGTAAACGAAAAGTTGTAAATTTCCTAATTAAAATGTAGACTTTGCTCGTTATTTAAAGCTTGATAAAATTTCATTTTTATTTTATTCTCTTTGTTACTATTCAAAGGTTTAATTTCTCTACATCATTATCTCTTCCGAGGCAAAGACAAGTGGATTTTAAATGATTTTCTGTGAGTGTTCTTTTCCCGTAAAAATCAATTCGTTACTCTTTAACGTTGAAGAATTCATTAAACTTCAAACGGATGCCAACTTTAAAAAAGAGATAAAGGAAACTCTTTCTATTCAATAGTACGCTTTAAATAAAGGCAGCAGGTTTCCGTAACAAATTTATCTTTTCTATTTGAAAAAGTTTTCCATAGATCATAGATCATTTATCATTTCATTGTGGCAGTACTTATCTTAAAAGAGTGAAGTGTATTAAGGTATTGACAAAAGGATGCAATCATATATTTTGAGAAAAATCCATGTGAGAAATAATCGCTCGTTAAATGATCCTGTTGTCAAAAGATTCTAACTGTTTTCAAATTTTGAGAGTATTATGATTCCATCCCACTAGTTTTGAAAAAATTCTGTTATTTATTGGAATTATCAGAATATTCTTACGTAAATTTTTTTAAGAAGTTTAAATTTACGTTTTAGAATTTTCTATTTCACTGAATAAGGGGTGTAAAAGTCAATTTTATAGTGTTACTTTTCAGCAGAATCGCAGGTTTATTTAATTAAATTAAAAATGAGTTTAAATTATTAAAATTGTTTTATGTAGACATAGAATGAGTAATAAATACTCTAAAGTTTTCATAAGAAAAGATGTCTTTTAATGTGCCTGTTTTCAGATCTTTCCTAAAGTTTGTCCAGTTATATGTACTCAAAATTAAAAGTATTAATGATGAATAAGTTTTATATATGATTCTGTTAATTTGTATGTAATTTTTTGATGAGATGCAAAGAAGCAATAGTTATTATTTACATTTTTGAATCTAATTGGACTTTACTAGAGAACTGATTTTATTATGATTCAACTACTTTTTTTCTGTATTTAGAACTTTTGCTCAAATTAAGATAAACTATTCTCCATATTTTTCTGTACTGTTAAGATACTTCTCTTTGTCTTTCTCTTCCTTCATATAAATAAAATAGTAAAATAAGACAATAAAATATAATCTAATACTCCAATTTATTTTATATATTCTAAATTCATCCTGAATGTCCACATTGCAATGTCCCATACATCGTGTGTTATACTTTACTTGACGTTTTGGTGTTTCATCCACATCGTTTAACTACGTTTATTTCAATCATTTGTTTTAAGCATATCTGTATTGCTAGAGGAATCCCCTGTTATTGGAAATTATTTGAATTTATTAAAAACTGGGGTTTTATATTATATCTAATAGTTTATTCCTTATCATATGCACTCTTTTTAAGAAGAATGCTATAGACATATTTTAAACTTATTATTATACTTAAGACAAATGTGGGCTTAGAGCAACTTGACCAAAATTGGTTCCTAAGCTATAAAACCAAAACACATTCATTCACTGTAGTTAATTCAATAGTAAAACTAGAACATACGAGATGAATGCTGTCAAGAAAATATTAAAATAACCAAGCAAAATATTCCGAATAGGGATGTGAAATAATTCCAAAATGATAAGAAAAAGGATCTCAAAATGCTTCGATATCATAACCATTGTGAAAAGTTAATATCATTTGCTTATATTTTTCCTTTTTTGAAAATATATTGTAAAAAATAGAGATAAAGAGATTCCTTTCGGATATTTTGAAAACAGTAATAGGGAATGCACTTTAAAATTCAAAGGGAAACGTAAGCGTTATGTTAACTAGTAAAAAAAAATACTACATATAAATATTAATTTAAACAAAAGATTCAACTGAATAACAAACTTAAGCCTAACATATAATTATCTGTATATAATTAAACCATATTACGTCTATATATAACTGTACGGATGCATAAGTAGATCAATATGTTGTGAATATAGGAGCTGTTATTGCTTGTCACTTTTCCTTATTTGATGACGGTTTATTTTCAAACGAAGTCAATTAAATGACTCGAAAACCTGATAGTTACAAGAATAACATAATACCAAACTAAAAGCATCATCAGTGGTAAGAGATCTATGCACTGCATAATACGCATATACTACTAATAGTACTCCAAATACTGGCCATCATTTAAGTAGCCGGATTAATGGTTATGAGTAGTGGCCATGTTTACTCTCAGATCGATGAATTAGGGTACTACTGGGAGCTAAATGACTATTGGTCATCCCTGTATCGGCACTGTCTATTTGACTCACGTAAACACGATTGCTTCAGGAAATTTAAGGCGATATTTGAGAGTACTTGTTTACATAGTGATAATTATAGACAAGCCTTAAGTCGGATAAACATTTGTAAATTTTCTCTAGATGTATATTATCTAAGGACTTAGCAAATACATCTTTATTTATGTTTCAAGAGTGAAAATAAGCTTGAATCTTCATATAGAATAATGTATATTTCTCTTGAAAAAAATACTTTGGTTTGTGTGCGGATTGGAGGACAAATAAAAATGTATTCAATAAAAAATCTTTTTAAATGCTTGTTTAATTTTAAACAAGCAAAATATAGTTGGGAAAAGAATGACATTGAAGGAATACGTCTTAGTTTGAAAAGATAATTCACCGTTCCATTGGCTATGTCTCTATGTTCTAATTATAAATATATACCTCTGGCTACAATTCAAAAATTTCTGGTTCAATTCCAAGTGGATAAAAATGTCTTAAATTGAAGTTGGCAAAAAATGTGATATTCTTATACAAACAAAACAAGAGTGTTTGTATTATTTGACAAACACATCTATTCTGATCATCTGAATTGATAATTATTGTTTGGTTAATACAGATATAACTTAATAGAGATATAACTTAATACACGCAGATACAAACATATAGTATTGTAATCATTCTTGGATATTTTTAATAAGAGTAATAATCGATAGCTTTCGAACCTTATTGGTAAATTAAATTTAATATTTCTAATTAGTAACATGCAATTATTTTAAAAATATATAGTTATTAATTCAGTCAATTTTTTTTTAAATATGGATATTTTTTTTTCTATTCCATTAACGTGTGAATCAAATTTTACACGAAAATACTTTGCTTAAGGTTTTAACATTGTCTTTATTAAAATATCAACAAATCTGATACCCTCATAGAGTTTAAATGATGATGCATATGTTAAAATAGTTTGATTAAAAATTTGGAATGAAATTATAAAGTTTTAAATGATACGGCTTGTTGCTAAAAATGTTGACTTCGGTTAATCATTTCAAGAATCTTTCTGTTGAATATTTAAGCTTTAAATCTCCTAAGAAACCTCTTTCACTCCTTTAAAGAGCTCTTTCCCGTCAAGTCTCCTTAATGCAGTTTAATCTCCTTTTCTGTGTCATTTAATATCCCTTGAAATACTTTTCTAGTATAATAATAACGACAAGAAAAAGGAACCATTCACCATTACAAAGCATTAAGCTCTTTCCGATATAGATTAAATAGCATCATTGGAAAGACAACCGCATGCAAATTCGATGCCGGAAAACTATGCATTTTTAGGGCAAATAACCAGGCAAGAAAGCCGTCAGGACAAACTCATCTGCAAGCGAAAGCGCCAGAAGGTCGTTTGCAATGCAGATTTTTTGACAATGAGTTTTCGTATAATAGTTAACAAGATAACCATCATCCTACCAAAAAACCCAATTTTCTGCTTTACCTCTCTTACAGGCAGACTTCAGAACGCTCGAGGACTTCAATTCTACTTTTCACAATGGCTTCTCGAAAGATGTTCGCTGGAGACTGTTTGAAAATTGTAATTCTTTACACCCTTCAGGCGTTAAATTGGCTTTGAACTTGCGTGGAAAGTGTATCTGCAATTCTTTCAATCAGCGAATTGTGCTCTATTCTCTTTTCTCAATAAACATTTCTTCTCCTTACTTTTCAGTGTTAAAATTTTCTTTCGCGCATCTCGAATGAACTTTGTCAACAAGAACTTTTAAACAGAAAACATTTTAAAATACATTCGGATAAAGATCTTCTGTGGATTCTTTCTTCTCTTAAATCCACTTTGCACAATCATCGATTTAGTTTCCTTCCGTTTGATATGATTTTAAAACCGCAATTGCTTTCATTTTTTGAAGTTTATTTTAAATAGAAGAGAGCGAGTGTTTTTAGTTTAATGTGTGTGTGACTATTTCTTTCATGATGGGTTTTTAGTAAACACAACATTTATTTTTTATTTGTCATTTTGAACATATTTTTATTTGTTAATTATCTGGATGTTTTGTTTTTGAATTTTAAGTTTTTGTTTTATTTCAATTCTTCTGTTTATTTCAAGATATTGAAATAGGTTTTTATTTCAGTATATACTATAGTATTGCCTGATCCCCCCCTCCCCACACAAAGAAGTTGATTTTCACGAATCCACAGAATTAACATTTTCTCATTTTCACAAATCCACAGAATCTCATTTTCACAAATGAGTTTATCAAAAGTAAGATATATTTTTGTAAAGGATACAGTTGTCTTCGGAGTAAGAAAAGTGATAATGATTTTTAATAACTTTAGTCGTTCTAGTATTCAAATGGGGGGCGTAGTTGGTTTATCACTGGCCTTGTGTACTCCTAAGGTTGTGGGTTCAACACCTTCCCAAGTCGGTGGATTTTCATGATGCAGAAAATCGACAGCGTCCATGTCGTATGATTATGCTGCATGTAAAGGATCCCTTGAATACCTTGGGTGGTGCGGTTACTCTGGGCTTGGGTGCTCTTACATCAAAATTAAATTTCTAAAACAAGTTTCCATCATCAGAACTCAAGTGCCTCCCTCTGAGGGTGGAAACTCAGCATCAAATTTACTTGTGGTGATTGGTATCTCCTATATGGTGCCGCACTAAAACGGGATATTAGCTTCTGGGGAATGTACTAGGTCGGCAATGGTAAACATCAATCCTCAGCCCCATTGAAAAAAAAGTATTCGAATGGAAAGAAAATCTCATGATTGGGCTTGTGAGAAAAGTGATTTGCCATAGCATAAATTAATTAAATAACTGATACTTTACAGTGAATTTACATCACACAGCACACCCACACGAGAAAAACTGGTAACGAATCTCATTATTCTGAATTATAGTAAGGTGATTAGGACGACATCAGATCTGGCACATCTCTCTCACTAAAATTCTTCACACATCATGTGAAGGTTCTGAAGTTCGGCTGATGTTAATTCTTAGCAGTCCGCTCAATTCTGTACGCTGGATCGGTGACAAAATACGATCTAAAACTCATGTGCAGACTTGATGTTCGTGACCTCAACAACTGTGAGTTACAGTAGCTCTATGTTACACAATATAGATACAACACCTAAATAGTGAATTTCTCCAATATGTAAGAGATTCATTATTTCGATAAAAATCTATAGGTAATCGAATTTTTTTTTTTTACATTTTTAATCACTTTAAATAATAGCTGTTTTTTGTGTGTATTACCTATACATTCTTGATTGAAGTATGCCACAAGCATATTAATATGACTGTTACTTCACTTTTTAGTTATATTGTTAAGATTGCCCCGAAAAGTTATTATTTTTTATTATTTGCATTCTGATCATCTCCGAAAATGCAGACCATCCAGTTTATATTGCATTTCAAATTTTAAACAAGTACATAATTTATCGGAACTTTTGTTTGAAATAAACATTTCAGTTCAAAATGTACATGTTTGTATCAGTATAAAGAACAAAAAAGAAAGAACAAAACATATAAAGAACTAAGTTTATCTAAAACCCAGACGGAGGCTCTTTATTATGTATTTCAATCAAACCCAGACAAGACGTCTATTCTATGTGAAAATACGTTTTGGGCGAAATCTATTTTACATGTCATTCGGAGGAGTCTCTTTGACTGTCAGTTTATCTGCTCGTTTTGCAAATCTTTACCAACTTCAAATATATTTTTAGTCATAAAAATTATTAAAAAAACATTTTGCTTAAAATTATTTGAAATTATCCCTAAACGTTAATTATGTATAATAAAATTATGAAGTATAAATATAAAACTGTGTTTCCCCATTAAATTTTGCCTTTGTTTTCTAGCTAATAAACTTAAGTTTTTATGCTTCTTAAATTTAAATCAGCAATACTAAATTGGTCTCTACGTAACATAAGCTTATTTCATTTTGAATGTGTAAATCCTTTAAATTCATCAAATTAACCAAAAACCACGTTTTTGTTCATAAATAAACGATGAAATAACGTTTATCAGATTACTATTAATGTACAAAATCTGTGGCCATGCACGAGATAAGATCAACCTTTTTATTCTTGTAATATGGTTGATTATCAACTATGATTTACTATCAATGACTATTCGATACTGAAGACCTACCACGTAGAGGGGCTACTGTCGATGCTCAAAGTCCTCACGTTGGATAGGTGTGGAATTTTGGAGATGAAGAGCTAGTTCAGGTGTCACCGCTTGATCGTGGCTCAAAAACACGTCACCAATAGCCCAAATGTTGCTCCAGAGTATGACTTAAATTCAAATTAAATAATTCACAATGGATACTCATTGTCGGCAGGGCGTGGAGAGTTGGAGTGATATCATCGTCACTTGACTGCGGTTCAAAATTATGAGGTGCATCGTCAAAAGAGATAGTTTATAGAGAATAAAACGTAAGAGAGAAAATGACTATTTGAATCAATTTTAATGTATCAGAATTTTATTTGGAAAGCTGCACGCATAAATTGATGATAATAAGCATGAATTATTATGATTTACATTTATATTATTTCTGTAAAATTTTTAATTGTTTCTAAGTATGTACTTTATTTGTTTAGTTCTAAATATTATTTCTTATGTAGCTCAGTCTATATAATATCTTATTTAAAAAATTGGATAGAAATTTTTAAGGAAATTTTAAGTTTTTTAATGTGTATTTTTTTTTTATTTATTCAGAAATACTATCACATATTTATAAAACTTTTCGTTTTGGGACATCTATACTTTGAACACATAGGGAAATTGGATTATTCTATTTCTTTTGTAACTTATGTAAACTATTAAAGAATTAGTTTTTGATGTTGTGGTAAGAAAAAAAAATTCCTTCATAAGAATATGAAACAATAGAACAAAGTACACTCTTAAAGCAACAAAAATTCTTGGTTAATTTCCTCCCACGCTATGAGAATAATAAGTAATAGTGACATTTTTAGCGAAAAACAAGATTTAGTACAACATTCCTTTTTTTTTAAATCTTAACCAGTAAGCTTCTTTACGAGTCAGAAAAAATCATTTCAGCTATTTTATTACCTCTTTAATCTTCATAAAAATGAAAAATACAAAACTGTGTGTTAAAGCATTACTTTCTTTGTGAGTTTACTAATACTTTATAAAATACGATTATGTACGTTTATTTCATAAAAAAAAACTTTCTGAGAAGCCGTCAAAACAATACTAAATCCACTCAAAATCAAAAAGCGTTTATTTTCGTGTTGTCTGCTTTAAGAAAACATTTTTTCCGTTAAGAAAACCGAATAACCTCACAGACATTTCAAACATTTGAAGTTTTCGTAAGGGCTTTTGGTCAAAAATTGAGATGTCCGCATAAAAACGAGGATATGACGAACACATCTGGTCAAATATAGAATGTGGTGTATAATATTTTTTCGATCAAAACTGGAAAAATTTCATTTATCTCCCACCAAAAGCTTGAACTTTTTTTCTTATTTTACATGGATTATAAACAATTCTTTTATAGCTCTAGAACTCTAACATTTTTCTGAAAAAGCAGACTTATTTCTGGTAAATTATCAGGACCGATTCCCTCCATCCAATTTTTTTTAATAAATGGTAGCTTAAGGATAAATATATAATTTTCAAAGATGATCAGTTTTTCGAATTGTTTTGAACCATTGGCTGTTGCTAAAAAAGTATTGCTTTTGTAGAATGGGGTGCCAGTTCAAAATAATGAGGTTCGTTATATACCACAATAGCCCTCTCGTTACTTTAGAGCAGGGATTCTCAAACTTTTTTTCCGCTGAGCCACATGCATGTGACAACTGTTTCAAGCGGGTCGCAACATGAAGACTAATCGGGGGGGGGGGGGGGGGGCGTTATAAGATGAAGGACATTTAAAATGCGGAATATTGATCAAAATATTAAAACTCTTAGTTTCGGATTTTATTTTAAACTCTATCAAAGTCAACTCACAAATATTAAGTTTTTGCATTTTTTTACCCAGTTATGGGGTCATTTCGATTTCCTTTCATCAATAATCCCAATTCTCTCTCTCCCAAAATACTTTGTTGCTGTTGAAAAGATTTTAAGAAATCCAATATATCTCGTCTTGAAAGAGATTTTCCAGAAAAAGAGCAACTGAAACTTTTCTGCTATGCGTTTTAGTAATGAGTACAATTATATTTTTTAAATATAACAGTTTTACGACAAATCAAACAAATTGTTGACCCATGTGTTTGTTTTTCTTTACGAAATAGTCAAGATCCTAATTGTCTAGAAACAACAAATATTTTTTCAGATATTTTTTGCTTGGAAGACATGATGGTTATTTAAAAATTAGATTCACCTATAAAATGATCGCTACTCCACTGTTGTTTGTTGTCACTAACCGTTACAATTACACAAAGGAATAAATGTTATCTCCTAATTCGTACCAGCACGACATCGATAGCAAAATTAATATATGTGATTGATGGAGTTTCTCACTCAATTTTTAATGCACTGTTCATAAATAATTTAATTTGCTAGGGTCCCAGGCCATGATCGGGCCACTCAGAAAGGTCCGGTGGCCCGCAGCTTGAGCATTGATGCCTTAGAAGAAGACATTGATAAAAAATCAAAGGAAAATTAGAAAGCATTAGAACTATAAATAAAAGATTGAGCTCAACTTTACATTTCTCTAAAAGTTTTTTCCCTTGTGTATAATTGTTTTGTTGTCGTTGCTTAGAACTTTCAATTCACACTGAATGTGCAAAATTGTTCTATCTTTCTTCCATATTTTTGAATTCAAACCATATACTACGTATTATATACTGTGAAGCAACATGGGAGTTTTTGGCGATGGACGTCGAAATTTTGAACCGCATTTAAGCGATGAGGACGAAACCTGAGCTGGCACCCACTCTCCCAACTTCCACTCAGTTGCTTCGAAGTGTGGCATGGCCGCGGTAGCTTAGTGGTTAAGGTAACGGATTCATGGCCTTCGTGTCATGAGTTCGAGCCTAGTGCTGCTAGACCCACCTTGTAGAGAGATTGATGCTCGTTAAATTTGTCGTGGCTCATATCCCTCGAGTGGTGTGTTGGGAAAGTAAGGATAGTGGAATGTCGTTCTTGCCACGGTTAAAAATTACTAGGTCCATCACCAATAGCTCTCGTGTTGCTTTAAGTGTGACGTTAATAAACATTCACTCAAAAATGAAGGTAAAGAGAGGATAACATCATACAAACAATTCGAAGAAATTAATACTTCAATTTAAGGGTTTTAATTTTTCTGGTACATGTAGCTTTTATGCTATTAGACAAACTAAACGAACAAATTTCTGAACGTAAATTTGAAAATAATTATATGACATTCTCTTATTAAAACCAAATGAAAATTGCTTCGTTTTTTACGGGTGTGTGTTTCCAAAAGACACATATCTTTTTTGTATAAATTTATTAAAAATTTTGTATTGAAATATTCTCATCTAGTGAAAATGTATTGCTTATGTACTTTAATTAGTTAATTATTAGAATAAAAACAAATGCATTAATATGACCAATTATAAATGAGGTAATTAACAGTAAACTTGTGTGTGTCCTTTTGATTGTTTTCTAGCTTAAAATTTCTAAATTGTAGTAATTTTCCTATAGGACGCAAAATATAGTATTTATCCCCCTTAAATCTTTACACTGAAGAATATAAAAGAAGGAAATAATTTATTTTAGATCAATACCACTTAATACGCTATTTACTTCTAAAATTTGAACATTTGCATATTAAAAATAAATTATTTTAAAGAATAATGGGACTACACTTAAGATTAAATACATGATCTTTATACTTATAAACAATTATAGACTTAAATATTCCCTGTAATTTCAAATATAAATGAATACATTTCTCTTAAAGAAAAAATATAAAGACATTTTTTTTTTAAAAGAAACTTCTACAGAAATGTATGGTTTCCCACATAAAGTCAATGAACTTTACAAAGCTTTTAAATTATTTGATTAAATAAATGTAGGAAAAAAATTATCGCTATACACATTATTTTAAAAGTTAATTTTTTAAAAGGATGTATTCCCACTGGAGATTTGAGCAAGAAATAAAATCAACAGATAGAAATAAAGATAAAGCTCTAAAAAGTTACGGAAGGAAATATTTGCTTAAGAAACTAATCCGATTTTATTTTAGATGTAAATTATTTCGTGTAGGATGTCTGTAAAAGTTGTCATATATTTTTTAAAATTAAACATTTCGTTATATCTGTCTCTCTCTCTCTCTCTATATATATATATAAAGCGCCACTCAATCTAAATTTTAATTAAGGGATAAAAAACATTGTTCAAAAGCAAAACAATGAAAACTTCCTTAATTGAAATGAATATCTAAAAACTCACTCATTTATAATAAAAAAACCAAAACTAATTTTAAAAAAATGAAAAAGATATAAGCTGTATGGTTAAAGTTTTCATAGATAGAATATGTTTTTACATTGTGGAGGAATTCACGAGACTTAATTATTTGTGTTTAGTTTTCTTTATTGAAATGTATTCAGGGAGCCCTAATTTATGAGTGAAAAATGTGTGTACATCATTCAAAAACCCTACAGTTAAATCATTTTTCATCATCAATAATAAGGTGCCGTGACTTTCCCAAACTATCGAATAATTGATCGACATTCTGAAGAATCTTTAATTAGATTCGTTTTTCAATTTAATTGCCTAGAAATGATAATTACAGCTCAATTTTATCAGACTATATTCACAATAACTAATTGCTGTGTCTCAAATTCTTTAAAGTTCTCAACAAATAGTCGACAAAGTTGATATTGATTTCACTATCATGATAGATCGATTCCCTCTAAATTATTCTGAATTATTTACGTGTTTCTTACTTATCAATGTGTAATTACTAATATTACTTTTCTCATGTACATTTTAAATTACCAAATTTAAAAAAAAAAGTGACTAATCTTTCAAGCATTAAAAGAATTTTCGGGTTAAAATAACTATGTGTGCTATATTTTACTTCTATTATTAACCTTTTCGTGGACAGTGGCTAATAGGTCTATCCACATAACAAAAATTTTTTCTCCGAGCGGGTGGTGGATATTTAATCTATCCACATGCGTTAATTGAAGCTAAAATGCATAAAAATCAACACGGATGGCAGCACAGTACCTTTTTTGCATTTCAAGTCCTCCGATGGGTAGTTAAAAACAGTCATTCTTGGTGTAAATCTATAAATTGTATTTTGATTACTGTAAATAAAATTTCTGATCCGTGAAAAGAATTTCGAGAAGTCTTAAGTATACTTTTCTTTCATCTTAATGAATTAAGCAAATGTGCAGTTAAAAAAAAAGGTTTTATTTAGTTTTTGGAAAGCTTTTATATGAGGATAGAGGCTCTATCCACTGGCCACATAGAACAGAAAAATGACCTTGAAATGTTTGCTCTTTCTCCACTTCAATCACGTGAGAAAGTTGGGGGTGGAAAATATAAGCAAAATTTGTTTACAATATGTGGTACGAAATTCTAGGGCTCGAAAATCTTTCATTATAGCTTTTCTTTGTGCACCACTGCGCCTTCAAGGAAATGGTTCTACTTTCTTTGAAAAGTTTCTCAGTAAATAGCTCATCAAATTTGTGAATGTGTGAGTGAATATTAACGTCGCATTGTTCAGCAACTCACGAGGGCTTTTGGCGACGGACCACGTAATTTTGAACCACGGTCAAGTGACGTGGACGACACCTGAGTTGTCACCCCCTCTCCTAACTACCACACCACACCAACGGGAGGACGTTTCAGCTCTCGACAGATTTAACGTGCATCGCTGCCCTACACGGCGGGTCTTTAGTGGTACTGGGCTCGAACTCATGACATGCCTGCCATGATCCGATACCTTGACCACTGGGCTACCACAGCCCTCAAATTTTTGAAATATCTAATTTAAATTCTCAAAAATATTACTTTATTTCTAACTTTTTATACTAAAATTAAATAAAATATAAAATTTGGATGTATACAAATTTCAATGTATATTTTAGTAAGTATTCTATATTGTACAATTATTCTGTTACATTTGTACTTAGTATTTAATTATTATTGAAATAAGTATCAGCATAAATGCTAATTTTTCATAAAAAAAGTTTTTTGTGTAATATGATTCATTATTTCTGACCTGAAAAGTATGTTAAATCTCTTAAGTGCGCAGTGGCTTTATCACGTCTAGCCACCACCCAGTAACGAAACCCCTGATCAGATGCTTTTTTTTTGTAACAAAATAATGTTTATAGAGGATGAGAACATTACATTTATTAATTACTTTATCACAGAAATGTGTATTTTAGTTTTGTGCCCGCGAAAGGGTTAAAGCAAATGAGAAGCGCTACAAGATATCATTAAAATTAATATATTTTTTTTTTATAAAATAATAAATTTAATATACATTTATAATTTTATTAGATGTGAATACACACATTAAATATTATAATACTACAATCATAGAATACAATTTTTGGGTTTAGTCGAAAGCCCATTCAGTAAAATGAAGAAACTAAATGCACTACAGACATTGACTTCATTCGCATTTTTTAAGTTTAAATATTTCTTTAAAAGGCTCGAGATTTTACTACCCTTAAGGCTATTTCAAAGAAATTTATAATTAAAAAAATATTCAAAGATATGTGAAAGCTTAATTGGTACATCAATCTATGTTGTATTTAATAACTATCCATCTAGCACTAAATTAAAAAAAATTGAAAATCTGATTTGATAACTTCTTAATGAGAGAGATTGGTTTTTTAAAAACATTTTTAGCTCAAAACTCATACTCCAAATGATTTAGAATTTTCAAAATTCTTCAGAGAACCACTCAAAAACACCTCTAAAAGTTTTTGCGTAATTCCACTTCTCAAAAGGGAGCATTCAATGGCCTCTGGGCAAACGATAACCGAAGATAGAAATCGATAGCTGATTCAGCACAAATGCAACGTTTTACTTTACTATCCAGTAATGAGTTGTTATCGAGCAATTCATTACCGTAGCCTCGCCTTTTGCCAGTTATCATTTCCTGAGGGGCATGAGGAAAACGCAGAAATACTTCTCGGCACGAAAATCGCATTCCTACATCTGTTATGTGCGAAATGCAAAATTTCCTTTCCGAGGAGTACCGCATACCCACGCGTGATTTATAACGGATCTAACTGACCAAACCAGAGTTCTAATTAAAAAGTTGAAATTATTCAGAGAATCTTCGTGATATTAACTCACGTAATCGTTACCACTTGCCTTTGGTTACATATAATTCCTTGCCAGGGAGAGAGATAAATCTGATCACTTATTCTGTGAGTTGGTTCATGAAAATGAATCATTAAGCAAATGCCAAGAGACGCCATTCCTCTTCTGCCCATCGTTTTGATTGGTCTCTCTCTCTGTCATGGTTCTAATTAGAATGCAAAATTATTTCTCAGTGATTGGGAAGTTATATCATTCGTACACGTGCTAGTTTTAATATGCGGACCACATCATCTCCCCTTGTTGAGAAACACTCTGATCGATTCGAGGGGAAGATTAAACTCCGAAGCTAAATATTTAAGGAAATTCTATTTCAATCGGGCTCATTTTCTCTTCAAATTGACTCGACATACTTGACCCTGATGCATCTGTTTCCAAATTAACTTCCTTACCCTCTGATACTGTCTTTCAAATTACGATACAGCCGGTTGGGCTACAACAACATGTAATAGCTCAAACAAGGTGCTGCGAGGAAATTACTGTTCGATTAAGTACGGGAAATATACTCTCGCCACTTGTGTATGGAGTCATTTTTCGTGACATTTTCTGAATTTGTATTATCAAATGGTATTATCTCTTTTTGTTTGTCCTTTTGACGTATATATTACTTGTGTATCATCGTCGAGTGGAGACAAATTTATTCGTAGCTTAAGAATAGATGCGAGACTAATGATACTTTGATGATTTTTATTCAAATATTTTATTAATTTATCGATTGGAAAATAAGGATAATATACACGTGCTTTCAAAATTAATTATTGAAAAAAATTCAATTGGGATTAATAACGAATAATAATGCTATATCTACTAAGAGTTATCTATGTTGCTTTGCGTATTTTATGAACATAAGAAAATAAATCATGAGCAAAATTGCATGAGATTGGTTGTTTTATTTTTATTCCCTGATTCTTAATGATTCAATTTTACCTAAAACCACAGTTCCATCCTATGTCTAGACAATTTTATTCGTTTTTGTTTGTTAAGTACAACATAAAGTAAATTAAGTAAACTATACAAACATAAATATTATTATAAAAATTTTATTTTAAATTGAAACGATAAATGAACCGAGGAATTTCCAGATGTAAATGAAGTTAGATTGCATTTTTCTTTAGTGGTTTGATAT
>BMAV01013356.1:968752-1030586 GCA_019973955.1 Trichonephila inaurata madagascariensis
ATATATATATATATATATATATATATATATATATATATATATATAATTTTAAAAGAAAGTGTATAGAAATTTGTTTTCATAAATAAATTATTTTTACTGTAGTTTTTATTAAAATAGCTACATTCATTCTCTCGGATTTAAATATTGTAAGAACCTTAGAGAATAATTTTATTTTAAATTTGAATATTTCAACTTATTCTTTTATTTATACTTAGTTATAGAATATTCGTTTGCTTTTGCAACGACTTGTTAACTTTGTTGCGAATTATCTATCTCTCTGTTGTGAGGATGTATTTGGATTGTTTTAAATAATAATATGTAAGTATTCCAGATTTTCAAACTTAATTATAATGCGATGGTTCGAATGTAACTAAAATTTGATATATGGTAAAATACCCCTACATATAATCAAAGAAAAATACAAAAATGAGAAATTTTTGTCCTCAGTGCAAAAGAAATGACTTTGTAAAAACACTACTGATGTTTTTATCTGCTCTTTTATAGATCTAAAAAAAATATCATAGTTATTTTTCGCACGGATAGACCTTCAAATATTAGTTTCATTAAATTTCCTTTCATAATAGAATTTTCTTGCAAAAGATCTAATCGCAATGACAGGAGAAAATGTGTTTCACTTTTTTAAAACATCTCTTTTTTAGCACTTTTTTTTTTGAATAATGATGATTTTTTGTGTGAAACAAATTTCGTTTCGGAATACTATAATGTCATAAATGAAAAAAAGTTAAATACTTTTTAAAGTAAATAACGGTGAAAGTTAGAGAATGGGAAACTAATTCATACATCAAATTGTATATATATATAAATGTTGGTATTTGTTGGCATTTGCAATTCGTTGATTTTTGACGGTAACAGAACAAATATAGAACAACGTTACTTGAACAGAACGACGTTATAAGATTGACTCTTTTCTCTCAAAAGCTTCAATTTTCAATAAAATAGATTCTTGAACCTTACAACATATATTTTCTCCTTAGACAGTTTCAATCTCTTTCAACCTATAAAGAAAGTCTGCTTTTTTATATCATTTTTTACATTCAATCTTTCACAAGGGATTTTACCTAACCTTCGCAGTCAAAGCATCTTTTATTGAGATCATGTTTCTGTGCCTGAAGCAACAAAAAACTCAGAGGATGCAAGTTCGAATGAGATCGAAAAGAGATAACTTGTGATGTCTAAATTTTTCTAAATGGAGAAAAAAACTTATTGGAAGAGATTGTAAGTTATATTAAGCCGGAAAAAAAGGAAGTAATTTTTTCGGAGCCAAAAATCACAAATTCAGAACTTGACGTTACCTTCTAGAATCAAGGGAATATTTATACGAATAGTAGGGATAATAAAATTATCTAAATACTTTATATATGACAAGAGAGAGTATAATTCATTACAAATTAATTGGAATAAAAACTGATGTCTAAATTCCAATTCATTTCAAGTTTTTCGAAATTGTTTTAAGAAATAAATTTATACTTCCGTAAAAAATATGTTACATACAGTTAAACATATTTCGGTATCATATAATGTATGAAATACATGAATTATTTCTTTTTTTTTACTTTGTGAAGTGGAAATACACATAACTTTTACATCAATTGTAAAAAAGTACTTATTTCATGAACTTGTATACAATCCCCAAAATAACTTTTCAAAATTTTAGTGAAAAAAAAAAATTCAAATTTTTTAAAACAATACGCTGCTGTGACAGCAAGGAACAAGTACTACTTAAGATTGAAGAAGCTTTTTGCATATGAATGTCTCTTGTTCATGGTGTATTTTCTGATTCAAATAAATAAAAAGTTCTACATCGGGTGTGACTAAGTAGATACACGCATGCCATAGTGTGGCACGGGGGAGTTATAATTGTGGCATGCGTCTTATTAAAAAGCTTAAAAAAATTGAAAAGAAAATAAAGAATTTTTTCCTTACAATTTTATTGAACTGTGGTTGTCTTAGACAAGAAACCCCTCAAAAATCCTTTTAAATTCACTTAATGGAATTGCAATAGAAACTTATAATGCAGAAAATACTTCTTCATTGTTATGTGTGTGTTGGTTTTCTACAGAAAGTGTGCACTTGCAAGATTTCGAAATTTGAGGGATCATGTCTTAAAATATCTGGAAGAAAAAAAAATTGCCCACTGAGTGTTTACAATTCAAGAATAAAGCAGGATTTAGCTTTTCTCACCGATATTATGTAACATTTAAATAATTTAAATTTAATATTACAAGGAAAAGATTGCATTTTTTCTACCCTAGTAGGTCGTATATTTCCTTTTGGGAACAAACTTTTGATATTTTTTGTCTCGAATTTGGAGATAAAAGATTAACATATTAATGTCCATTAATTAATCTACAAAAGTTAATAATGCTCCATACTAAGACAGATATACAAATTTAGTATCCATTCTGCAGTATTTTATCAATGTTAGGTTTGATTACTTTCAAGAAGATAAGAAATGCTGATCTTTTTACAAATCCTTTTTCAATTTTTCTGCGAGACGTTAATTGTTACCCACCTGAAATTCAAACTGAAATTGACCTACAAACCAAATTGCCTTGAAACAAAATTAATCACTTCGAAAAGCAAATATAAGAAACTTACTTCAACTGCCAATGATCTGACTTATGTTGAATTTTGGAAATTGGTCCCAACAAGCAATTTTCTAAATTAATATGATTTGGCTGTCAGATATTATTTTCTATGAACATAATAAAATCAAATATCTCTCAAAATTAATGTCCTTAATAACAAAAACAAATAACAACCTAATTTTGTTTGTATATTCAAGATAACTAATCCTAATATAAATGCCTTTATATAAAATAAAAAAAAAAAACGACAAATTTAAAAGCCATATTAAGGAAGTACTGGTAGTTTTATATTTATTTAGGATTAAATGTTTCAAGTTACTCATTTTTATTTTATTCATAACTTAACTCTGTACTTATAAGTACCAAACACTTCAAAATTACATAGAATAACCTCTTTTACGACTATTCTGATGGTATTTGGCAGGAGAACACTCTTTTAATTCCCCTCTCCCAGGGTAGATTTCAGCACGGGTTCCATAAGGAGTATTTTAGCGGAGAAGGAGCATAGTTTTGAAACAAAATTTCTGTTTTCAGCTGCCATTTTGATCAGATTGTTAAGACTCGTTTTTGTTCCGCAAAAGTAGTTAAAGTTAAAAGGTAATTGTTTTATTTGTGTATATATGTTAGTTAAGACCTGAGAAAACGATATGGCTATTTATTTTAAGTGAACATTGTATATAACTGATTTTATAGTTGAATAATTTTGTGGTACTTATTAACCCGCGATCACTCGCGCGGGGTGTTCTGTACACCCCAGCAACAAGAAAAGCCTCCTACAATTCTAAAAATAATGCGCAGAGCCACGATTTTTTATGTAGCTGCCCATTTTAGGTCATTTAACCTTCAGACCTGATGTAATCAATCTCGCTAGGACGATTGGAATGTAACGACCTTCAAAAGTTTATTTGGGGTGCTGAGAACACCCCGCGAGTGATTGAGTTATATTTTCGTACTCGAAGCATCTACGGAAAAGTACGTTTTACTCTTTCCGTTTACGTTTTTTTTTTTCAAATATATTAACATGCACGAATATTTTATTTAAAATTTCAATAAATGCGGTATAAAAATAATATAATTCTATAAAATATTTATAAAATACAATTTTTTTAAAAAAAATTTCAAAACGTTTTCTAGAAATTATGACAAAAACTCCATGAGAAAGGGAGAAATAGCGACTTTGTCGTCTATTAGATACTGTATCAACAGATTGACAAAATGAACTAAGTGGATTCGATAACTGCGTGATTTCGTAACCAAAGTTGGAGAGATGAAACTTGAAATCATAAATTTTTATAATACAGGTGGTGTTGATACCACTGATGAAATGTGCAGTATATATTATGTATCGCGAATATGTAACCTTTGGCCATTGCGAATATTTTATCATCTACTTAATACTGCAGGAATTAATGCTTCCTTTGTCTATCATTCGGTTCTTCCTGAAAATAAATGAGACATTCAATATTATTAGAGGAGATTAGAATGGATCTTGTGCAGCCACAGTGGGATATGAGATCGGATTTCCCAAACCTTAACAAAACATTCAAAAGAAGCTTTACTGACACAGAATATATTAAAAAGAGCATTAATCCCCCTAAAAAAGGGGTGTTGCACTGCTTGTCCACGGGTAAAAGATGTAGAAATTATTTGTTTTTGTCTTCAATGTAAGAAAAATATGTGCTTAAAGCATATGAATACAGTCTGCTCTGAATGTTTGAAAAATAATTAAAATATTTTTCTACTTTTTACTATCCTTATCATTAATTATAAAGTATATTTATTACTGGTATATACGTTTTACTTGTGGTTTATGAAAAAATATAAAATTGTGTACTTCAAAATGAAAATTTTGTAGGTTTAGTTTAAATTAATGCTAGTCTCACATTTGAATGCAATAAATTTAACAATTTTGTTTGTATAATACAAAAAACCTCTTATACTTCATAAATATATATCATAATTGACTTAAAATTTTTTATTATTTAAATACACGTGTTAAGAGAGAGAGTTTGGGGTGTTCTCTACACCCCGCGAGTGACGACGGTAGAAAAACAGGCGCGAGTGACCGCGGGTTAAGTACGCCAGTACACTGGATGTTAGAGAAAGCATTTCGTGTTCACTTTTCTTCCATGTAGTTTATTAATGTTTTTCGTTGTGTTTAGTTTCATTACTAAAATATAATAAAGTTATGCTTTTTGGCATTTTTTAAAGTCAAATTTGTTAGTTTTGCCTTTTTTTTTATAATTTTTTTAACATTTTCAAAAATTTTTGAAATTTGAATTTTTTGCCGCATAGTTAAAATAAATATTCGTTATCTATTATTTATTCAAAAATTAACATTTTAATTTCTTCACAAGTAACTGAGATTTAACAATAGTAAGAGGTTTTTAAGGAGCCTAATTTTTTACTCTGGTCTGATAAAAAGAAGCTCCGTCTTCTAGAGGCTTTGGACTTATTACAGAGTCTACAATCTGAATGCAATGATGCACTAACAGATGATTCTTTAGATGAAGAAGTCCCAGCAAATAATCTGCTGGAATTTTCATCAGACTCCCTGAAGAAGACGATCAAGAAACTGAACAAGATCCAGGATGCAGCAGATCATGTTAAGAAAATACAGTAATTCCTACTCTAGGATGCAGTACTTTAAAAAACACTCAATGGCAACCTCACTCAAAATACGCAACGTGTAATGTATTTTTGTATATTAATGAAAATAAAAACTTTTCATTTAATGTAATCAAATTAAGTTTATGTGTAAAAAACTTGATTTTATACAAAAAATAAATAAACAAATAAAAAAATTGGTATAATTTTATAATTTTCAAAAATAATTTTTTAAGCTTCACAATATTAGTGTTCTCTGGTTATTTAGCATTTTTAAGACTTAAAACGGAGTTAAAAAAGCCTTTTGTGTACTTACTGACAGTTCTTTAAAGTACACATTTAATTAATTAGCTGTAATGGATTAAATTCCCCAAAGTTGAGTGTTTTATTTATGTATACGCCTAAATTTTCATTGTAATGACTCAAAAAATATAAATAATGCGATAAAAATATTGCAGTAAATGACAATGCAGTAGATAAAGGGTTAGCAGTAAAACCTAAGTTTGTATTTTTGTCTTATTTTCTATATTATTTTCAAATTTCTACTACAAATTTTTATTAAAAGAAGTGCTATTAGCGTAAAAATCCCATAATAAACCTATAAATAATATTTTTTTCCCCTTTTCATATTTTTTGTTTGTTGGAAAAGTTGGAGAGAGAAAAAAAAAAGTGACACGCATAATATATATATTTCATATAATGGTACTCTTCCCAAAAAGGTTGCCCACCTTTGATCTACGTAGTCGTTGCTTGGTATTAGAGAAGTTCCTTATCGGTCCTACCTGTATGTATTGACACTTGATTGTTAAAGTTTGATGTATATAGTTAAAATCCTTCACAAATATAAGCTAAATTATTCAAGATGTCCTCTGCGTAGATTTCTGATAATATGTGATAAAATATAGTCCCAAAACTAGTCAACAGGGACAAAGGACCTCTTGAAAAGAGAGATATCATTATGTTGATTTCGATTAGCTATTATATGCGGCTAATGCCCCCTGTCTGACGTAGGCAGAACGAGGTCCACGAAATTCATCATGGCAAGGGGCTAGAAGTACGCCTGCCGTTGACCTTGAACATCATACAGGTGACAGTACGAATTAGCTCCGCGGAATTTCCCGAAGAGACGATAGATGGCGACGCCACCTATCTCTACCTACCCAATTTAGTCATGGAACTGAAGGGGAGGGAAATAATTCTCCAGTCCTCTGCACTTGTGATTCAGCCCAGCTATTATATACATTATGTTAGTCACCTGGGTTACATGCAGCAAGTTTTAAGTTGGATTGATATTCTACATCCAGATAGGTTATTTTAAAGTAATCATAATTAATTATGAGCAGTCTTATAAATATATTGACAGCCTTTATAAATTTTGCCTTTTGGGTGAAAAGCTGCTTAATACCGTTCTTTTAGCTTTCGCCAAAATGACCAGGTGTAGTTCTCGTCACTTGACAGAAGCTTAAAATTACGAGGTCTATTGCCAATAGCCCTAGTGCTGCTATATACAGACTGCCACCCTTGAAAATGACTAGATGAGGCTTTGATATCAATATTTAGCATTCCCGTGATATTCCCGGGTTGGAGTGTTCAAAAGTAACGCACCAAAAATTAATTTCTTCAACCCGGGGAAAAGTTTTATTTCTTATTTTATCAATCCAGTGGCAGTACCAGATTATTTATAACGTAATTGGAGATATTTGGTCTATTTTCAGGTAGCTCATTTTAAACGGCACGTATTTTTATACAATTTTTTTGAATAAAAAAATAGGCACTTTGACTGTTTTCTTAAAAATTATAAGATTGTTAAAGGGTTAAGAGTTATCTCTCTCTTTAGTCTATTCTTCGATAAAAATTGATTATTTTTTCCTGTATAAATCTTTTTTTAAATATTCCTTTTATACGTTATTCTTAACTGAAAATAATTGTCGAATATTACATTTCTCTATGCAAGAATATTTAATAAAAAGTTATGTAAATTCCACAAAGAGTTACTTTTTTTTGTTCACAAGTATATATAAAGAAAATACACCTAACTATTTTTTTTTTCAGTTCAAACATTATTTGAAAATAACAACGCAAATAAACTATTTTTATGAAAGCTCTCATACAACAAATTTCTAGTTAAATAAGTCTTTAAAAATAACACATTAAATATACAGCTTTAAAACAAATTATATTGTTTCATAAAATATTGAAATAAGTAATTGATTAACAATGAGTAAATACTTTACCAAAATTTCTATTATAATTTTACTCAGTTAGAAATAAAATAGTTATTATCAGCAGGCACGCCATTATTTGCATCCTAGACGAAGAAATAATCAATGTAGCGACATTTTGCAACAAAAATACTTTCTAAAATGAATTTTCTCAGTCATTCTTTCAATAAAAGTCACAAATCAAGTTAGTTTTTTAATTTTACTATTTCTAACGCTGAAACATTCCCAACAATTCTCGATTTCCGATTAGAAATCGCCAGATGGTGCCAGCCAACGAAATCATCTCGCATGATTTGTATTTCCTTCCTTTAAAGAAAAACGATATTTCTTACTAGATGCAATGAGTGAAATGGATCTTTTCAGAGTTGGAGAGTTGAGACATCCGTATTAAAGCAATCATTTGAAATTAAGGAACCGAATTTCAATTATGTTATAAATTTGGATATCCTTAAGAGAAAATATTGCTTATTATTTGCCATTGATAAGTAGAAAAGATTCACTCTCAATTATAGATTTCTAATTTTAAAATTGAAGTTAAATTAATGAAATTATTTTAAGTAATTTAAATTTAAATAACTTAAAATAATTTCCAAAACGTTTTATTTAAATTTATTCTAGTATGGTAACAAATTTTCTTTCAGGATGAGTGAAATAAAAAAACTAAATATATTAAAATAATACAGAGTCTATAAAGTAGATAATTATTTTAATCGAAATGTTTTGATTAAGTGAATATAAAATTAATCATTCAATTTCAAAATAAAAACTTGATCCTGAGAAGAGAAACATAATTATGAAACAAGGAAAACACTGATACAACATAAAACATTTTTGAATTGATTGTATTTCATATTATAAAAATTATTTACATGTCATTTCATGTAACCTCTTATAAAACTACACTTATACAGAAAATTTGCATGGTACAAAACTTCAGTACAAAATTACCCCGAACTTACGCGATAGGTGGAACTGAGTAATAACCGCGTAAGTCGCGCGCGCGCGGGGTATAGTTTCGCATATAAATACGTATAAATTATTTTTAGTTAGTACCGGAGACGAAAGAAAATAACAAGTTAGAGCAAAAAAATTCAATAAAATCCCAGATAATACAAATACAAAGTTGTAAACCGAAGTTATTTTGATGTAGAAAGTTTGATAAATTCGAACAAGTCGTCTGCCAGCTCAAAATTTCTTTCACCTCCAAAATTTCCTCGTAGCAAGCTAATATATTTTTTTATTCCTTGTTTTGTTGAAAAAATACTCTGTTCGTTCGAGTATGTATTTTCTAAAATTTATTACCCATTTTAATTAAACTGAGGCCTGACGTCAAATTACCAATCGTCATTTGATCGTCTGAGTGAACTGGGTCTAAAGACTCAAGTTCTTCAATGTGTTGCTTTTGCTCATGTATTCCTCTGAGCTCATCCATTGTCAGCTCCTGATTGTGGGAATTAAACAGTTCTTAAACCTCATCACTATCCACTTCTAAATTTATTTGTCTGGCAAGATTGACAACTTCTTTAATCAAATTACCAGTTTTATCAGGCTCTGGAACTGATTCCTGGGGGAAACAAACAAACAAACAAACAAAAAACCGAATCGACGAGATTTGAAAATCGCGGAAGTCGAGGTATTACTGTACATGAAAAAAAAAAAAAAAAAGACCACGGGTTTAAAATTACAATGAATTATCACTTAGTATTTTTTTTATTTCTTTCTCTCATTTGATTTGATTTTACTGTTTTGACACACCCGAGCTCACACCTCACTCTCCAAACTTCTGTACAAACACCAATGGGAGAATTTTCCGTCAGTAATACATAAAACGTATTTCCTGCAGCTAAAATCTTTTACTTGTAGCATAAAAAATTGCTTTTTAAGAACTCTGGTCCTTAAATACATTGTGTGACAGTGGATCTACTTTTTTATGAGGCTTTCATAACGTTACATGACAGTAAACGTTTGACGTATTAAATCTTATAGACACCCATGCTATCAAAATGAGTACAATTATATCTTTTTAAATGCTTACCTATTCTTTAAAAAGTATAAAAAATTCTGAACGCGATTGTTTAAGGTCATTTTTCTTATGAGAATCTATTGAAAGGGAACGAAAAGACATCTTTCAAAATTTAATAGTATTTCATTCTCCAAGATTCATTATTATATATCATCAAATTAAGTATCATTTAAAACACTCCAATTTGAACATCCAATTAAGTTACCACGCAAACGCCAAATTATTGTGTGATTTGTTTCATTTTTTTCTATCTTTATCATTTCCACTCGGGATCTAAATTACTTTTTCCCCTGATATTCAGTAAAAGTGTTGGATTATTCATGGAAGAATCCTAATAGAGTATTTTGTTTGGAAACGTTTTGGGTATGCTTCAGATACAAAGCTGAAAGAACAAAATAAATAACAGCCCATTATCATCATGAAGAATTGCATCATTACATTCCTTCATTAACTAAGTTATTTATGTAGGATTCATCAACATTAAAACTGCAAAAAAAAAGTATGATAAAAAGATATCCCAGCAAACAGATATATGTTTATTTGTTTCATTCATTACAGAAGCATCGTACAGGATGCATCAGTAATTCCTCCGGAATATTCTTTTATTTCTTCTAATCAATTTTTGAAATTTTGAAAAGAAATACAGCTGTATTTGTAGTGATGACGATACAGAATTAGTTCATGTGAAACGAAAGTATCACGTATTTCTCGAAATGAAACTTTATCTACGCTTAGTGAAGAACTTTCTTAGTATTTTAACTAAAAAGCTTACATTTACGTACTGATTTTTTCTAAATGCATAATGAAGGAATTTGGGAAGATAAAGATATTCCTATAAATTTTTATCGCAACGTGATCGCATAATTTAAATCTTACCGTTTTGCAGACATGCATGTTGTATTAACCGAAGTTGTGGAAGTTTGCACTCCCCCGTCCTAATCTGTTTATATCTTTAAAAACATCTCACCAAGATACATTTTAAATTGAATTTTTTGATATCAGGACATAACCTTAGTCATTCAAAAAAATATTCTGGCAATTTAAGATGTATTGAAGTCAGCTTGTTTAAATACTTTCTGATTACAGAAATAATTCAAATATTAGATTTGCTTGAATATTCTTTCTGCTTACTTTCAACATAACGAACAAGAAACTTTAAACATTTTTTGATTTAAATCATGTTTATACTGCATTATTTATGAAGTTCAAGAACTGTGTTGCAATAAGTTTTGGAAAAGATGTAACAATTCTGCTGGATTTGAATAATACATCTATTTATATCAACAAGCATTCACATTCATTTTATTTAAAGATCTTACAAATTGCTCTGAGAGAAAACTAACAGTTGATTTTAAATCAACTAACTTGCTTATCAACTGCTGTTGTTTCATTATATGTTTATTAATAATGTTAATTTATTGTGTGTACTATTTGTTGAACTTTGTGAACTTAACAGTGTGGAGTGTTTTAGGGTTTTAGCGTCAGTTCTGCTACAGTTTTTGTTACTTTCGGATATATTTTATTATTTCTTTTCTTATTTCAAAAATCTTGACTTATTATTTGATTGTTTTGAAGGCATTTTCCAAACCTTAATATGAACAAAAAGGTGAAAAAAGTCAAAGTGTATAATAGTCACGAACCATGTGTAAATAAATAAAAAAAACCGCAACAAACATTTTATGCTTGCAAATCATACTATGTAGTACTTTGCGTTTGTCCATGCTTCGAGATTTTCCACACTCAATCTTCATTTTAATTTTGCAATTTCTTTTTGTAAATAATCTTTGTCGTGATTTTTTTTATTAATTTGAATGTGTATTAATATGTTTTGTCAATGAAAATTTTGGAAAAAAATGAATAGTGCTTACGAAATTTATTTCCCAAGGTAAGTCATATTTTTTTATATAATTTCATGTAAATTAAAGGAAAAACGTTATTACATTCTAGTTTTAATGTAACTGACAACTTGTGTAATAATCTAAAGGGGTACCCCAAAAATTACGACATTAGGACTGAAATTTTATTATTTATGCTTTTTTTTCTTAAGTTAGGCTTAGTGACAAAAACGCCCCGTCCTGAAGGGAGTAGTCTTTACGCATTCACCCGGTTCCTAGCGAGCGGCTCGCAGAAAATCGCCCCGTCCTGAACAGGTTATTCGAAATAGAAATACATATTTTAATAAATCAGTTTAATTACAGTAAATCATTAATGGGAAGAAAAGAGTAAGTATCATGAAAGAAAAGTACAAAAGAGAAACAGGAACGAGAATCAAAACATTAGTAATCTAAGTTTCCATCTTAAATTTAAATTTGGGGAAATTGACTATTCTATATATAAATATGGGTATACATACATGAAGGAAAAGAAATATTGCAAAGTTAAAATGTATTTTCCGCTTTAATCTTCGTTTTTGTGTGAGTCAGTTTATTTATTAATATAAGTACATAAACTATTTTTAATAGTAGACAAATGTTAAATTAGATGATGGAGCAAATGACACAGATGTTAAGTGTTAAAATGATTAAAATGTTTTTCCATAATTCTTCATTTGTGAGACAGTTTATTCACTTTCGAAGAAAGATTAGACTTTACAAAGTTGCGTATTAAAAATTCTTTACGGAACAAATATACAATACACTAGAATATTTAAAATAATAAGAAGAAAAAATACATTACGAATTTCGATTTATCTATGTAGCTGTGAACTTTGCTTTGACCAGAGCTTTTTGCCTTTCAGAAACAATAGATCTGAAATGATTAACAAATAATACTTAAGCATATAAGTAATATTCAGTAACACTTCCATAAGTGTTATGTTTAAAATGTTTATGGAATCCTGTTTCTTCTCTAAAAATCCAAACAATTGTTATGACACCTTAACTTAAGTTAATCAAGTTTCAATGCATGACGGAGTTAGGAAAGAAATGATGTACTTAAAATACTTCTAGTATAAACTGGAAATAATTAAAGCTATAGGGTAAGCTTACGATTAGATATTTAGTAAGCATACTATTTCGTAAAACAAGAAGTGAAAACATTATATTTCTTGCATTGAATTTCACCTTACGAGTCACGTTGTACGTATTTACCAGCTTATGTGACAAAACGTGCTGCTGTCCTAACATATCACAATATCCCTTATTCTTACGTTCCCTCTTCAACTACTTTTAGTTAGATTTGAAGAATAGCGTCTAGACATACTTATATATGATGGATATAATGCCATATGAAAGTATCCCATTTTTTTTAACGATGTTATAATGCCCACTTAACCTATTACAGAATAATGCAATACTTTGAAAGACATGAACTTTGAATTTTCTAATGGAAGAACTTTCAGAAATCAAGAACATTCTTTTGGGATAGAACGAAATTATAAATTAATATGCAAATTAAGTATTTTTTAAGTTTCTTCTATATTTCGGAATATTAATTAGCAAGAAATATTTTTATCTTGCCTGGTATTTTACGCGTATTTGTTGGAAATTTTGATTTATCTTGCCATAACCGATTTATCGGTTTAAATATATATAATAGACTAACAAATCTTTGAAAAGTAATTATTCTGTACTCTTGCTACTATTTTCTAAAGATATATGTAAATATATATCTAAGTATAATTATAAAACTCTTGAAATAAATTTTCAGATGTGTGTGTTTAGTAAAAATGTGAAACTTTCATCACATGATTAAATGTAATGTTTTTTGAAGTTTTATAACTCTTTGTCACTCTCTAATCAGTATATTATAACAAATTTTGGTATTAGTCGAACACTTTTAATTCCTGCTTTTAACTAGGAAACAGATAGCGTAATTATTAACGTATTAGTTCAAGTAATTATTCTTTGAAATGTATTATATTATTTGAAAGGGTTCATATTAATTCAAAATTCAGATTTGTTTTTAATCTATCCCTATACTACGTTTAGAGATGGAAAATTATTTAAAAAGTAAACAAAGTGATGAAGTAAAAAAAAGTATATGTTATAAACATAAAAAATTAAGCTCTAAGAATATATTTTATGTGTTTAATATTTAAAAATTAAGAGATACCAACGGGGTTGTAATATTTAATTACTGTTATAAATATAAGTGTTAAATTAGTGATTATTTAAAAATAAATATGTAACAATTAAAATAAAATATAAATGATTATAATTTCAAAAATTTAAACTAGCTTATAGTCATTCCTTATGTGCATTTATTTGTCAAGCGTTAAGTTTAAAATTTGAAATATTCCAATGATTGAATATGCATTTTTGAAATAAACAACTATATCCTTACAAATGAATTCTCTCGAAAGCAAAGATAAATATAACCAAAAATTCATTCTCTTCTTACACAATTTCCCTGCTCTTTTTCTTCATTCTTTAATGAATTCTAAATGTATGCAATTTGATTCTTTTTTCTTTTAGTTTTGGCTCAATTTTCTGATTTGCGACCAAAAGTTTGTCATTTGCAATACACTCTCAAAAGGAATTTAATCAAACATTTTTGGAATTGAATATTTTATTTACTTTGCAGAATCCTGTTTTCCTATTCGTTTATTTTGTGGAATTTGCGTAACTAGAATATTTTAAATTTCAATGGCGGTTTTCTTGACGACAATTCTTAATTGAGTTATTTTAATGTTCTTTTTTCAAACTACAAGATAAATAATCTTGAACCAAGGTGATTGGAAACTTTTCTGATAAATTAAAATAGATTTTATGCAAACTTATAAAATATTTACTTTATTAGTTGGGTTTTATTTGACGAAAAAAACTTTTTTTTTTCATTTTTGCTGAGTAAAAAAATACTATTTTTTATAATCATTATTTATTTTATTTAATTACAGAGTAAAACCTTTTTCCAATTTCATCAGGCAAGGAAGTGGGATTTCCTTATTTCAAAAAGTCTTATTATGGACAAATATTATAAATTAAATTCTTAAATATATATAAGGCATTAAATAAAGTTATTTCTTTAAGAAACCTTTTAAAGTAGGGTAAATTATTCATTTTAAAAGCCGGTGATAAAAAGTTGTTTCCCATATTTTGATATGCTTTTAAATGTAAGTTCATTTAAAATAAATGTAGTTTTTCTAGTAGATGTTTCTTCAAACTTAGAATTAAGTAATAAATTTATAAGGGGGAGGGGGGGGGCTGATTTTTGTACTTTTTTTTGTGGAATCGTAGATGGAAAAGCAGCTTATAAGAGACGATAAGCAAATTGCTGGGACACCATGAGATACATCCTGACGTATAATTAAATGTAATATAAAATATACATACGTACAGTATTAGATTTCTTAAAGAAAATGTCATATATTAAGGTATCCGACTACGTTCGGAACCGTGATTTTAAAAAAGCGCATAAATGGATAATTTTCATGATATTTAGTGTCACTTAGATTAGAATACATGTATAAAATTGTTTTAAGGACACACACACACATTTTGACAAAAAAAATTATTTAAATACAATATTTCGGCAAAAAATTAACTTAGAATAAACTTTTTTAAAATGTTCTCCTTTCGTGAAAAATGCTTCTATAGTAATAATATTTTGCCTGTATATAGCTCAGACCTCTGTTCAGAGGCTCAACTATGATCTTTGAAACATTCACATTATTTTTAGAGTTACAACCATTTGAAATAATTATCGTCGTTTTTTTTTCTTAAAATTTCTCCCCTCTCTGTTCTCGTAAAACATGGATAAACCCCCTTCTAAGTTATATATTTCAAAATTTCTAGTTGAGCCTTTGTACAGAGGTTTGAGCTATATACAGGCACAATATTTTCATAATAGAAGCATTTTTCACAAAAGGAGAATATTTTGAAAATGGGTAATTCTATGTTCATTTTTTGTCAAAATATTGTACTTAAATATTTTTTTATTGAAATATTATTCTTAAAAAACAATTTTATATACATCTTCCAATCTAAGTGACACTAAATATCATAAATATTATCCATTTATACGCTTTTGCAAAATCACGGTTCCGAACGTAGTCGGATACCTTAATATTATATAAACATGTGAACGGAATAAATACTTGGTAGAAATTCCGATTATTGTGCATGAACAAAATACGTAAAAAGCGATGTCGATGGGGATATTTATCACTGATTTATTTACTACCATTAAGTTTTTATCATTTATCTATTTTATTAATATATATCTTTATCTGTTATACTTACGTATATATATAATTCTATTAATATAGTCTACAGTGCGTGTATACGTTTTTTTGCCATTTAATTGCATATAGATCACACACTATTGTAAAATTCAATACAGTCATTTAATGTTGCAATGGGTTTTCTAAACGCTCCCGTCAGGCTAATGATCATAACTGGTGCTTATTTTTACTGCGAAATTTCTTTTTACCGAAATCTTGAACATTGAATTTCATTTGTTAAACTGCCTTAAATATGTCTTTTTTGTTGAATTATATATGTAAAAGTAATTAAGGATTTATAATTAAGTATTTTGTCATATTTAAAATAGTTTCTGCAATTTCTCTTGGTACTTGAAAGGCATGGACAGCCATGTATGTTGTAAAAATTTGAAATTCCCTCATCTTTTCATAGAATAGCAATGAAATGATTCCCATATAGTGGTTTAAGTCAATGAATTTATTCATCAAATTATCTGTGAAACAGTTTAGTCGAGAAACTTTCCTGCTATCTAGAAAGTCAAAGGAAAATTTCAGATAGACTTATACAGCTCAATTTTTCAACTTCTCTACCAATTTTCTCCTCAGCGAGTTGAGGCACCTGTAATTTCCCTTTTAATTGAGTTAAAATCTTTTCCAAACTTTCCTCTGAACTTTTTACAAAACTATAGGAAAAGTTGAGACTGTTCTTTTTTTAACTCTTTCTTCACTTTTGTTACACTACACATATTACATCTACGTTTGTGAATTCAATTACTAAATTCTTAACGGTATGTTTCATTAATTTTTAGTCTTAATTTATTAATCGAATTATAAATAATAACACACTAAATCACCAAATGTTATTTCAAACCTACGTGCATTTTGCGTCATTTTGCTTTTCACGTTAGTGGTATAGCCTCTGACATATTTTTGAGTATTTATGTACAGAATCACACTGTTTATACTATGTTTTGATATCCAATTCTATTTAGTCTCTTCTGAAATTTGATTTAAAAATGATCTTTGAAACAACTATTTTTTCTATACAATCTAATTTAGGAAATACACAAATGGTAGCTTTATGAATGTACTTGTAAAATAGAAATAGAAAACAGAGCAACTAATTATCTGAATGAATTACTATTAAAGTTATTTGAAAAAGATATACTTGCCTTTTTATTCTGATAGGAATCCCTTTCAAATTCAGTAATGAGGTAATTGGCTTTTATTAATTTTTTCCTCTGTCTTTCTTAAAACGGAATACCAAGCTTGGTTTTTTACTACGATTTCATAAAATAGGTAGGATATAGTTTCTTAAAAAAAAGATCTTATCAAAAAGAAAAGATTATATTCATCATATTTTTTTTATCTTTTAACATTATAAAAATTAAAAACTAAAATAACCAGATCAATTATTTAGCTGAAATAAAATGAAAAAGTACGGATAACTTATTACCAACCTACGCATGAAGAAAGTTACTAAGATAGGTATGATCTAAACCAGAGGTTTCCAAAATTTTTTGTCTCATAGACCCCTTGCTATGTTTTTCGGTTTGGGGTAGACCCCTGCTACGAAATATTAAATATTTGCCAATTTATCGACTTAAATATCTTTTTGACAGCTGGTACTACTACTGTGACTTTAAAAGAATTAAATTTCTAACTAATGAAATATAGAGTTTAAAAAATTTAAGAAGTACATGTTAATTAATTAAATTAAATTTTAATTATTAAATAAAATGATTGTTACACAAAATAACTGAACAACAAACAAAAACTTTTAATAGGAGAAATGAATCTGATGCTTTAATAAAAATTTTTGAACATTTAATATCAATCTTGTCAAAAGAGTTTAACCTTAAATCTCCTTTGTTACGTGTGTCCAGTTTTTTGTTAGTTTAGTCCAGTTTTTAGGAATCCCCTTTTATCAAAAAAACATTATTTAATTTATTATCTATAGTACTGAAAAGAATATCAAGACCATCCGTACTATATATGTATTGCTTATTTTGTACAGCTAGGTGCAGACAATTAGGATAAGTATTAACATTACTAATATATTCATTATTTTTACCAAAAACAACTAAATGATACATACATCTAAAAATATAGAAATCATTTTTATTAATATAACTAATTAAAAAACGTAAAATGTTTATATATATATATATTTCGAATGTGATTGATGGATGTTTATCTTTTATTTGTAGAGAATTAGACTATATATATATATATATATACAGTCAAACCTCTATTTTGCGAACTTTTTCCTGGAACCAAGAGCTTTTAATTATTTTTTTTCGTAAAATAACCTCCAAATAGAGTGAAGGGCTTCTTCTATTTAACGAATTTTTTCTCTTCTGATCCCATTTTATTAAAATTCTTTTTGTTTAAAAATTGTTTGGGGACATTGCATATTATTCTCTCTTTTAATGCATTTCATGGGAATCATTGACTTTGAACTGGTTTTACCACATGTCAAACTCACCTAGAACAATGAAATTTCCGCAATTTTTCAGAAACAAAAACTCAAATAAAATTAGTAGAATTCATCAGTAATTAAATGTAAGGTCGCATGTGGTAGTGTATGCTTAAAATTACCGGTTACAAAGTAATGTACGTTTAAAATTACTTGCAGGCTTAAAATGAGAAAAAAAAAACGTCGTTAAACAATTCATTAATTTTATTATAAAACTGTTTATTTTTAAAGTTGAAAATACAGTGTATTTCTGTACAATGTTCTTTTTTCTGTTTTCCTTGTAGATTTCTTTTTGATGTGTAAGATATACACTCATGGACACAAAAATTAGCGCACCAAGAAATAAGTGCGGGATCGTAACGAAACTTAGCATGAAGGTACATGTCGGGGAGATATGCAAATGATTAGAAATGCAGCATGATTGCGCATTACGTATAGCCGATAGAGGGCGTTTAACGTCGTTCTCCGTGGAGTATAAAACAGGTAACCAAAGCTTGTTTAAGTGTGCTCAATCGCTTACAAAGGAAGACCTGAGGTAGACATGCCATTACGCAGTTTTTGAAGACAATATGAGCAGCTGTCACAGTTTGAGAGGGAGAGAATCATCGGCATGATGGAAGCTGGGTGGTCAGCTAGGCGAGTAGTTCGTCAATTAGGTCAGACTGGTTGTGTTGTGAGGAGGTGTTGGGACCATGGATCCGAGAGATGTCATTTACACGACGACCAGGCTCAGGGTACCCTCGACAGACCAGTCATCGAGAAGACCGAAACATCGTAAGAAATGCACGCGTACAGCCAACTACTTCATCGGCCGCTATCCAGGCGCAGGTAGCACCTTCACTAGGGGCCCCTGTGTCTTCTCGAACCATATAAAGGCGCCTGGATCATGGCGCCCATTACGTGTGATGCCCTTGACGCCCATCCATCGACGCCTCCGTTTGGAGTGGTGCCACGCACGAGAAAACTGGACAGCAGCGGAATGGAACCAGGTCGTTTTTACAGACAAATCCAGATTCAATCTCAACAGTGATGACAATCGTGTTCGTGTGTAGAGACCCAGAGGTGAACGCCTCAATCCTGCCATTCACTTTTGACACACCACTCCCACAGCTGGTGTGAAGGTATGGGGTGTCATTCCCTACAATACATGATCACCCCTGGCATTGATCCGTGGCACTATGACAGCCCAGCGGTATGTCCCTGACATCCTGCAACCACATATGTTGCCACTCATGCAATGGCTCTCAGGAGCCCTTTTTCAACAAGACAATGCTTGTCCTCACACGGCAAGGTTTTCACAAGACTGTCTCTGCACTGTTACTACCCTTAATTGACCTGCCCGATCTCCAGATTTGTCTCCAATCGAGCGTATCTGGGATCATTTGTAACGGCGAGTTGGGCATCTCACGAGTTTGTACGAACTAAAGGAAAGGTTACAGCAAATATGGAACGAAATGTCTCAAAACATCATACAAACTTGTATGCCTCAATGCCCGATCGTTTCGCATCATGCATTCGCGCTAGAGGGGGTTCAACTGGGTAGTAAATCCTCCATTCTTTTTCCTTTTTAACTGAAATAAATTATCCTTTTTCTTTGATTTTCTAATTATTTACTTATATCAAAGTAATATTACGTATGTAAAATTTCGTTTCATTTTGACGTCTCCTTCTTGGTGAGCTATTTTTTTTTGTCCATGAGTGTATAAAACAAATAAACCTTAATTTACCAAAAAATGAAAGATTATTTTTTTATTAATATCTAATGTTACTGAAATTAAAATGTATTTTATGTGGTTTCTAAAGTATATTGAAAGATGAATCTCTATTTAACGAATTTCCACATAACGAACTTCTTTTCGGGATTTAGCGACTTCGTTAAATAGATGTCCGACTGTATATCCATTATTTTCAATAAGATTTCGCTCAGTACTGTAAACAGAAAGGGGAAAGGTTGGCTTACTTCAAAACTTGTTAAAACCCACTTTTATATAAATTATTTTATATAGACTGTGTCCTAAGAGTCGACAATATTTATAATAATGCAGCATCCATAATCATTAAAATTCCAATATCTAAATTTTAAGTTTCATTTATCTTGAATGTTCTATTGATTTCTGTCTCTACAGAAGAGAATAATTACCTGTATAAATACATATGTACTGGGTTAATACAGGCGTACTTGTTGAAAAATAGACATCTTCTGAAATGCAGAATAGATAGATAATTATCTTCAAAGCATAGAATAGACAATACATGGAAGGTTTTCAGGTTAATACTGAGAAGCATCAATTTCTGGTTGATTAATTCCTTGATTGTTTATTAAAGTCATATTATGAGCAAAACAAAAACTATTATCAATGGGCTGCTTAAGTTTGAACCTTGGTCAATTGAGGAGGTTGACAGCTGAGCTGGCATTCCATTTTACAAACACCCACACCACGCCACGCGAGGACTTTGATCCTTGACAGATTTAACATGCATCAGTTGCTCTACATAGCCTGTTTTTAGACTATACATTTAAAAATAACTATAAATTATTAAACTTCTTGTATGAATAATGAATGAACAAATAAAAATCGTCACACAGAGTCCAGGTGTCTCCCTCTGGGGAGGGAACTGGGTGTCAAAATTACAATGTGGCAATTGATATCCACTTATAGGGTGCCACACTAAAAATGGATAGCAGCTGCCGGAGAATGTACTAGGTGTGTATTGGTAATTAACTATCAGCAACCCCATTAGAAAGAAAGAAAAATATTTGAAATTTCTTCAATATCTCATATTCCATGTAAGTGAAAGAAAGGCTATTTTATTTCAGAAGTCGTGAATCGTTGGAATTGCACTCCCAGGACAGAAGGTATACAATAAGATATTTTTCATAGGAAGTATCAATGTTTGATATTTTTAATAATTCTGATAACTTCTCAATAAGTTTTAGAATTTTGTAGAGAGTTTTTTAAGTACGTGCTATACATGCACACACAAAACCTTCCTCCAAATTTTGAAGATTTAACAAAAGTGTTATTTGAATTCTATTTTTTACCAACTATTGAAAGTACTCATTACTATGATAGATTTGAATATAAAATATAATTCAATTTTAACTTAACAGTAAAACTGAATGAAATGCGTGTATTATTTCGAATAATTTAAATTTAATTAAAGATTCAATTTTTATGATTTTCAAAAAAATTAAATTGAAAAATTATTAAAAAATTCTTTTTTTAAAAAAAAAAAATTAGACGTGGGTATAAAACCCAACTTTGTATCTGCATGTATACTTTAAAAACTATACCGGAAAATATATTTCAAAAGATTTTTTAACATAATTTCGGAAATATGTATATAATTAAATCTGTATAAGTGAACGCGCGCGCGCGCGTGCGTCAATGTTACTTTCATATATGATTACGGATGCATTTAAATGAATCCAGAACCAAAAGACGTTATGTACGAGTTCAATTTCTCGGAGAGAAAGAAAAGTCTCTTATGAATTGCTTGTTTTTTCCCCTTCTAAAAACAGAATGAAGGTTTCATTTTAATAATTTAGAAGTAGAATTTTTTCCATAAAACACACGTTCTCTTCTCGCGTCCCGGTCTGAATAAAATTGTAAAACATTTTTCTGTCCCCCCTTAACATAAGATGACTTTGACAGTAATAGCGAAATAAATGTAGCCCACGGTTGAACCAGCGGTCGAGGGTGAAGAGGCGAGGTTTGTGAGTATAACTCTTGATATATTTACTACTCCTCATTAGCCCGAGTTTATAATATGCAGCCCAATAAAAATGAAAATACAAAGAAAGCGGCGGCAATTATTTCGCTCTTCTTCTTGAGTTCCAGGGACTCGAAACACAAAACCATCTGGTAGAATTTTAAGTGTACGAATTTTCTTTTTTCTTTCCAGAACTCGCTTGTCTAAATGTATTATTTCATGGTCTCTTGAGTTTCCAATCAAGCATTTTTCCTCTTTGGCCTGTGTTTTATTACTGCACCCATTTTTTTCTATTTCTAGAAATTCCTCCGAAAAGAATTGTTTGAATTTGTGCGAGTATTTGTCATTTAGGTTATTTTTTCTACTAGTTGAGAACTTTTCTAACATTTTTATTGATTTACTTTCTTTGTGTTTGGATACATATACAACGAAACGGATCACAGTTTTAAGTTTATAACTGGTCTCCATAAAGCCTTATTTTCGTTCCGCTTGCCTTATTTTCGTTCTGCATTAAAATTAATAAATCTAATAAATAAGCTTGTTGGTCATAATCCACTTTGGAGTCTATAAAAGATTTTTTTTCCCTTATTCACTCCATATTTAGTGGAATTTATAGAATTCGACGCTCCTATTCTTCTAATCTTAAGAAATAAAATAATCCTGATACATTTAGGACAGTGCTTCTCAAAGTTTCAGTCTTTGCGACCCAATATTCTATCATAATTTTTATCACGGCCCCCTCCATACAATAACAATGTATTGAATTCAGTTGTACAAAACCTACAATACGACTATAGACTCTTAGGTGCCGCCGGCGTATATAATCGTCTCCCTCAGTCATTGCGTTAATTGCCCCTGACGCATATATACGTCTTTCCGAAGTAGGATATTTTCAGTGAACTGCTATCCATAAAATTATTCCGAAGGCTTTGGAATGCAATAAAACGACCTTTACAGGGTTTGCGGAGGATTTACTTATATCAGAGAATTTGCTTATTTATTCCTTTTATCTTCCTCCCCCAATACATCGTATACGCGCGCCTATGAATCACGTAACTTTAATTCAGCTGTTAAGGGGATAATAATACACCATACAAATTATCAAGATAAGTGTTAATTTATGTATATAATTGTATATATGACAAGCCCACACGGGATCATTGGTATTTAATAATGTTGTTCTTAATTTAGTATTGTTAAATTAACTATTAAATACATTATGCAGTACTGATACATTTTTATGTGTGTTATATCGGTGTAAACGTGTTTTTTATTATGCCAGAATGTATTTTGTTTGTTTACTTCCAGTAAATTAATAATTTTTTAAAAAAAATAATCTTTTGTTTTCGACTTTTCAATATGCTCACGCCACCCTCGTAAAGTTATCCCGCCCCCCTAGTAGGGGCACCCCACAGTTTGAGAAACGCTGATTTAGTAAATAGTTGTTATATTTTTTGTATTTTCTCAAAGTAAACAATAAAGTACATCTTTTTAAAAAACTTTTTACATAATCAAAGGTTTAATAAGCTTACAATTAAGCGATCATGCTTGTACATTATTTTCTTCAGGTTTGTATAACATCAAAATATTTATGTCTTGTTACAAGGAGTAAATATGTTTGAAGAAACATAAATTAGTTTTTATCGTACTCTATCTTGAATGGATAATTTTATTATGAACATATTAATTCATTCGAGATGCTAATATTTGTCTTACCTTTTACTTCTCTCTTTTTTTATGAGGCATCTGATTGCATTTTGGTTCTTAGGGATATTCTTCGGAAAAATTAATCACAATTCGCTTAAACTCCAGAGGGAAATCTAAACTTTCAAATAAATGTAGTTTTATATAAATTAAAATACCTTTTCTTACATAAAGTTTTTATCACTGTAAATTGTCCATGGTAATATTTCCTGCAAAACGAAAACACTTTTGAAATAGGTGAATTGCAGAAGGTCAGTCAATGTGATACCTAAATAATTACATTTCATTAAGAAAATACAAGACATTTAACGAATTACTGCAGTTCTGAAGGGGAAAAAAATAACATGCTATCTTTAGCAGATGGTGTTATGCTATTTATGCTATAATATGCTACTTTTTTAAAATCTTAGCACATTTTTAAAAAAACATAAAATAAAGTATTTGTTATGAAATTATGAAATTGTTTGAGAAAACTAACACATTGTGCATCATATCAAAACCATTATAAGACGGGAGGGAAGGAATAAATGAGTATTAACGTCACTCTATGAAAATACACTAAGGCTATAACAACAGATTTTTTAATTTCGACCCATGGTCAAGTGACTAGGAGATACCCGTGCTGGTACTGCACTCTCCAAATTTACACGTTACTCCAACATGAGTACATTCAGCTTTGACAGGTTTTTCGTGAATCAGTCCTCCCATATGGCCGGTTTTCAATGGCACGAGGATTCAAATCCACCAATCGACAGGATAAACGTCGGAAGTGAGTAAATGAACTCTCGGTTAGCGGGGTCACGATAAGTGGGCAGAATAAATATACAATGTAATCTTTAGAAAATATGGATGGGTAAAGCGTACAAGGACTCAAGTGGGTGCCAAGCCGGTCTATTCCATTGCAAGTATGGGTTAAAATGCCTTCCTTAGAGGTGGCTGCGGTAGCCGAGTGGTCAAGGTATAGGATCTTGTCTGGCCTTGTCACGAGTTCTAGTCCAGTACCACTAAAGACCCTCCATGTGGGAAAGCGATACACGTTAAATCTCTCGAGAGTTCAAACGTTCTCCCGTTGGTGTGGTGTGGTAGTTAGGAGAGGGGGTGCCACTTCAGGTGTCGTCCACGTCACTTGACCAAGGTTCAAAATTACGTGGTCCGTCGCCAAAAACCCTCGTGTCGCTGAACAGTGCCACGTTAATATTCACTCACTTACTTGCCTTCCTTAGAGATGAGAGGTTTCATGGCTTCGGGACTTACGGCATGGAAAGCGCAACAATTATGGTGGGGGGCTGGAAGAAGGCCCTGCTTCGGCGTTAGGGGTATATATATATTTCATTCCTGAGACTCATGAAAAAAATCATTAATGGGATCCATTAACTCCGTAGTAAGTTACCATGAATATCTTTAAATGATGTCAAAATAGTTCAATAACTTTTGTTTGGTTATGGCAAGGCCTAAAGTCCCACAGTCTCCGGGCCCAATTTTCAATCTGGTGTGCCCATAGTCTAAGATATAGAAGATGGTGTTTTAGATTCGTGGTCTTCCTATAACTCTTCCTATACCTTCCATGACCCATTACCAACACCGACCAACTACCATATCTGTCCAACGTAGGTGAAGGCCGATACGTTTGTTCAACCAACCTGCTTCTCTGACGCCCCCTCTCAAAGTGCGATAATTGTCCGTACTGTTGCTGGTTACAACTCCAAGACATCTCCAGTTACAGTACAGTCCTTCCACAAGTCAACAGATTTGTTTGAACAATCATATGGCACAAGCAATCATGCTTTTAAACTCTCCCAGCTGCGTATCTCATATGCCCTTAGAGCACTTCCCCTTGTTTTGTTGGAGTCGAAATTTTAATCATTTGCATATCCCTTACCAGACTGCATTCCTAAAACGTTTCATGATAGCAGCTGAATTTTTTCTGGGTGTACATATTTTTGTGACAGAGTCAAATCTATCATTATACCTTAGTTAATTACTCTTAAAAAGCAATTCTGATTTTGCAAAATATATGCAATTCAAAGGGAACTTACAAGGCAATTAAAAAAAATGTATCCTAGAAATCAGAAAAATGCCCCGTTTAAAAAATTAAAAAGAAATTCAATCCAGATTGAGAAGCTGCAATATACTTTAAAATTAAAGAAAATATATAGATGAATTCTTGTGCATATTTTTAAATTACTGTATGCCACTGACTTACAAATTAGGCTCATAAACTCAGAGTTTAAAAAAATCTAAGTAATTGGAGAAATTATGTCAGTAAAACTCTATATTTAATCAGGAATCAATTTACTTATATTCCTTACATAAAGGAAAAACGAAAAGCAATTTAATTGAACAAAAATAAATTTTACAAAAATATTCCTATGTCTATTAAGAAGGTAATTGTGTTAGTTTTTTTTTTTATTTCTTTGTGTAATTAAATATATTCACACTTCTGTTAGACTTTACAAATAAAATAGCTTGTCGAAAAGCTTTTACAAATATATTCTTACAAAGCATTTCCTAAAAATTTTCAAATTTAAACTCTCTATAAATTTTTATTTACAAAAGAATTACAAGTACTTTGGGGACAAACTCAAATAAATTTAATTGAAATAAAAAGCAATGTTATATTTTACTTTATACGAAAGTATTACAACTAAATAGCATCGAGAAAAACATTTAGTGTATAAGGTTCTTATAAAAAAGTAGTTTGCTCTAAAATACTATATAAAATAATGCATTAACATTTACTTTTATCCAAAGCTATATAATAGAAATAAGTATATATAACTATTGTTATATAACTAAAAGATATAACCAAAAAAAGGTTCACAAGGGTATAGTTACAGGAAGCTTTATGTACTTTTGTCGATACATTAAACAATTTACAACAAAATATCTATTCTCTAATAAGAGTAAAAATAAACTAGTTAATTAAGTAAAACTATGTAATTTGTAGCAAAAGTAAATATTTACTTTCGAAGAATAGCAATTATTTTTAAATCTTATTTAGTCAAATAATTGTAACTTGATAAGTTTTGTCTCGATCAATGCTTTTTAATTAGCGATACAATTAATTTCTAGTGCATATGTAAGCATAATTGTCTAACATAATTCTAACTTTAAAAAATTGGAATAAGTACATCTCTACATAATACAAAACTGTTCCTAAGTAATACTCAGAAATTTTGAAAAAAAAATTCTGCAACTATTTCATATTAATATGTAGAGACTATCTTATATGGAAACTGTACCCAATTTCCAAAATTCAAAAAAAAAAAAATTGTTGCCTTCTTTCTACATTGAAGAATAACTGAAGACAACTTGCTTTCGACAGTTTTGATGTGGGTGACTATATAAATGGAATAGCAAATTCATAAAACTTTAACCAAAATCTTATAAAGAATTATACGACAGGAATTTGTAATTTTTAAATGCATTTACTATGCAAATATCACACTAATTATCTCCAACTGTTTCTCAAATTAAAATAACAATTAAGTCAACTTTGTTTCGTTACATATTCACATCGTTTCCAAACGTATTGATATACTTGAATATATATCTTGAGGGCCTTAAAAGTGATACAACAGGAAGGAAAAAAATAAATATAAAATTATAATTATTGTATATATATATACAGTATACAAAGGAATGAAGACATTATATAAACTGAACACAGCGTGAAGAATTCAGTATTCAGAGCTGTAGCCTTTGACAGCATTAACGATTTTGATACAGATGGGCATTGATTCGCACTGATTTTGGATAGCTGGATCATTCCCCATAGCTTCTATTTTGTGCTAGAATTCATAAATAGTACAGGCTGACGAATGGTGGCATAGTAATCTCTTGGTACCCCATACAATCACTTCAGGTGCTGGGACTCCTGCGAAGGTAATGAATAAAATCTGAGAGATTTATTTTTTCTTGTCCTACACACAAGGATACGTCTATCTGTATGCTGTAAGGAGAACTGGGTTCGTCTGAATTGATAATATAAAGATATTCCTGCGTTCATGATTTTCATCAATCGACCTCTGTAAGTTCGCCTGTATGCTGCAGTATCAAGGGAAACAATTGTCGCCGTGTAAGAGTCTGTGATGCTGTACACATTATCACATTGTAGTTTGAACTTTAATAGTGCTTTTCAATGTATCGTATGGGCAATTCGAAAAGAAATCAATATTTAATGTATGAATCGAAGGTTTAAAAACCTACTCTAGCACGGATCATACGATATTATACTGCCTGCCAGAGAAAACACAATACCAGGAGGTTGTAAGATTATGCAAGTTTCAAGTAACGCGTTGTTCAATTAATGCTTATAATCTGAGTTGAAAGTTTGTCATGTGTTTAGCTAACGAGATAAAAGAGAAGGAAAAGCTAGATGAATCAACAATTATTCCAATGTGTTACCGAGAAATTCCCTTTTTTAGTTGTTTATAATCTCAGAAAACATTAGTAGTTGAAGAGATACATATTGACGACGAAGCAACTAGTTTCGACAACTGGATGTGTTTGTGAAGGGTTTAAACTTATGCATACGAAAGGTAAGTGCACCGTCGATTGTACTGTGGCTGAAACATGTCCACGTGCATCTGCTGTTTAAAGGATGTGAAAAAGGCTATGTGCGACGTGAGATGTGGATCATACTAGGAATACTCTTGCATCTAGTTAGACGTCAGAGCGTTTGGAAAGAATCATCCAAAGATAAGTGAGAGCAGCTCCACAATCAAAGTTGAATGGTAAATACATTGAAAAGCAACATGGAATCACGTAGGAAAAACTTCCCATGCATTCATTAAATGAATTGCACATTTTCAAAAGGTCTCATGCTTCCTTTTTATAATAAAGTATGAATCCACTAATAAACATACAATGAGCCTGTCTCTGACTGAAAACGTTTGCAAAATCACATTTGAAATATCAAAAGTATTTTATTCATAGGAAATTTTGAACGTCAAACATAGATGAATGATATCAGACTTAATTTTTCAAAAAAATGGGAAAATATTCGAGATTAAGCTCCAGACTCAAAGAAAATCGCTTTCGTTTTTAAATTTTTAAAGCACGCTTACGGTTTCACTGGTATAAAAGTGACGCCCTGGGAATCAAACTTTTCCAAATAGATAGAAACCCGATGCTTCTTAAGTATAGGAATAAAACTTTGAACTGAACACTCCAGGGGCATGAGTGGAAATTTCTCTTTCAAGAAATAGAGTGGAGTTTCACAGAGGTAAGTTTTATTTTTTTATGCAGGTTTTTGCAACGGTAGAGAGAAAGAAAGCTGGTCTTTTGTAGAACGATTCTTCCGCGTTGAAAATTTAAAAGAAATGCTCCAGACTATTTCATCTCAATCATGTCAGTAAAGTTTTTTTGTTATTAGTTTAAGAAAAACGTATGTTGCTTTCTTGTTGAGCAACCGTGCATAGTTTTGCATGCTTGTATCATTTATTTAAGTTTGAATGGATGATACGTCTCTTTTTATGAAACGTAGCATCATTACCGAAATTGTGTGTAGAAAAATGCAGGAATTGTCATATCAGTTGGAAGAAACTCAGGTTTAGAATGTAATGCCTTTTGAACGCTGATTTGGCATTGTTATTTTCTTGAAAAAGGATTTCTGTGTTTGGATACGAATCCAAATAACAGAAATTCTCTACATATTGGATTTTCCTCCTTATAACAATGGTTTTCCTTTCACTGAATAGAAAATGCTGAATTGAATTGGCTAATATAAAATTTTTTGAGCTCTTGACAGTAGGAAAATGAGAAAATATTTACAAAAAGGATACCATTAGTTTCAAGTGAAAAAACGATTCATCTTAAGAGCACAGTTTCTGATTATTTTTTTTTTCTTGTAAAGCATTTGAAATAAAGTTGCTCTCTGTAACCAAATTTTTACAAAACTGTTACGTTGACTATGAAGGATATTTCAATATATGTATTTGTTTGTAATAGTATTATAATACAACATAACAGTGTTAATAATATACAAAGTATTTTTTGTAGTATTTTATTTGTAAAAAATAATACAATAATATACTCAAAATTAAAGATGAATATATTAGTATAACACTCATTCTGAAATACAAAACAATATAACAATATTTAACAAGATCATGGAACTTCCTTTTTGTTTAATTTGAGAATTAAAAATAAGTTATTTTATTACGTAAAATTAGAGAGCAGCAACTCTTGAATTAAATATTTTGGCTGAAAATCTTACTATCAAATTTTAAAATTTTAAATTACTTAAATTTCTATAATTTTCACATGTTTTAAATGAAAACTTCATATTCCTTCTTTAGTAAGTTTCCAAGAAAAAACAATCGGTATAACATGAGAATTAAATTTGGCTTTTCCTTTTGTAAATTACTTTAAAAAGGAATTCTATGATATTATTATGTATTATTTGCAAATTTCTTAACGCATGTTACACACCTAGATTTAAAGTGATTCTATGTAATTACTTCTTTACAAAACTCTAAAAATTAGCAACAAAATTATATTACTTAGTTTAAAGCTTCTTTATTCCCAAAAATAATGTAATAAATGAACATAAACTGTGTGTTTCAACATTTTTAAAAAAATGCTATGAAGAAAGGGAAAATGGGGGGGGGGCAAAAAAAGTCAATAGTTTTTTGAAATAAATGTGTTCTTTCTTCGGGCTTATTTGAAGGAAAAACTTTGAAAATAGTAAAAGTCTAAAACATTGTACTGGACAAATAATCTGCCAGTTTTACAGTTCAGGCCCATTTAAGTACAGTTGGTTACCATGAAACCTCGTGCTCTCATGAGGATGTTCTTGATTAGTTCTTGTTACTCTAGGTTTTGCATGATTATAAATCAGCGTGGCCTAATTGATTGGTTCTAATCTCATTGGGGTAACAGATATTCTCTTGAGAATCATGCATTCATTTTTTTCATCTAATGCAAAAAGAAGAATCTCGACTTTTTTTGGAAATGCTTTGAAATGGGTGATTTTGCTAATTCTAAGTTATTCTTTGGAATAAAAGAAACACATGTTTTCAAGCAATTGAAAATATCTTGTTGCCTTAGTTTTGTAAAAATACTGACATTATGAGGAAACATATTTTACTTATTACCTTTCATTCCATTTTTTTTGAACGCTTTATTTTATCGAATGTTAACATTTTGAAATAGTACACTTATAAAATAGATTTATAAAAATAAACTAACTAAATTGGAGTATAGTTAATGTAGAAAAGTAAACTAAACGACAATATTCTTGTTTTGTGTTGGACTGCTGTACATGAATATTGTTTATTTTATACTACGAGGAAATTAATTTACAATTACTTTTTGTAATATAAGAAAATTTTTAATTTTTGAGCAAGGGTAATGATAGGTTCTACGTTAGAGGAACTTAAGTTCTATATATTAGACTTTTACTAAACAAAAAGATGGAAATTACCCTTTATTTAGATATTTAAATAGATTAAAGGAATTATGTGTTTTTTTCATACAATCACCAAATTCATGTATATTAATCGCAAAGTAATTCCCTATCAACAAGGCAATGCATATAAATATTTACTGGCAACTCTTTTATAAACTCTCAGGTTTCATTAAAATGAAACAAGAATAAATTAAAATTATTCGTGGAAATGAAAAAGAATTGTTATTGCCAGTGATTATAAATAAATTTGAAGTCAACATTTCCAGATAATTTAAAAAGTAAACTATCTGCTTCATTAATATGTATTAAAATTTGCATGATTTTAATGCAAGCAATAGATTCAGGAAATCATCTTCTGTTATTGAATGCGCTTCCGAAAATGAAAAATTAACGAAAAAGTGATATATAAACTAGTTATAAACATTTATATTAAATGTCTTCATAAGAAATAAATGTTTTTATGGGACCAACACAGATTTTACAACTAACCGTACATGAAGTAGTTATTCATTTTTAACAAACCAATTATTTTTATCGGGTTTTTAAAAGCATATCATTTTATTGACCACGAAAATTATTTTACAATACTCGTCACATCTCTTTCTTTTCTCGTTCAATACCGACAATGCCGTTTTAATTGAAATGCAAAGCAGATGCATTGCTTTCATTAAACTAATATTTACAATGTATTTTGCTTAGGTTGAGGGATAATTAGTTCTTTTATAGGATTTTCTAAAACTCTTACTGGCAATTAAATTAAAAAAAAACTATCGAGAAAGCTTATTGAAGGTATACTATTGAATTCCTGTCAACTTTTTTGATAAAAATCTTAGAATCAGAAAGTATACATACATTTAAAATAATTGAAGTATGCTTCCAAAAGTTAATGGTTAATCTTTTTTATCTTAGAATGAATTACTATTTAATGAATAAAAACCTTTTCATTTTTTCAATTTGTATTGCATTTATGTAAGTTTTGTTCAAAATTTCTAAGGCATAAGTACAAAAATAATGTCTTAATAAATTTCTACATAAGGTTAATGTTAATGAACGTTAAAAAGATAAAGATGAAGAGAGAATAAAAAATAAGAGTCTGTAAATACTAAAGTGCAAATATTTAAGAAATCTCAGTAATAAAATCCTTTTAAAGAATTTAGTGTAATGATGTTATTATTTTTAGATATCTCTTTCTTTGAGAAACTATTTTTTGGCAGTGACTGTGGAAATCTTTATTCCCCGCCACTTTTAATATATTCTTTCAAAACTAGTTTGGAAATGATTTTATAAGTGATTATATATTATTGTAGTGAAACAGAGAGAGAGAGAGTATATGAATTAAATTTAACTTTCCAAATAAAGTTTCAAAACAAATTTTCGTAGCATTTTACAATGAATAATGCCCATTTAAATTTGTTCACTTACTCAGAAAGTAGAGATAAATTCCAATTAAATGAATTGCTAGGTTCTTTTATAGAAGTCACCGACTAACAGTAGTAACATTTTGAACTAGCATATTAATAACACACTGTTCTGTGATTATGAGTTATTGTAAAATAAATTCTGAAACATGTTTTCACTTGTGAAACCTTTCACTCAATAAAATATTTTTCTGAACTTGTGTAAATGTAAAATGTATATGAGCTAAGCAATAAGAGTTATGTATAATATTTGTTGTTAGCTTATAAAAAAATAATTGAAAATAATTATTTGGAATGTGCATTTCATCCATGCATTTAATGTAAAGAGTTGCATGATTTCTCCTTGAAAAAAATTGAAATTTTGGTTGAACATTTAATATTACAGGACGTAGAGAGTCTTCAATATTTCCCTAGAACTTTTTAAGTATATATTTTTAGCATTTTAAATTATTTCATGCTGGAAATACTGCTTCACGTTAATAAGTAGAGTAAAATGATAAAGTCACGTTTTGAGCTATTTTGAAGAGTTTTAGAAATTGGGTTAGAAATAGGAGATAAAATTAATTTAAGAATTTTTTGAAGTATTTAAGTTTCAATTCTGATTCTCTCCATAAAAATCCTAGATGATTTGCTTAATGGAAAATGGCATAACTTTAATCGTTTTAATTGTGAATGTTCTACAAACCCAATTTCCTCTTTTCTAGCATAAGAATTTGAAGGAAAGCATTTTGAAATTGTCTCTTATATCTTAAGGTCCATGCTTTCGAAAATTTGAGTTCAATGCAAAAGAACAAACATGCTTAGCTTTGAAATTTGTTAAAATGTCTGCGTACTTCAAATTTAATTACTCAAATATACCAAATGGTTTCTCGACCTGCATTTTGAAAAAATTTGGATGACAATCTATACTATAAATAGAATAATTTTTAGTAATCTATTGCAAAGTTTCTCTTCCCGAACTACCTGTAGATATCAATATTAAAAATTACTTTTTGTATGTTGTCTGGATTCTGTTAGTTTGACTACAACAATATAATAAGTTATTTACGATGAAACACGTAATTTTGACCAATTATCAGCAATTATATGCCGCTGCATTTTTCTCTTAATTTAAGATATCTTAATCAGGAAGAATAATAAATTCATACGTTTACACAAGAAGAAAAGAGTATAGGGATAAAACAAGTGATTCCATTTTTATTTGTCAAAGTGTATTAAGAGGAGCAGCAAGGGAATATTTACAATTAAGTGCATTAATTGTGATTACATCTTGTTTAGATTACTTTAGATTACTCTGATTATATTCTTTTTGGGTGAATCAACGGAAGGAAATATAATTGATTCTTGTTGACGGATCAAGAGGGAATTATTTTTAGATAAATGCCGTTTACTTTTCCCAAGAGAAAAAACGATACTATCTAATCAAAAACTTTGTGCATTCCTGATTTCCTAGGGTATAAATACTATAATATTTTCATCATTAAAAACAACCACACTCTTGAATTGACGTTTTGCGAACATTAATTTTTTCTGTAACATGGAAATCTCAAAGGAAAGTTTTCAAACTATGCCTATTATTTTTTTAAAATATATTTAATAATACCTAAATCGCAAATTTATTCTCAGACACAAAATATAAAAGAGAACTTCGATAAATAGTATTTTTTCGTCTTTATTTATTTGTATAGTGCATGGGATGACGAATAGGATAATATATATTTTGCTTCTAGTTTTAAGCAAATGTTAAAAATAGAGGTGAAAAATAAGGTTGTTTTTAAATAAGTATAGAAATTATTACTGCTTTATAAAAAACTTTAGCCCATGATTATGTGTTACATGCCTGTTTTAAAATATGTCTTTACTTTTGCATATGTCTTTGCTTGTTTGGGATTATGTAAAAATTTGAAATAATAATTTTAGTGAATTTCAAATATAGTCTACGAATTTGAATAAAAATATATTTAGAAATTATATATTTAACATTTCTACAGTAAAAAGTTTCAGGAATTATATATAATTTGTTTAACTATGGGCCGTCTCTCTCTCTCTCTCTCTCTCTCTCTATATATATATATATATATATATAAACATCTAGGAGTAACCAGAAAGTGAAGAAAGTGATGTTTAATTTAAAATTATTCTTATAACATAAAGAGAGAACAACGTCAGCTCAGTGGGTTACAGGCCGACAGCGAACGACTATGTGCAAAGCAAAACATATTGGTGTCAAAGTCAATGAGAACTAGGTCAAAGTCAATAAAGATGGCTCTTCATTCCGCGTTAACCATTCATCACAGTTAGTCTTCTGAAGGGGGCGGGGGGAAAGATATTTAAGTGGCTTCCAATAACATACCATACGCATTTGATTGGTGAGGTATAAGGATATAATGGTAGACAAGTATTTGATGGAATGGAGGATGCCTCGCACTCATCATTGGTAAGTGGATTAATAGTCCCGGTTTGGACCCAGCCCTCAAGTGTGACAGATACTCTCAGACTACACTCTCTCGTCTTGTCAGTGGTCACATTAAGAGCCTCTCATTTTCAGCGAACAAAAAGATCTTCTCCATCTGTGCAAGGTGTCAAAATCACCAGGCTTCCTCCAAACACATAATGCGTTGCATGGATTTATCTCACAAGAAAAGATATCTATACTGATCCCCTTCTAGTGCTCTACTTTTTGAGAGTCAATGATTTAATTGATCTTCTCTGACTTCGTCAGACCCTGGAGGATTAGCAACAGCAACAACATGGGGGCCTAGGAAGCATTTGTACAGTTTGCGTGTCTGGTTATCCTGCTAGAAAATGACATTAGGCACCCTCTGAGAGAAGGTCAGTATCAGTGGACGATGCAAATCCTCCACGTAACATTATGCCAATATAGCCTCCAGAACACGAACCAGAGATAACCTGCTATATTAGGTGGGGGTATCTTAAACCGTTATGCCGGATGGGGGATTTCACCAATGCTGATGGATTGGACATGTCACCACGTGGGTGTCACATTCATGCATGACTAATATCCTTAGAACAAATAGAAACGTGATTCGTCTGAGAACATGATCCAGATTCTTTCCGTCGACTCTATCACGGCCCAATTACAAACGGAGTCGTCTGTTCTGTTGGGACAGTTTCAATCTTCTTAATGGACCAAAGTGTGCTAGCTAGTAGCAATCAATCGATAGGTAATGACTATGGTTCATATGGGAACATCAAAAGTGCTGTTACACATGGTGCAAAGTGGTTGCAGAAGTGGCTTGGGGTATCACCACCGATTTTCGGACTAAATGATCAAACTGGCAAGCCTCAAACGTGCTACACTCCCTTGTTCCAATAGCATTTGCCACATTCTGTGCACCATGGGTGTTGATTGTGATAAGACTTATGGACTAATCTTCTCTGCTCGGTTCAACTACCGTGCCCGATGAAAATCATCTATCGCCTAAAAATAGCATGTGGTATTACATTCGTCCTCTGAAACAAGAAACAATTTCCACAATGATTTTTTCTAGCAGAAATAAAGGCATGGATATTGTTCATTCTGTTGGCTTCTCCTTTTTTTCGATGTGGTTTTTCTGCCCTGAAATTTGTATAATTTTCTGGACACTCCTTTTATGTGTTGCAAATTCAGTGTGACCCATTAATTATATATACCACATAACATTATATAAGGAAATATCCGAATGAAATGAAAATAGCCAAATGTGATTTACAAGCATTGAAAACGAAACATTAAAATTATTGTTCTTATGTTTTATTCAAGAAATACAGCTAGAAAAAAATAGTAATCAGTCAGTTATTTTTTACAAACTGTTAGCAACTTATCACTAGTTCGTAAATTTTACGGATATCCCCCTTCGGGATGATTGCTTACTTTACTCGTTTTACTTCACGAGTTACAATGGCATGATCCAGATCCGGTTCAGTTAAAAGTGTTCATAAATACACTCCAAAAAAGGCAGTGTAAATTGTTCTTAGTCAACATGAATACCATATAGAAAATAATTTTTTGAAAGAAGAAAAAATTCAAATTCTAAAAAAAAAAATATAACACTTTCTTACTTGGAAAAATACCTGACAATCAAATTGATGGCACCTTCTTTTTTAAAATACAATAAATAAGAGAAAATAAGATGCAACATAGAAAAATTAGGGGAGAACTCTTATATCAAATTAATAACATTAACATGTGTAAGAAAAACTTATGTCAAACTAATATCATTGAACTTTATACAATTCTATGTACACTACTGGCCGTTAACAATGCTACACGAAGAAGGCGACACATGCTACAGATATGAAATTTCAACGGTAGGAAGAAGGTTCTGTGATATTATGCAAGTGATTAGCTTTTCTGCGCGTTCAGACTAAGAGGGCACCAGTAGTGACACCTACAATATGTTCAAATGAGGAAACTGTTCAGCCTGTTTCTGATAGACAAATTGCATTTAAACGTTGTTGACAAGTAAAACATTGCAGTGATGCCTCGTGTAAAGAGCAGAAATACGTACCAGTACGTTTCTGAATTTGATAAAGGTCGAATTGTAGCATACCGGGATTGCGGTTTATCGTATCATAGTATTGTTGCTCGCGTCGGTCGAGATCCAGTGACTGTTAGCAGAACCTGGAATCGATGGGCTCAGGTCGGTAATACGGAACGCCGTGCTGAATCTCAACGGTCTCACTAGCAGCCGAGAAGACATGCATGTTATTCACATGAGCTTAATGGATGATGCAGCCACTTCACGAGCCCTGAGTCAAGAATTGGGGTCGTTTGCAGGACAACAACAGTTCAACGACGTTTGCAGCAGCATGGACTTTCAACTCGGAGACCATGGCTCCGGCTACCCTTGACGCTGTATCAAAGAAAGGAGCGTCTTCAATGCTGTGATCAACGACGAACCTAGGTGCACGAATGGCCAGGCGTCATTTTTGTGATGATTCCAGGTTCTGTTTGCAGCACCAATATGGTCACATCCGTGTTTGGCGGCATCGTGGTGAACTCACATTGGCATCGTGCATTGGTCATCGTCATTTTGGCCCATCACCTGACATGATGGTAGGGGTGCTATTGGATACACGTCTTGGTCACCTCTTGTTCTCAATGATGGTACTTTTATCAGTGAACGTTACATTTCTGGTGTGTTATTACCCGTGGCTCTGCCCTTTGTTCGAGTCCTGTGAAACCCTACGTTTAAGCAGGATATTGCATGACCGCATGTTGCCGGTATTGTACGGGCCTTTCTTGGTACGGATTTTTTTTCTTGTTGCCCTGGCCTGCACGTTCACCAGATCTCTCTCCAACAGAAATATTTGGTCCTTGATTGCCCAACGACTAACTCGTCACCATACGCCAGTCACTACGGTTGATGAGCTGTGGCATCGTGTTAAAGCTGCTTGGGCATCTGTACCTATACATGCCATCCAATCTCTGTTTGACTCAATGGGTAGGCGTATAAGTGCTGATACTACTCCCAGAGCTGGTTGTTCTGGGTACGGATTTCTCAGGATCTATGCACCCAAATTTCTTGAACATTTAATCACCTGTTCAGTATAGTATACTTGCCCAACAAATATATTTTTGTTATCTGCATTTCTTCCTGGAGTAGCGATTTTAATGGTCAGTAGTGTATAAAGAAAATTATATAATACGATAGTCATGTTCTCAATAATGACTTATAAATTTTAATTATTAATAAATCTATCACTATTTTTAATAACTAAAAAACGTTGAATTGAAAAATAAATAAGAAATGTATTTTTATAAATAAATATATGAATATTGCGGAGCCAGTATGAACCTTAATAATATTGAAATAAAAAATCTTTTTTTAAAAATTTTACTGTTAAATTTATTATCCATAACAGGCATAATATGTAAAGTTGTTTCTATGTATTCTGTAGTGTGTTGGTTATTATTAGTTTAATTAAGGTTTAATTAACTTTAATTAGAATAAAACATGATATTAGGAATATCCCTTCTATTTTTACGAGAAACTACTAAATCATTAATAGTATATACATATATATTGCTAACCGATGCAATAAACGGATATTTAATAAAGTAAAACCTTTTTGTAGTCAATTATGTAATTTGTATCTTATAAGGAAAAAGCGTTTGTAGAAATGAACTGAGATTTATCCGATTATATAATGCGCCTAGCTATTAAAAATAGTAGATAAATAAGTCCAAAGGGCCTTTTATTTAAACAGGTCAATAGAAATTAAAGTAGTGTTACTCTTAATTCGTACATTTTATAGCAATAACATGAAAAAGTCGGAAATGCCATCACATGTTTATAGATCACACCAAAAGAAAAATTTTGCTCAACTTTACAAAATTTTTGAGATAAATAAAATGTAAGGTAGACAGCAAGTAAATTTACAGATAAATCTGGAGTAACTATATATATTCATAGACTGTGGGGAGCATATTTTTTCTTTAACTTTTGTAACTTTACATAGACATATTTCCAACTTGATGAAAACACTATATTTAAAAATATGGAGTATATGACTTAAAAAAAAACATGTTTTTAATTTTTCGATGCATGGAATTTGAAATTTATTAAAGGAAATGAATTCAAATTTTTAAAAAATCAAATTTAGTAAATAAGTTTTTTAAGTTTTCATTCGAAAATTATCGAAAGAGCAAAAATTTGAAACCATAAATAAGCTTTATTCGACATTCGTTAAATCTGTCTTATATTTTAGGGCGTTTTCTTAAATCCTAGAATCATTGTACAAGTATTATGTGGAGTGAATGTGACAGCTTCCAATTTATTTAGATAACATCTTTGATTATTCTGAGAATAGAACAATTAATTTTTTAAAAATTGCTATATATATATATATATATATATATATTGGAAGTAAAATAAAGACAATGGCCTTATAACTTGGATAAAAGTATTAAAAGAGCTCTCTGCAGTGTATTTATAATTCATGTTCGTAGTTAAGAATATTTGGGACTAATTTAAAATTTTTTAAACTTTTAGTAAAGTTAGCATATTAACTGTACTTATACAATCAGCTGTTTATAAATCTTGCCCTCAGACTAACCCTTTTTCGCAACATATACTTTAAGGGAAAAATGTTTCGATGAACACTTTTAATAATAACAATACAGAACAGAAAAGAAAGTTCATCAAAAAACAGTTTTTTGACAATTGTTATTCACTAACGAGAGATTGAAGTTAAAAAAGATTATTTTACCTTCAATTAGACGTTATTTCAAAAATTAAAGAAAAATGCACCAATTAATGAAGGTGTTAAAGAAAGATCTTTACAAAAATGCTGACTAGAAACTTGTGTGATGACAATTAAAAAAATAATAACTTGGTTCTCTTTGTAGTAGCAAGGAACAACAAAAGTTTGGAACTCGCATTCTATGCAGTTCTTTCAGTATAGCCTTCGCCATTAGTAACTACTTCTGCATAAATTAGAATTTAATGACCATTAGCGCCTGAATTATTGCAAGTGTATTATTTAGAAGTTCCAATTATTTTGTAGCCTTCAAAGGCACACTGTTTTACTTTTCAGTTAAACTTTTAAATCATCAGGTTTTTTTAATTTGAATGTATATTTGTTTTGAGATGAAAGTAAAGGATACGCGCTTGAAACAGGAGCTGATAATGAACTTGTCCTGCGCAGCTGTTGTTACCCGTTTGCTTTGATGGGAGCGGTGGTTTCCAGGACACAAGCTCAAAGAGTTGCGTTTTCCGAAAATCCTCGGGAATCTTTGGAAAAAGCAGGTGTAGTTGACAGAAGGCTTGATGATTGCTATTTTTTATTAAAAAAACATAAATTCTTGCAACAAAGTTTTTTTTCCTTAAATGGAATGAGTTATGGGATCTTTTGCAGAATTTTTATTCATTATAAACAAGCAGATTGGCAGCTATTATTGATTTTAGGATTTAATGTTATCCAGTGGGAATTTAAATAAAATGTTAAATGTATGATGTGCAAAATATCCCATTTTCAATTCTAGATGTTTTTTTTTTTTTTCTATATTTTGTGGATGTTCAATTTAAACTTCTGCCTAATCAATTCAGTCTTAAATCTATTTCCATACAGTTTTTAAAAAATTTGAAAACTTTTTCTTACTGTGCCTATTTTTTTCGGTATTAAAACAAATATATTTATATATTTAATCTCTTTAGCATGCATGACTTCCTCTTTGAATAATAAGCCTTATTAGTAAAAGAAAAGACACAACATTTTTAAATATAGTTTCTAAAATTCTAATAGAGCGTATCACTTTTTATGATACAGTTAAATTAGTGCTTTTCGTTTGAAGAGCAACAATAAAATTTCTATTAATATCGTGCAAAATTTTTAGGATAAATGTAATCAGTTGTCAGCATCAATTTGTAGTAAAATAATTTGTTTTTGATTTGCAGTCCAAATTTACTCTTAAATTCATCTTGCTTGAACTATGAACTATATTTTTTATTTACAGGTTATGAGAAATTTTCAAATAATTCTCATTATTTTCAAGCAATGCAAATTAGCAAAGAGAAGACAAATGCAAATTTTGATGTGCTCATTGAGTTTTGTTTGTAATTACTTTGAAGCAATTATAGGCTTAAATAGAGTGAATTTAATATACATAACTAAGTATAATTTCTCCATTCATGCATCTACTACATTTTATTAAATTATTAAAATTAAATTGTTTGTCTTTAATATTTAACGTTTAAGTTATCTGAAAATTTGATTATTTAACTTTTCTATGATATCTTTGAATAAACCGATAACTTAATTTTTAATTTCTGAATTTTTCATACAGAAGGAATACTAAATTTCAAATTAAAATGTGTGTGTAAGCATTTGAGTGAAAAGTAGTAAGAAAAATGGTAAAGAGACTGAATATACTATCATTAATTTTTTGAATCAGAAGAGTAAATCAAATTTTTGACTAAATATAGAATATCTAATAAGGAAATCCTAGAATTCCTATTTATTTACGAATACATTCAATACATTCACTGAAAGATAAAAAAACCTCTTATTTTTATTTTTTAAAAAAAAAAACAAGTTTAAAAGGTTTAAATTTATAATATTAATTTCAAATAGAAAAATATATTTGGGCATTTTTAACCTTAAGGTTATTGACGCTTTCAGAACTAGAATTAATTTTTTTAAATGTGCCATATTTAACTTTTAATGTTTAAAATGGTATTTGATATGAGAATACGTAATGTTGCAAAATAAATTATGTCAACATTATTTTGGTAAATAAAGCGATTTTAATTGAAAAAGATGAATGAAAATTGTGCTTTTGTATGAGAAAATTCACAGACTAAATATCGCTGTAATCATTGTATTCAGGCGCGTAATTAATAAATTCCTGAAAATATTTGGGGTGGGGCAGGCAATTATGCTACATTTTAATAATTTTTCAGTTTATTGTGGAGATTTTATAGTGTAATGATTGATTGGTAATAATTTCACCAAATCACTATAATTCATCATTAAAATATCGATTAAGCACAAATGAATAAATAAACTGAATTTTATATCTACAGTCTGTTACACTTTGAAAAAATACTATAACACATGTATCTCACATTTCATCTTTTTATTTGTTTTTTTTGAGGTATTATGTTTTCGATGGACAATTTTTGGAAAATTTTTCATTTTTTTCAAAGAATACATTTAAATATCGAGTTCGCTTCAATTTCTAAACATTATTGTCAACTCAACATGTAGAAATTTTTCTATTTTATACTTCATATCTTCTCATTTTTGGTAATTTGTAATTTGCTTTGTTGATTTAAGCTAATTTTTGAGTGAATTTTCCTTTATAGAGAAAATATGGGTTGAGAAATCCAATTAAAACACATCTTCCTGATGTACAATACACTGGAATATTTTTTAATTCAGTGAAAAATTATAATTAACTAAATGTAAACATTATAACAATATTTTGTATCACTTGAAACATTAAAAAGGGAAAAATCTGAAGTTGAAAATCTTAAAGTATGCATTTTTTTTTTTTATTTTTACACACTGGATATTAAAAAATTTTAAGTATATATATATATATATATATATATTTGTTAATGTATTAACTTTTCAGTGACGTAAGATTTTTACTTTTTACACATTGTGAGTCAATATGTAACGTCTAGAATTCAACTAAAGTTCACAAGAAAACCCCACAATATCGAGATATTTATATTAGTAACCTACATGCTACTACTAGCGAATTATTGTTTACATTTAATATTGTTATAATTAATCAAATAATATACATCTATCTATAATCTATAATCAAATAATATTAGTCTATAATTATATATAATTTCTATTAATTTTAAAATCAACAGCAGTTTTACAAAATGGGATTCTGGAACTAAATTACAAGTCTTCTCAACTCACAGTTATACATGATTATTGCTATAAATAGATATAAGTACTAGAAGTGAAAAGTGCGTCAAATCATTTAAATATTTAAACCTATTCTTGTATATTTTTGTTTTTATTTTCTTTCTAAAATGTCTAAAAGATAGAAAATATCTCAACTTTCGGTTTCCATGTCCTCCCTTTCTTAATTTTCAAAGATGTCTTTTGATACTTAAAATGTTTTAACTTGAATTATGTTTGATTAAACGAAAAATAAAAGCAGTTTGACTCTTTTACTTAAAGAATTAAAATTTACTGAGAATAAAAGCATTATAATAAAAAATAAAACACTCCTAAAAAGGACTTTTCATTTATAGATTATTGATTGTGTATTTTGAATATTCTCATCCTATTTCTTCATTGAAAAGGAAAATTGTTCATACATTTAATCCAAATCACTTTTAAAACTACTGCAACAGCATATCTGAAGTTGCGGAAATGACATTTATAAAACTTCTTAGAGAGTAACCAAAGGGTTCTTAACCCCATGAACACGAAGTTATTTTTGTGTACTCGCGAATGTCCGATATGTCAATATCAACCATGGCCTTCAGTGAACACAAATGAACAATCAGATCTCAACTTAACGATAGCTATCTCAAAGATTCTATAAGATTGGAAATATCATCATATACGCCTGACTTTGAAAAATTAGTGGATAATGTGCAATGACAAAAATAGCATTAAATGTAACCGTATTGGATTTTTGTTACCTTTTTAGAGTAGGATATTACTTATATGATGCTTATGCTTGCAATAAAATAAAGAAATATTAAGAATCACGCACACATGATACTTTTTTTAATGCACTCTCCAGCAGTTTTCTGTTGGTCAGATGTGCCTAGACAGGGAATAAGGTTAAGAATCCCTGGTGTAACCTATTGTTATAATTGTTTATTGTTTGGGCACTTTGTACTTAAATTTATCTTTAATTTATTCATTAAAACTAATTTATTAAAAAAGAAACAAATTTTAAATTTTTAGCTACTAAGCAAATCATTCCAATTTATTTGACAGTATGGAATTAACTAAGTAATCTTTTTTCAATACGTTTAATTTCCCCCCTATTCATCAGCAGATGTTTAAAGAGTATGTAATGGTACGCCGCAGGTGCAGAAATAAACCTTACGTTACTAATGTCTTATCAATACGGTTATGCATAATCAACCAACTCATCAGTTGGGAACTGATTCAATGCTTCTGCTGTTCAGTGCACTGGAAAAGCCATTACGAATTTATATCGCAGATGGGAAAGTCAAAATGATCGATTGCTAAAGACAGCCACTGTACTGTAAGACTAGTTTTTTTTATCATTTCTTAACGAATCCAGAAAGACGCCAAGAAACTTGTGACACGTGATCATCAATTTACCAAATTCTTTCGAAGGAGTTTAATAGGTAGTTTTGAAAGACCGATGTTCAGCTTCTAACTTAATTTTAATTCTCATTGAAAGACACTATCATTTTTTGATGTGAAAAAACTGGAATAAGTATGTAAAAATGCTTTTTGATTAAGGTTTCAATCAAAATATTTTCGAATGCAATTTGTTCCCGTTTCACTTTATTAAAGACGGAAAGAGATTTTGCTGCTGTTTTGAATGGGGAGGAAATATGACATGGATTGCTGTATATATTTAAATAAAATGTGATGGAACTATTTGATGAAATGCTACTTTATTTAAATTTCTATTACATTTTTTTTTATAATTCTTAGCATTTTATCTTATTCTAAATTTTAGGCCAGTTAAAAAGGGAAATTTTAAAAATATCCATATTTTCTCAAACTGTATTTTGTCCGATGAGACAAGACGTTCTTTGCGTAAAAAACATCTTGTTGCAAATTCACAGCTTGCTTAGTTAGTAGAATAAACTGCTTAATTGCACGATCCCACAAACATAAATGTTTCTAAATATTTGTAGATAAAAATATGCATTTAATTATTAGAAAAATTTTACTCTTAAGGATTTCTATAGTAAAAGTTATTAAGCTAATATCAAGGATTATATAATCAAAATGGATATTTTTAATTTTTATTGGGTTATTCAAATTAAATTATATCTAAAGTATACACGCTGATTTCCATATACTACATTACATACGTTTACTCATTTAAATACTTATAATCTTAAAGCAGAAACCCGAAGAATGTTTTAAATAAACGGCTCAAGCTCTGCATAAAATCTTTCAAATATGATCTGTTACACTTTCTAAATTTATAAGAGAAAGGGTAGAGTAACTGGCCATCTATTTAACGCAAAAAATATATATTGATTACTTCTGTCGTATTCATACTAAAAACCAGGAGAGGAATGTTATTCTATACATTTACGTTTGACATATTTTGAAAGCAATTTTGTAAAAATAATACACGTAACTAAAAATAAGATGTAATGGGGGTTGTATTGTAATATCTATTGCTATTTGAAATTTTTTTGTTCAAAACAAAGACACACATACAAAATAATAAAAATTGTCATCGTATTGATACACTAATAATGCACATTCTTTTTAAATTTTTGAACCGGTAGTGTTAAAAAAAAGTCGTTACTTATGCAATTTTCATAAAATAGAAATCTTAATTTTTTCAATTACAAGAGGCCCCAAGCAAAACCGCTGCTGAAATATTGAGCGAATTCAACCATTAACCATTGCGCTCTTAGCTTCCATTATCTAATTCCATAACAGATACAGATGACAAATTATATTTAGTTAAAAATACTACATCGCTATAGTAAAATTTTTCAATGAAATTAAAACTTGTTAACGAAATTTATTTTTTGATTACTAAAATTGAAGTAAAAACTTAGATTAGACACTGTATAGAAAAAGAAAGATTAAACTTAAGAAGCAAATACATCTAAAAAATCAGTCTTATGATAACGTAATTTAATATTTTTATTGAATAATGTCTAAAATAAGAGGGTGGAAAACTGTACCATTGATAACTTCTTAACTTTACTTGAAACATCAAGAAAATGGAGTATTTTCATACTAATAAAGTATCACACATAAGATTTTCTTTTACGTACACCAAGTTTAATATTTACGAAATGAAAGATATCTTGCACTATTAAAATTTCAATTTATATATTAATATCAAATGGGTGAAATTGAATAACTTTTGGGAAGGCAATATTAATGTAATTATATTGTCTATATTATTTTCATTGGTTAAACTACAATAGACATTTATTACAACTTTTAAAATTGTATTCAAAGTTTTTAATTTTAGAAAATAATGTCTAAGCATCGAAATTCATTTGAGCCAGAATTGTAAGAAACCTGTGTCACTGAAAAAAAATTAAAAGTGTAAGAGAAGAAAAAACATTTTTAAAACCCTAAAGATAGCACACCATTTTATCATTAAGTTTTTATGAAATAGTTTCGGAAAAAAGTTTAGAAAGATTCTTTTTTAAAAAAATTATCATTTTAAGAACTGGAATAGTTTTACTTGAACTCATATTGCAGTGATGCTTGAGTTTGTTTTCTGACGTCGAAAAAAAGACACAGCCTTTCATTGGTGGGAAATGCAGTTTAGAGCTTGGAGATGATATAAAATACGATATTAAGAAAAATCAATACTGCTCCAGCTCTAAACCTGATCCTTCTCGATTCATATTATGGTGTCGAGTACTGAGAAGGATTTTATTTCGGGCCAAAATTGTAATATGCAGACGAAAACTCTTCCCAGAGAGCTTATTGACATAACACTCCTTTGAATGAAAATTTTGAAAAGTGATACATTTCTTGTGTGGATGATAAAGTAATTTCATGTTTATAACAAAAATATTACTTATTATTGTTATTTTGATTTAACATGATGCAGGGGACTACAAAGAAAACTTGTAGTTCTTAGAAAATGAAAATATGGAGGGATTAAATAATAAAATATATTGGGGACAGAATAAATGTTTGTGTTGTATACGCATAGGACTACTATGTAGAAGTATAAAGCTTTATTTGTCGATAATAAGCCATTTTATTTTGATTCATCGTGCAATTTGTGAGATATATCCACAAATTTGAATTTTTCGTTTTTTAAATGGGAAAAAAATTCTTTGATTTTTTCATGATTTTCATTACTAATTAAACTTAAGGCGATTAAGAAAATATTTTGATTTCGTAAATACCATACTTACCTCATTAAAAAATCGTACATTTCATCCGAGTAGAAAAAAATTTAAGTAAATCTGCTTTAAAGTTTGTCCATAAATGGCATGCGATTGCTAAATATAGAGTTGTAATAAATTTCAAATAATTTAACAACATAAAACACAATATATCCCGTTTACTTTATTATTTCATTAAAGTAAGGGAATGTATTCATTTTAATTCATTTAAATGCTATCACAAGAAGATTATCTTGAATATTTACCGCATAAGAAGATAAAGTTAAATTTTTGAAACATTTTATTGAAAAATTTGTTCTGTAGAGAGAAAAACTTCAGTTACAAGCTTAATGATGTAATGCAGCCATTTTTATAATAGGATACAAATTTATGTGACTATTGAAATCTTTACTACTTTTTATGTTATGTAAGAGCATAACATAAGAATTATGTTATGCTCTTACATAACATAAACGCATTTGCAATTTTTCAAAAAGATTTCACTGAACAAATGAGCTGTTTCACGCTTTCTCATTACATATGTTGCTAAAAAAATATGTATATTACAAACTACAGTATTTTTTTATCATGCTGTATGATTTAATGTGTGAAAATAAATGAATTTTAAAATCTTAGAAAAATTTCAGTTAGGTATGAAAACGTGTGTATATGAATATATATATATATATATATATAAATGATTAATGGATATTTATCTCGTTTGTAGAGAATTTGACTATATATATGGACAGGCTTACAAGAAAAAAGGGGGGGGGGTAACCATCTTTATAGGAAGCCAACTTTTCCCCCTTCTGTCTACAATACTAAGCAAAATAGTACGAAATATAAATAAATTGGTACAAGTTTTGTCATCTACGTTTACCTGAGGTTGTGAAATTCCAAAATCGCCTATAGTGCTTCTGCTACTGAGGTAGAATTAACTTCAAATTTCAGTACTACATTATTAAATATACGCTGGCTTAAGATAATTTTTAAAAATGAGGTGTAGAACACAGATAGAGCTAAAATTTAAAAAACTCCTCTCCAGAAATGAAATTTACAAAATGTAGGACATTTTTGCAGCCATACACAGCTCTAAAAATTTGGAACACTGTCCGGGGTAGTCCCGGACGTATGTTCCGGGATAGCTTGTAATAATTTTTACAAGTTATCCAAAGTGAAAGTCATAAAATATCTGCAAGATGTGAGACCATAATTTTTCAAACTGCAAATAGTGATTTTTCCAATATGTATAACATATTAATCGTTATCAGTCAGAAAGAAAATTCCTTATCTGAACTAAATATTCTAAGAAAATATTCTATTGGAACAATAAAGAGAGAGAGAGAGACCTACGTAGAAAATATACATTTCACCAAAACATTGTAAGAAAAATTGAAAGCTACATAAATGCGCCTTTTTTATGAATTACATTTTTGCTCTTTTTCTAAATATTATTAACTGCATTTGACATCCACTGGTGTTAAAATAATATAAAATGTGATTCACCTGTATCATTTGCCATTATTAGTAATGATAATGGAAAAAGAGAGAATAAATTGGTTATTTTCGCCTTACTCAATTAAGCTCAAAACTACAGCTGCGAGTAAATTTTGAGGGGAAAATACACCAGCATTTTAAGATGAGGTACTTTATATCTTTTTTCTTTCCATCAAAGAAATAAAAGTTTTATTTCTTAAAGGTTTCAGTTGCTTATATATTCCTAAATATGTGAATGAATTCACAAATGCATTGGTTATAACAAAAGACGGTATAAGATATCAAAATAGATAGGAAAGGGTAAACAATTTCTCTTACGTTTTGATACCATAATGAGAAAAATGCTGTCCATAATGAGAAAATGATGAGTTTTGAATCCGGTGCATGTTATCGCATAACAATTTTATCAGTGCACTTAAACAAGATTGGACATACTACCATCAGGAACTAAATAATTCAGCATGAAGTAATGGAGAAGTTTCGAAGGATTTCCATTGATTTGTTTGGATACAATTTGTTCCGAAACTTTATCCAGCTGTATCAAATAAGATAGCTATCTCATTATGCTTTGCATGTCATATAGTTTAGAAGAAAACTTAGATTTTTAAGAGAATCAATTTGCGCTCCTAAGATATGCATTTAATGCACTTGATTCAGAGAGATAAAATATTGCTTAGTAACGAACTTTAAGAAGGTATGTAGTTTGCTCTGCATAATGGTACAAAAATTACAGTTGCAGTATGTCATAGATGTTTGAAAGTCAATAAAATGTTGCATGTGCTAATTTGTGTACTTACTTTTAGTTCAAAATTGAATACAAGAAGGTAATGAAGAGTAAAAAAAGAGAGTCACACAAACATCGCAAGCTGAAGAATAATTTAAATTTTAAAAAGTAGTCTACGTATTCTTAAGAAACCAAGTATATACTTTTTAATTTTCTTTTAGGCTAAATACACAAATAATAAAAACAAAATAGTTTAAAAAATGACTTTATGGTGTTTTTCATTTTACATTGTATACTATTAATGTACCTTCAAATATAGAGGATAGTTAGTGAGAACATTTAAATTACGTAAAAATTAAAATTCAGAGGAGGATAACATAAAAAGGAAGCAATAAACAACTTCAGATCTATAAATTGGAATGTTTTCTTAGATGCCGAGCTCTTTTAAGTATTTACTTTAACAATGAAAAATTTTCAGACTCTTAATCAAGCTAATGGATTTTTAAAAAGGTATCTTTTGTTTTCATTTTAATTTTACCATCATTAAAATATTATTCTTAAAAATTCTTCTAAATAGAACAGTTTTAATATTAAGTACTCAATTCAAGGAACAAAATGTCCACTCTACTTGTAACAAGTTCTGATTTTTAAATTGAAGTTTTAAAATTATATGAAGTTCCGGCTAATATCAATACTTGGATGCTAAATAATTATGTTAAGCTTTAATTACATTATACCACAGATAGATAAGATGAAAATATTTAGTTTTTTTAAAAAGTCTTTAAATTTCAGCAAATAAAATATTTAAAAAACTTCGCAATTTTAAAGAAAGATTTTTTGTCTATACGTAATTTACAAATATTACATGAAGACTAAGCAATTGATCTCTGACAAAATTATACCTCTTCAAAAAGTCTCAACATTTGAAGATATGTCTAAAGATAAGAATTAGATTTCTTTTCTTATAGTTTTTAAAAATGAAGTAATTATATCAATGCTTAATTATAATTCTACGACATTATATATGAGAGGTATCCAGAAAATGTTCTTAAAATATCATAATATGCACTACTTTTTCAAACTTTTTCACGCCAATGAAAAATGCACAGTTTTCAAATAAAGAACAAGTGTTTTCACAGATTAGACAAAATGATCATTGAAATATTTAAGTCGTCACCATAAAATAGTCGTGCAAATTCTTTACGAATATATCTTTTGCAATGTTTGGGAAACTTATTTTTTTTAAAAACTTTTTTTAGTATTAATAGCTTGATAACTCAAGATTCTAAAACTATTTTCTTTGATATAATAAAACATTTTTAATATAATTAATCTTATAAAAGTATTGAAGCAGGTTGGAATGCATTCATTAAATATTCTGAATAATCTTGCCCATTACCGCAAACGAAGCTAAGATTTATCCCAATTTTAATATACAGGCATTTAATAAACTGGATGAGATTACAACATCTGGAGCATACAATTTCTAATATATGATCTTTGAAAATTAATGAAGTTTCAAGCTACATCATTAGACAGTGATTACAATATGCAAGTAAAGAAACTTTTTATCAACACTACAACTGCTTTTAACTCACATATATGTAACATTTCACCACATATTTTCATTATCAGCTTGTTCATAAGTCTTTCTAATAAAGAGTATTTTTAAACTAAATAGCTCCTTAGATTAAACAAGATTCATGTATAAGTAATTATGGTAGATTCATTAACGAACACGACGAAAATTTAAAGGACAGGATTTGATAAGTAAATAACAATTAATGTTTAGCTTGTGTGTGAATTCCTTAAAAATGGTTATTTAGATGACATCAGTGCTAATTTATAAGTAATTATTGAATAATAATAAAACCATAATGTAATGATTAAACTTTAATTGATGATGATTTGTTTATAAGAATAACAATTATTTATAAATTTTAGTAAAATGAAGTAAGTATTTATATATAATTAATGTTGAATGTTTATAATTATAGCTCTTTATTTAATTAAAGTATAATATTCAAGAATAGACATTATGTATGTCTAGATTTCTAAAGTACCAAATTACTCATTCTCGTAATTATGTTGATCAACAATCATAATTAATGTAAATTAATGTTAATTGCAAATATAAATGATAATTAAAGAGTAAAAATTGAGATATTAAGTAGATATAGTACATATAATCACTAACATGCTTCTTTGATTGAAAACCAAATATATTAATGCTTAAAAATAAGAAATATTTCACTTTAATGTATTATATTTGAAAGTACTGGAAAAAAAATTATCTATATATATATATGAAATAAAATATGCATTTATGCAGATATAATGAAAAACAAACACACTTGTAGCACACATGCATGATTGTGTATGTTGTTCATTTGCGTAGGAAAGTCTAAATGTGTAGTTACAAGATAAAATTTTAAAAAAATATATCATGTTCTCTCTTGCAATTACGCGAAGTTCGCAACAAATTCGAAGCTGAAAATAAGTCAACTTACGAATCACCACGACAGTCAGTTCCACTCCACCAGAAATTTTGTTTTCAGGTACTGGATAATCTGGCAGCCCGAAGCCAAGTTATAATCTCTTTTAAAAGAGCATTCCCAATACAATCTAGTGTTGAGCCTGAGATCTGGTTTCAATCTTACGAGATCTTATTTTGGAGATCTGGGTGGTCTATCTATTCGATGAATGCCCTCACTTTCTAGAAATTTATCTGTCAGGTTTACCGTCTGAGGATGAGTATTGTCATCCACACAGGTGAAAACAGAGTCTCATTACAACCCTGAAAATGCAAATATAGGACTTCAAGACATCCCTATACCTCACAATATTGTCACAATGCCTCTATCAAAGATACAGTAAGAAATACGCCCGTCCAACATGATGTCTCCCCAGACATTCAAAATTCGATGTCATACCGGTCGGTCTTTTTCTTGAACCCTGGAGAGTACGTAGAGGAACCTCAACTGAATCTGATTTCGTTAATGAAAAGAACAGTCTTTCACTTATCTCTTTTAATGTTCTCTGATCCATACTAAAAGGCTGTTCTGTGCTTGGAATTATAGGGATGTAAACAGAAGGTCTTCATGTAAACAGGTCTCTTTTGGGTAGTTTTTTAGAAACAGTAACCTTTGAAACGTGAGTTCCTGCAACCGCAAGTTGTTCATGAAATAGCTGAGAACCTATTGTATTCTTGTAAGATTTTGCTGTAATGGACAAATATAAATCATCATTGGTAATCGTGACACTTAGGCTACCAGATCTTTTGCTTACAAGGATATATCATTAAACTCTCAAGTTGCAGTGGGTATTACATTAAATTTTCTAGAATTCTATGTTTGAGACCACTCTACCTTAAATGTCCTGACCAATCACTATCTAATTTCCTTGTTTAAAAATAATTGTTACTTAATTTAACTGCTTACTTTTGAACTTCACTGAATGTTGTAAATAAGCGAACATTGTCGGGGTAGGTGAAAGAACAAAGTGCACAAATCGGCACTTGCGTTTATAAGGCTCTTTCCTCTAAATCAGCGTTCGCCAACCGGAGGTCTGAGATAAATGTTTGATGGTACTCAGAAAAATTGGGATATAATTTATATTTTTATGACGTTTCAGTTTCAAAAATGAAGGGTAACAAAGCATATTATACGATATGGATTATACTTTTTATTTTTAAAATTTTAAATAATATTGTTAGCAAAATGCACCCTTAGTATAGCGACTCTTTACACACTTTTGTATCTAGAGATATTTGAAAGTGAGAGTTGGAAACCTTGGCAGGTTGGTGGCATAACACTTTAGTTTGGTGAAAATAATTTGCACTGCTGGTTTGTTCTTGCTATTCGTGAAGTTCCTTTTCAGTGCTATGGAAATGTGAAATGTAAAGACATAAATAAGTAATAATAAAGTTACAAAATGGTCCGCCACATAGTGATCAATCATATTAATGATCTGCTATGCAGTGGTCAATCATATAAGTGGTCAGCCATGTAGTGGTCAATCATATAAAAGGTCAGCCATGTAGTGGTCGATCATATAAGTGGTCCGCCAAATATATAGTTTTACATTCAGTGGTCAATGAAGCTATACAGATTGTCGACCACTGCTCTAAATACGCAATACACCCATACATTTAATAATATATTTAAATATATTAAAAAATAATATATTTAAATATATTATTAATATTTTACTATATTAACGAATGTGTGGCGCAGTATAGCCAAACTTGGCTCTTCTGCTAAAAAAAAAACAACACACAACACCCATACATTTATGCTTACGTAATCAACTCTAAAAATTTCTATCTTTTTTGAATTATTACTTTTATCTTTTATTATTTGCACCATTTGAGAAATTCGACTTAATATGAACAACACTGTGTTATCTGTACCATATCTAAGTTGCCTATTCTGCAAACCGAAAAAGTGATCATCCAAAGTGATAAGTAAGGCACAAAATATATGCATATATTAGCTACATGGCCCGGCGTTGCACGGGCTTTCTCTACTTTTATAAAATTTCCCTTTCCTTCACAAAATCAGCACTTCTAATACTCTTTTTCAAAATGACTTCCACCCCTCCTCCCACTTCCGCTTAGCCCGGCGTTGCTCGGGCTTTTACTGAGTGTATAACTTAAAATTCCCTGTTCGAAATTTTTTCATTTCTTTTCTTTGTCGGACAGTTTATTTCCCCCGGGCGGTGCAAGAACAGTTTTAAATGTATAAAATATTGCCAAGGAAATTCCCATCTCGCTATCAGAGCTCTCGAGTAAGTGAATTGTGGGACTTTAATATTCACTCACTCACTTTGCAACTTTTTAGGTCCTGGAAACGAAAATGTACCTTTTTAAAAATAGTTGTATGTTGAAAAAAGTAGAAATTTTATTGATTACAAAATTTCACAACTATATTAAATGTTGAATTAAAACTGTGAACATTTTTTGAAATGTTCGATACACGGAAAAAAAGTATCATACAATTATTTTTATAAATGAAGAAGTTATAAAAACTTTGAATTTTTGATAAGTAGTTATTAAACATTTAAAATTTGAGTATTTTTTAAAAATTCGTAAAAAAAAGTTTTCGGCATTTTATTTTTTAAATCACTAACTCTGAAAGATCCAAGTATGAGTTTTTTAAAAATAATTTTCACATAAACACATCGATATTGATTCATTTTAGAAAAAATTTTAAAATATGTAATATATCGTTGTTTTGTAAAAAAAAAATAAAAACCTGTATTGTGACGAAATAAAATAAATTATCTTTCCAATTACAAAATTGCTGGTGAAGTTATTAAATGCGCGAATAAAATCCTGAGTATTTTTTAAAAAATCATAAAAATTAAACGATGATGTTTCGAACCCGGGACAACCGTTAGTAATGAAGCGGTTTATAAGATCGCGCCACGAAATCTTCGGGGAAAAGGAGTGAAAAGACCTTTAAAATAAAAGAAAGAGATATTCAATTTCGCCAAATCTGGTGATTTTCAATTTTTATAGGACTCATCTTCTTTTCGAGTGTAACCTTTCATCGAAAGCGACGGGCAGAGAGTAAAAGAGTCGTATGGCGCCAAACAGGTTTTCGCAGCCTAATACTTGGCTATTGTAAAAATGTGCTATTTATTAAAGTTTTAATTTTTTTTCAGGCTTCACTTTTAAGTTAATGCCTTGAAATTCCATATATCGATTTCAAATAGCGGTAATTTTTAAACAAAATATGTAACAAAACTAATGCTTAAATATTTCTCGCAAAAAGGAAAAAAAACCCAAAGCAAAATTTTTTTTTAAAAAAAAAATTAAGTATTTTTTTTTCAATCTTTGTACAGATTACGTATATTATCCTTCTACACATGGAAAAAAAGTTTCGTGAGATTATTTTTATAAATAAAGAAGTTATTAAGTATTTATACAAAATTAAGAGTATTCTTTTGAAAAATCGTAAAAAAGAAAAAAAAAAAAAAAAGGGTTTTGACATTTTATTTTTTAAATGACCGATTCTAAGAGAGAAAAGCATGAAGTTTTTTAGTGTAGAATATCATTTAATTAACGCGAAAGAAAATTCAAACGCAACGATTTAGAAATCATTTTCATAAAAATGTATCGTTTTTGACTCATTTTAGAAAAAATCGTAAAAAATAGAAAATATCATGATTTTGTAAAATAAATTATACCGTATCGTGGCGAAGTAAATGATCTTTCTGATTCTGCTATTATTTTTGTCTGAGTCTCATAAAAAAAAATTAGATCATGTTTTAAAAAAAAAAAAAAAAAAAAATAAAAAAAAAAAAAAAAAACGTCGAAAAATTGGAATTTTACCACTCGGCGTTAAAAAATGCCCACAGGGAGGAAATAATTATGCGTTTTTAAGGTTTTTAACTAATTGCAATATCGGAGTATTATTGGTCAATACGGATTCCTCGGATCATTCCCGAACTTTTGGTACTTTCGGCTAGTTTCTGTGTCGTGCCGTTCGTGTGAGAAGATAGATACACCTAGTCGCATAGTCGCTTACATAAATAAATACGTTTGTTTACCTTCGAATTTTAATTGTGTAGATATAAAAGCCATTTGTGATTAATGATTGATGAAAAACATGTACAGTAGAGGAAGAATGAATTTATCATTAGCGTTGTGGTGGCAAGAAAAATTTGAAACTTGAGTTTTATTTAAGTGTTTCAACATGTGTCACTTTTTATTTATCTTTCTAGTAGAATTTCCTTTCTAAAATATTTTCCTGGAATACAAGACTATTTTTGGAAAACTAAAGTACATGCCTAAAAAAATGTTTTATTTTTTTGCAAAGTACACACACATGTATGTTATACCGTGAAACTGTATTATTTGTAGTTCGCAAAAATAGCTTTGGATGTTTGGAATCCTTTTATCTATATATCGATTTCTTCTTTAAACAAAGGAAGAGAATGCTACAAGTTCTTCTCTATAATTATTTCCCGGAGAAGGATCCAAAATAAAAAAATAATATAGTAATATATTCAGCGAGAAAGAAGAAACAAAGTTTAAGTAACTATTACTCGTAAGAGAAAGCTCAACTATGTGGACACTTAATGTTGGTAATTACAGATCTTACTCTTCGCGAGAAACGTTTTCATGGTCGAAGGATGAGAAACACGCGATTTCAGTTTCTACATACATAGATACACACCAAAGAGAGATTGTTACTCTTCAATTGAAAGCGAAAACAAATGAAGAGATCTAAAATGTTTTTGCTCTCTTGGAAGCTATTTGTATTTAGGGACATTCTGTTTTAATTGCCTACAAAAACTATAAAACATAACAATGAATTGGTTAGCTTCTTCTGTTTGAAAATGTTTGATATAATAAATGTTATAACTTGAATAAATAGATTATGGCTTGCTTAAAGTACCAGAAACCCCGCCTATATAACAATGTTACTTTCGTTATTTCTTTCATTTTATAGTTAAAGCGTATTTTTTCATAATATTTTCATTTCAATAAAATTCTAAATTACAATTCGGTTGTCAAGAACCTTTCGTGTACGTAGGAAGGCTTTGTTTCGAAAATTGCATCATCCGTCCGATAGTAACTCACGCCTCGTCTGATCCTCACTTTTTATGGAATTTTCAGTAGGTACAGTTTCTATGTATGCAAATAAAGAATTTATATCGTGCTGTTTAAATTCAGAGTTTTCTAGATTAATGTAGTGGAACCTTGCACAGCTTTTCTATAGGCTTTTGTACTTTATTTGCCGATTTAAAGTTTTAGTAATTGCTTTAAAAAATGTTGTTAGCTGTATCTTTTCGTAATAGCCTAAATTAAAATTATTATTTTATCTTATTTGATATTTTTCCGATTTTGGATTAGAAAATAGTTTATTTTGCTTGAAACTTCGCAAAATTTTTGCATTGGTTTTCCACTATTGATCAAAGATGTGGTACGCTCGCTCCATATTTTACTTAAAAATTTCTGTAGGTCTATTCCTACTTTTTATTATTGCATTTATTTTTATTTTTAATGTAAATAATTTTATTTATTTTAAATGTTCCCATTCATTTTTTGCTTAGTCATTTATTCCTATCATATTTAATGATTCATCACTCAGTACTTACACCAGTTTTTAATATTTTAGAATGACTTTTTATTTGGGGATTTATATTTTTTGTTAATTTTACTTTTAAATAGATTACGAACTAATTCTGGTTCTGCTACTGTTCCAATTTGATTCGGTTACATATTTATTTTATTACAAGCTATTGGAAGTTTAAATTATTTTAAGATCATACGAACAGTGTTAAATCTTTTGAAAATTTTTTGATTGGGATATAATAAAAAACTGCTTTTCATTTAAAAGCTGTTGATTATTAAAACGTTAATGCTTAGTGCTATTCACACTTTAATGTTACAGCACTAGAGATTTCTTAATTTAAAAAATTGTAGAAATTTCAATAATTATTTTTTTATAGAAAAACAGACCATCCTACGATCAAATTTGAAATAGTTAAAAATGATTAAAATTCATTTCGAGAACTACAAGGTCATCTATAAATCTTTTTATTCTAGATTAATATATATTTCTAAAGATCTTTTTTTTTCGGTAAAACTATTGCGTTAATTAGATTAAAGTAATGTTTGAAAGAAACTCATTCGTTACAAAAAATATATCTATAAAATAAATTTTAAAAGAAAATATCACAAAACAATAAAATATTCAAGTAAAAATTATCTTTTGGTGGAACGAAATTTTTATAGATATTATTAAAAAATTCACAAATCCAAAAATCTTCAAAATTAGTATGTCTTCACAATATTTTTGATAAATAGCTAATTATTTTAAATTCATAAGATAGCAAAGTTTAACCTTATTCATCAAACAAGTTTTATAAGTGGGAAAAAATAATCCCTCCCCCTATTTTCTTAAAAGATGTGTTAAAAGCTGCATAATTGTTCCTCAACATGTTGCTGGACAAGGACTTTGAAATAATTAATCCCATTCAGTGAAAAATGAAAATTAATTTTATCTGTGATGTCGACAAACTTCCAGGTCCCCACACGAGAACATTCTGAATCTGGTACAGAATGTTACATCAAATATATTAGTTCTTCGACATTGTTGCTTTTTATTAAAATCACGAAACAAATTTGTGACTATTTTATCAAAAAAGTACAAGCACATTTTCTTAGTGCATAGAATGTTTGAATGGTTTTTATTCATTGATAATGGATGAACAGGTTTTAAGAAAATAAGTTAGGAATGAAAAGTTATGTCTAAAAATTATACAATCGTACGACATCAAACAAAAAAAATCTTGGCATAAAAAAGTAAAGCACTATGAGGAAAAAATACTCATGTATATACTAACATCAAACTAAAAAAACTAAAACCAAAAAAATAAAGAAGAAAAGCAGGAAAAGTTTTTTTTTTATTGGTTTTGCTTTTTTAAGAAATGATTGCCAAAAATATATTAATTTTAAGCTTTAATTTTCTACCCCGACATTTACCAGAGAAGCCACAGGAAAGAGGGTTTATAATATATGACTTTACTAAATTTGTATACGTTCCCCTGATATCTGACTTTATTGTGTTTGAATGATCGTTTTTGTAGTTAACAAAAATAATGCAAACTAAAATATTTAATATAGAAAATTTATCTTTATAAATTTCTACAAAAATGTCTATAACTTTAGTATTTAACACACAATAATTTTTACTTTATTTAAATTAAACCTGAATTTTCTTGTTACTTCTTCGGTGTTATTGAATTTCACGGGCAATTCAAGAGCTATTTCTGTGTTAATTTTTGTAGTTACAAACACAATATATATTTACTCATATATATATATATGGGTAGATCAAAAATAAATCAGAATTTTTAAGATACGCACTTTGAAGAGATAGTATGTAACTGTGAGAAAGGGGATCACATGAGAAAATATTATTTCTAAGCTTTATTTTTGTCTTCTTAAAGAAGTTTTCAAATAATAAATCCAGTTCATTTTTGATTCACCCTTGTTTTATATTTAAACATATATAATACTGAAAACATACATACATATTTATTTAAATACCTTTCGATTTAAGCAAACAATATTCTTCGAAAGAAAAAAAAATCATATTAAATGCTTTTGTAGAATACCTGCATTTTACTTTATATGACTCATATTCCCTCACTAAATTTATATTTTGGCAAAATTTCAGGAAACATATTTGAGCGACTTAAGCGTTTAATCTAATTTAATCTTTTGTTCTATTAGACGCACTATGACTGATATTGCCTGTAAATTCAATTTTTCAATAATTACTTCATGTATCTTAGTTAATTACAAATTTTAGTCAGGTGAGAAAAAATATTTAATCATTTAAATAACTTTACTAGGAATTATATTAATTATCTCTTAGAATATATAAAGCAGTTTAAAATGAAATATATTTCTTTTAAAAAAAGCAGCAATTGAACAAATGAGTATTTATTTGGAAAAACAAAGTAGTTTAAATTTTTTAGTTGTATGTAAAATTGAATTCAGTAATCCTTCTCAGTACATACACAAAAACGGTATATTATTACACACTTCAAATTAATCACTAAATTAATTTTAAAATTACTGGAGAAGAGCAAAAGATAGAAAAGAATTGGTGATTTTAAATAATTTTATCAGAATTATCACCATTTTAAATATTTTACATCAGTTATTTATAAAAAAAATAAAATGTGTTTAAATTATACTTAAGATATAAAAAAGTTATTCCAACACAATATTTTAAGAAAATCCCGTATTATATAATACTGTATGTTATTACATTAAAATAATTGGTTACATTTTGTATAAAAACCATTGCGTGGTAAATTAAGAAATAAACTTAAATTGTTTCAATTTTTAAATTGGATTTAATTTTATTCATAACGTAGGATCTCTTAATTTAATTTACCTTGATAATAAAGAGAAGAAATACATCTAATAGTGTCTTCTGAACTTAAATAACATAAGAAAAATGAGAAGCATTTTCGAATATTTATTTTCAATAAAATATTTTTTTATAAATTGTATTCAAGTTAGCCAGATTAAATTTCCATTAAATTTCTTACTTAATTTGAAATAGCTTTTGTTATTCATATTTATCTCTTAGAAAATTAAATTTTATTGTGCTTAAATCTCCCCTCCCCTACAAATGAAATAATGAAAAACAGCTATAGAAAACATAAAAGCACTGTTAAAATTATATATTTTCAAATTCAGTAATATAATATGAAGAACGTAGGTGTGTGTTTTTCTAAAATAACTAATCTGATTAAATTGAATTTAATTCATGTAATTCAATTCATGGACGTTATCTTCTAAATAATATAAATATAGCGAGATAAATTGATTGAAATTATATATTTTAAGTAATTACTCGAATTTTTCATTAGAAAGTAACTGGAATGTAAAAAAGTAATATTGTATACTTTATACATTTTATATCTGAGTTATAAATTACTTTTCTGAATTAAGATAAAAATAACTAAAATATAAATTTTTGTTAAATCTTTATATATAAAAATCTTCTGTGCGTGTGTATGTGACTAAACTCCTCCTAAACGGCTGGACCGATTTTGATGAAATTTTTTGTGTGGGTTCAAGTCGATTCTAGAATGGTTTAGATTCACAATTCGGTCCAATATCGCAATTAGCTAAAAAAGATATTAATTAAAACCAGTTTTAATTACCAGTTTTGGACGCCAACTTTAATTTGTCTGCATTGTTGTAACACTGTTATTGTTACAACAATGACAAAAAATGGCATCAAAAATCAATTTTCAGCCAAAATGGAATTTCATGACGTTGCTCTACTGACTGAAATTAATTAACTTTGTTCAAAAAATTAAGGCTTTTAACATGTGATTAACTTAAAATATATTATTAAAATCTCAATTTCTACAATGTTTTAAATTTTTCTAATTTAAATTCCTAAAAAAAAATAAAAATATTTTTGAAGTAGATTGGTACATTTTTTTAACCTTTTCCAACGCTGCCAAGTTAATTTGAAACAAATTATTGTAAAACTTCAAAAAAAAAAAAAAAAATTGGAATTTTGTAATTAAAAAAAAATTCTGCTTTCTTTATACAAAAAATATTTTTAAAGAAGGTGTATTTTTTCCGCCTTGGGGAGCCATAAAAATACAACGAAAAAAACTAGAAAAATCACCAAATGCCAGTAATAGTTAATTATGGGAAAGCTACCTCAGAACTCACGAGTTTGAACGCTTATAGCGCACATGCGAAAAAAACACTTACGGAGAGCACGTAAGCAGATAAAAGATTTTTCTGTCAGAAAAAGATGTTTTCTTTTTGAATGTTTTTTTCTTTTATAATGAGTGTAAATAATGAATTTTCCAGTAATTTTTCAAATCCAATTTATTAGTTTGAATTTTAAGAAAGTATTCATTGTAAAATAATTAATATGATCTTAGTTTTTAATAATACATCGCAACTGATAGTTTTCTTTTAGAGAAATAATTTACTGAAGAATCTTAAAATATAGGGAAATGCTGCCCTGTTTTTATTAAATAGTACTATTTCCTTTTAAATCTTTTTTTTATACAAGGAATGTAAACAAATGTTTAGGCTCCCCCTCCCGTAGTTCTTTTTTCACAGTCACGTATATTTAATCGAAAAATCAAACATCCAGATAAAAGCAGTCGTTTCATCGCTAACGTATTCATAACTTCATATTTTTTGATTCATTATTTAACGAAAATTGATGTAAATTAATACATTTTTTT